>BSBK01003512.1:327500-421495 GCA_027943335.1 Chamaecyparis obtusa | reverse complement strand
ATCACTTCATTGAATCTTCATACGATTTGTTTCTTCATTGCCCTTACGTTCTAGGAAAAGTTGGTACTAGTTATTTTCTAGACTTGGTATTCTATTCTTGGGCCTACTCCAATTTCTCATATTTAGAGATGGCATGTGTTAGTTGCCCCCCTTGTTCTTTGCATGGATTTGGGAGGTAAGCCCCTCTATTGTTATTTGGAACATCTAGCTAGATAGCATAATAATATGATCTTAAGACAAAAGTCTTCTTTGTTATCTAAAGTTTTGTATCTAATTGAGAAGTCTATCTCAGAAGTTGTTATGAGTTACATTTACAAGAATGTTAATAATTTGAATTAATTTTCATTTTGGGATTATTGGATAGTGAAAAATTGCCCTATACTTTGAAATTTACCTTTGCAACCTAGGTCTGTTGTTTCTTCCTCAAAGTTGACACAAGAAAAAAATAGTATGGGTATATTGTTATTAAGGTTGTTTGTAAGAAATTCAGAGTTAATACAAATAATTAATTAACAAAAATGTAGGCTTTCAATTTGGGTCTAGAACTGGCTAATTTTTTAAATATTAGGAATATTATCATTGAGGGTGACTCTATGACAGTGGTAACTTTAGTGGTAAATATTTGCCAATTGACAAATAATTTCTATCAATGATTTCAAAATTGATGAATAGGTTGGACCTAATGGGGTGGCCCAATCACCCTGACTTTATCAAATTTTTGTCAAATTAATTCAATTCTCTATAATCTTTATTAAAGAATAGCATCAATTTATAGATTTCGCCAATGGAAACTATGTTTTCACAATGGTCTATTTAATGTTTTCACCTGCAATTTCAGAAGCATGTCTTAATTCATTGCCATATTCTCCAATAACCATTAATAGTTCAATTTACATGAGAACCCAATTCACTTGGCATTTTAGAAGTGTGTCTTAATTCACCACCATATTTTCCAATAACATTAATTATTCAATGTTGTGGAAGGATTGATTTCACCAATTCTATTATAAGTCATTCTCAATTGACTGTCCATAGTCACATAGAAAATTACAATGTATATATTTTGTCAAGGGTTTGATTCACCCTACATTCACATATAAGACATGTTAGAATCAAGTGGGATTTGCCAAATATTTGTATACCATTTAAAATTCCTGATGAATTTGTTATATATGGATTAGTATAAATGAAATAAAAGATCAGATTTATTTATACATAATTTGGTGGGTTCTTAGCTCTCAGTTAAGATTAATAGCCAAGTTACAAACCAGGAACAACCATTTTTGTATTGTCGACTGCTAGTGAACTACTCACTGAGAATCTAAAGGTAAGTGATCATTTTTTTTATAATATTATTCATGTCAATCTGTTTGCAATTTTTAATTTTCATTTTTATTGAGTAGGGAGACTTCAAACATCTAGATTCTAGGCCCTAGGGCCAATGAATCTTATAGTCTATTATTGCTTCTTAAACACTTGTATATAGTTTTTTGCAGCCTTTATTTCATTGGAGATGTGAAGGGGGAAGAAGATTAAGACTCCTAAATGTGGTGGAGGCAAAGAGAGGCCAACAAAATGAAGAACCTTAATTTCATACTTTGACAATGTTTGTGGTCAAATGGATGAAGCTACATCATCACAACTACAAGATTCACAACTTACATTAAATAAATTGAAGAAGGAGAACAATGTGATATCTTAGATGAGAATGAAGAAGTTGTTCTATTAGTATATAATAATTTTTGAAGTTTAATATAGAATGTAAGATTTAGGATCTTGTGTCTATCTTGGATGTACTCCATGGTATACTACAAATTGTTCAACATTAAAATTGCTAAGAAGAAAAAGTTCTTTAGCACAAGAATAAAGGTTTTGGGTAGAAATAAGTATGATATTATCAATAAAGAAATGGATTGAAGGATGCTAATAGAGATAGAAAGTGGGATGGAATATACAATAAAAGTTTCAAAGAGTTGTGCCACAAAGGAATGATATGTTCTTACTCTAGGTATGTAAAATTCTCACAAGTGACTAGAAAGCTAACCATAATATTGTAATTTATTTATCATTTAAAATTTTAGTTTATCTGCATTTATATCTAACTACAAGTTCTAGGAATTATTTAGGGTTTCAACTCTTGTGATTCCAATCATTTATAGTGTATTGTGCTTTGTAAATAAAAAAGAGGCAATAAATTTATAATTAATATTGGAACTAAATACATCCTTGGTCATTTGTTGATCTTTATGGGAACTTTAATCTGATTTTTTTTTATAGGATTCTAGAATAGGATTTCCACTTTCCACACTTGATGTTATGATTATAAGAATGATTCGATAATTATAACAACATTTTAGTTCATTGTAAGTGGTATTGCTAATGGTCTCTTTTAAAGCACATATAATTTTCTATAGTTTGAAGAGGGACCATTAAGTATGTTTGGTTTTGTGATATCATATCTTTAATATTATTTTATGTGTTATTTTTCTACTAAGTTATGACTTTATAAGCTAGCACAATGGGATACATGTGCTAGAATCGTATGCCACAATATCCACTAAAAAAATTAAGACATCATTCACTAATAGTTTATGAGTAGTTTTTTTTTTTTGTGCACCTCATTATTTAGTTACTCGTCTATAGGAGCATCTTCAGTGATAATTTATAATAATTTTTATATTAAAGAATCATGTTTTATATACATACATCTTGTAGTTGTACAATGACATTTATATTATCCTAAACTTAGGTCTTATGTGCAATAGGTTATTCTTTGGTCTAGTGATGACATCTAGGACCAAGAACACATTGGATACCACTATATAACCCTTTTAATTTTATCATATTTAGTTATTGTTAATCATATTAAAGATAATTTTATGATTGCTCTCCTAGCTGTTGTTGAGCATCAAGTAAAAGATAGATTATTTACTATCAATATTAGCCTTAAACTACTCACATTATATTAATGAGTTGATTGATCCACCTTTAGGATGATATCTTCCTACTCTTGAAGAAAATTGATTTCTTTAGGATTGTGAGAATTTTTTTAGGATCCAACACAATAATTTTCTCAAACACCAAAAATGAGCTCATGTCTCTTTCATCTAAGCCTACCTCCAATTTTATCCTCTAACTCTTCCAATTTTCTCTAACATAAATTTTTTCTTGTCAAATATTAAGAACTCACTAAATGCTTCATTTTGGACTACCTTTTATAATTTATTTTATCGGGCTTAGGTCTTCAAGGAAGCATTGTTGATTTCAATATTACAAGGCAAATCAAGTATTACACACCAAAATGATTAATCTACCACTGTCATTAGCCAATGGTTATGAAATTGTTAGGGGAATGTGAAATTTCTAATTAATCCAAAATAAATTATGGGAGTAATGTTGAAATAATGGGTTACTAATGAGACTAGCACGGTGATAAATTGAAATTATCCAAAACAAAATCAGATGTCTTGTTGAAAAATGGTACTTTTCTTGTCAAATCTACAATTCTTTTTTTTTTCAAAAAAGTGGCTAGAGCCAACTTTATTACTAAAAAAAATATTACATGTGAAGAAAATAATTATGACAAACTCAAAATTCTTCTTATTTCATATGCTCTTCGAATGCCCAAGTTTCTAAAGATGTTCTAGACTACCCAAATTCATCTTAAAAACAACTGATTGTAAAACTAACTCCGAATGAAAAAACAAACCTTTAGACTTCTCATCTTAATGTAAAAACTTTTGTAAATCTATTACATGTATCAATATATCAATTATCTATATAAAATATTCAATGCAAATAAATTAAATCACTCGTAAGAAAGTTAACCTCAAGTACTTAAGAAAAAACCTAACATTTTAACTTAAAACTAAAATCAAATGAATGTAACTAATTGAAACACTCAACCTTAAATAACAAATGAAGTTCTCAACAAATAACAAATAACAAATAAAAAATTGAATCATCACAAAAGATATTATACAATTATTCACTAAAGAGATGCTAAATGAGATCTTGAAAGCCCATGCATCAGAACTACCATGGTAGTAGCATCAGCCATCGAAACTTGATAATAAGTATTGCTTAAGGAAGCAAACTTTTTGCTGGTGCAAGATTAGTTTATAAACAACTCTCTCGAATAGATTGCCATGTAATTGGATTGAAGAAGAAAGGATAACCAGTGAAAAAACACAACAGACTACCTGACATCAGTGTAGAGATATTGAGAGGGGAGAGCATCAAGAAAACGAATATAATCTGCAACTGCTTTAACCCATTCCCTCAATCTTGTTTTCATGAAATCTGGATCTTGCATATGCCCTTCAAAATCAAAATAACAATCCTGTTCTTCCCCAGAGAAGCATATTTCAATTTCCTGTTCCTCACAGTCTTTCTTCTCCATCTTCTCACAGTTTTGCCCATGATGATCTAAATCCTCTTTCTTGAGTTTATCTTCCTGATCCACCATTACATGCAATGGCTTGTCCAAAACCAGAAGCTCTACGCTTCTGTAATCAGCACCCACCATAGCCAATCCTTCTAAAGAAATACCCACATCAGAATCCATTGAAAATCAACCAAGTAAACAAAGAAAAACGTCTTTTTTTAAAGGCTTGTTGATTGAATCAATCTGTCAGAGTAATGGATGCAGAAAAAAGTTCAAAACTCTGTGGTTTAATGCACATACAAAAGAAGAACAAACAGAGATTGTGAAATGCCAAAAGATAAAACAATAGAACTTCTTAAACTGATTTGAATCCCAATCTAATATCACAGTACTTATCCAAATTGGGGTATTTTAACATGTGGAGTTGCAGGGAATTTAAAGGCGCGAACAGTGGGTAATACCAACTGGCAAATTATTGACACCCACGATTATGTAACCGCAGATTGCGCCGACTTAGGCAGCTATGTCAAATTTACTGTTGAAAATAAATCAGGCGTACAAAAGACGAACAATCTATTGCAGAAATTAAATGCGCGGAGTGGTGAAAATTGTTGTACAAGTGACTAGCTAGTTATCGACCGTTACAGCCGACGTGAAGAGTGGGGCAATTGAGAAGAATTGGCACGATAATAGAGTTGTCGAAATTATAGCACCCGTACGTAGATCTGTTTATTTTCCAACAAAATGGTACAATTGTGAAAAAATTCAAATGTGTGCAATACTGATTTTTTTTACATTTTTATAGAATTATAAAAAGTCAATTATGAGGATAAGTTTGTACCTAAGATAAGGGCTGTTGGGCGCTAGGCTAAATTGCAGGATACTCATGCATAAAAAACAAAAATTAATAATGAGGACTAGGCTAGGTCGGAGGATACTCATGCATAAAAAATAAAAACAAATTATGAAGATCATATTAGTAACGTAAATTTTGGTTTTCATAAATATGTACTTGCATGCTATTCTATGTGGAGAATAGCCACATTTCTCATATTTGAGAGGTGTCGAAATTATTTGACTTGGGTAGTAGGTAAATTGTAAGGAATTCCTAGTTGTGTGTAGGAAATTGATTTCTTGTTCAGAGTTATCATTATGAAGGGTTTTTAAGTTTTTCATGATTTTCAAGTTTTAAAATTGGGAAAAAGCAAAGTATAGAGATTTTGTTGGTGGAAAAGATTGGAAACAAATATTGTTTTTTATGTGGAGGGGGTTCTTGGGACCTACTTTGTAATCCCAATTGGAGCGAATTCGGGAGAGACTAGCCACCTATGGTTCACTTGGATGGGCGGGCAAATCCAGCTTGTGAAAGTTGAATCTTAGATGTACATGGGAAGAAGCCAAACCCTTAACACAAACTTACCAACTATTTAAGCTAATGGGCGAACCCAAAAATAAGTATTGTTCGCTTAAATATAATTTATTTTTCTATCCTCTTTGTTGTAATAAATGTCTTACTTGCAATGACATAAGAAGAAAAAGATTCTTGGATCTTTTTAAATGTGTTCTCTATAGAGTTAATAAAAAGTGTAGATCGATTTTTATGTCTATGTTCTTTTATTGAGGTTTTTTTTTTGGAGATAGGGGAAGCACATTTAGGAGAAAGCTCTAGTTCATGTTAATTTTTATTATTGCAAGTGATAGATTAGATGAACTAAGTATTTTTTTATTCTTTTAATTTTGGTTTATATAAGTAAGTAGAGAAAACAATATATCATCTCCTATTAAATTTCTATTTTTCTCAGATTTGTTGGCACATTCCACAAAACAAGATCATTTGGGATAACTCAATCTATAAAAAAATAATTGATCAGTTTAAATCATGACCCCTTCCTTTCCAATAGTCATATCTATCATCTATATGGATAGCTTCTCTAGCCATTTAAAATTTGCACATATATATGGTGGGATAAAAATAGAAGGATTTTAAGAAAGGAAAGCCAATCACTCCAAAAAGTATTAAAAATGTTGGAAACAATAATCTTAGAGACAATCACCTCAAACCTAATAAAGATATGGGCCAAGTTAAAGTCTTTTCTAAATGGAATAGTGAAATGGTTAAATCTTGGCAAGACATAAAATTACCAAAATATGGAAGTATCGGTTCCAAGCCAAAAGAAGATAGGTATAAGATTGAAATGGGTCTCCTCCTCTTGAAGGAATGCTAAAAGTTAACTTTTATGTTCCTAAGAAGGAAATATAGGAGCACAACATGTTATAAGGAATCAACAGAGGGTGATCATTTGTTCACTTGCATTGAACGGATGGAAGGGTTTCTCTTCACTATGTGGATTATTGAATTCTATAAATTAATTTATGAAAGGAAATATATAGGACTAAGAAGAGAGAGAAAAATATTATATAAAATAGATACAATTTCTAGACTGATATGATAATTTTAGAACTAGATCTAAGAAACAGATAAAACAACTGACTTGTACTAGAATTTTCAGCCATTTCTACTTGTGAGGCATGACCTGAGTAGTCAGGGGTGTATGGAGTCACCCCTTTTATTGGATTCATCCTTGTACTACCAAAACTTGATGCTGAGATCTAGAATCTAAAGTAGATTGTTATGCCTTCTCAAATTTGAATTTAGAACTTTTCCACATATCACTTGCACACAAAAAACTAGTAGAATGTTGACAGAAAGGGGTTTTTCTTATTAAAACCCCTATTTTGAAATTAACCATGAAATTGAAATGAAATTTCATGAGAAGAAAGGAAGTGTGTTATCAATAAAAAAGGCTTGATAAGTGTCTTATACCTTGGAAACACAAATAATTCTTGAAATGAGATCACAAGTGTTGATGCAATAGCTTGACAACCACAAGACCCAAAATAAAATTATAAAAGATATTCTTGGAAAATGATTGTTAGGAATTCTTCCATAAAGAGATGTATGCTTGAATGCTCCTTGGATCCTTGAAGATGGATTCGATTGCAATGTAATGCCTTGATTGAATATTGATGGATGGATTCCAAAATGAGAGAGGTAACATGGAATTTATACCTCTCTAGGCTATTTAAGGGCTCAAAAGTTGAAGAATACCAACCTAGGATATACAATCCCATTCAAAATTACAATACCGATCTCCAATTAAATTTTATGCCAAATTTAGTATGTCAAGAGTGACTTGTAATGGCAGGTCACTAAATTTACCACCCTAACATCTCGAGTCACCCTTGAAGAGGAAAAAATAGCTCAAATTTTAATTTGGGGTCAATTATGATATGAGGATTCCATAAATGTGAGCTAAATTGTGGTATAATAAGAGAAAATGTGTGAAATAGGCCACATATGGTAATAGGGTCTATGTATGCAAGTGATATGCTTTAGTAAAATAATTAAAGGGAGCACACCTATAATTAATGGACCACATTAATTAAATGGAGAGAAAGGACTTAAGTGCATAGAAAGTCTTATAATGGACATAGGAATGAATACACTAGAATGGGGACTACATAAGCATGTAATAAGATACACTTAAGAAGCACATATAATTTACAACACTACATTTAGCCCCCACTTTAGCAGGGGCATGAGTCTACACTCATATGCATGGTAAAGTACAAGAAAGAGGTATGATAGAGAAGAGATGAGATCATGGGAAATGATTAAAGAGATAAAACATCAATAAGTTAAAGGGAAGCCTTCAAACCAAGGATCTTAACTCACATAATCATGTGCAAGGGCACACAAAACAAAAAAAAAAAGACAAAAGACGAAAAACACAACACAAATGGGTTAGTACTAAGAAAAAGGCTCCAAATAAACTAGATGAAGAGACATGGATGAAAAAAATATTTTAATCACTAGTATCATGCTTAGAATTCTATTGCTAGAGCACAAGTGGTCCCATTTGAAGAGTAAGAGCATATACAAAGGATAAGACAATATTCTACGATGCAACCAACTAATGAAGATACAAGATCATGAAATAGAGAATAAGGAAGCCATGGATTCCATGGGCTAGAAAGTTGCATTAGGTTACATGATCCATGAGGAAAAGAGGAGAAAGAGTAGGAAATAGTATAGCAAGAAATGTTATGACCTAGTTCCACTCATCCAAAAGAGAGACTAGTGCAAAGATAGAATTGATAGTCTAACAAGTTGTGTTATGCTAGTCAACCCATCTAAGGATAACTAAGTAAAGCATTATTCACAAGGAAATCCACCAAAAAAGGATTGTCCAAGGGGAAGAATTGTATCCAAGTAAAAATACAAAATAACGTATAGGGATGCAAAAAGATCACCTTAAGTAAAGCATTATCTCCTTAAGGAATACGCTAAATAATGCAAAGGGGCATAAAATAATGCGCATGGGCATAAAAGGGTTATCTTAAGGAATTCACTTCCTCCTTAATAAACTTGATAAAAAATGAATAGTGACACAAAAATATTTAGGAATTCATCATATAATACACAAGGAGGCCACATATATTCCCCCGTCCTTAAGATGACAATATAAAGCTATGATGGAATCAAGTAAGAAAAATTAGAACAAGGATAATCACTGCAAACATCGAGGATATATCCTTTAAGAAGTAATATATGTATATGTAACCTAAGAAAAAGAGGCATAACACTTTATACAATAAAGGAAAGATAATTGCATAATGAGATATCTTGTGACATGTGTAAAGGGACCCTTACGAGGAAGAGATCTATATTCCAATACATCTACCTCCAAAAGGAATTATTGAACAAAAATAACATTTTGAGACAAACAGGGGAAGGAGAATGAGAATTTTCCTTTTAGACCCTCCCCCCCCCATACTAGAGAGATCTACAATATCACGTCGTCTGATTTTAACGTTATTGAACCACAAGTAAACCCAACGAGGAGCACACAAAAAAAGATGTCATTTTTTGTATGTCTGCTTGAAAACATGTCTCAAGCCTATTTGAATCCTCCAAGCCTTTGGGTTGGATCTGTTAGGATTAGGTAATACTGAGAGGGGGGGTGAATTAGTATTACAAAACTTTGATTTCAACTTTAAACAATTATAAAAAATCCATAGTAATACAGAAATGAAAAGAACATATAAGCATAACACATTACTCATGACACCATGATTTGTTCTCGAGGAAACCCTAGCCAAGGAAAAACCCCGGTGGGGATGATACCCACAAATATGTACTAAAATATAATATCCCTGTTAGGAGATCTAGCCATGTTAGGAGCTGATTGTTACATAGTACATTTCCTTGTTAGAGGAATACAAAACCTTGTTAGGGGTATACAAAAAACCTAATTAAAGGTGGTGAGCACACTGCTCTTACAATAAAAAACTGTCTCAAAAGAGCTCCAAAATGTGAACAATACAAGCACTTATCTTGCTTAGATAGTTCCATTTATAGCTTTGTCTCTTGTTGATCTTGCATCTAATCTCTTCTCTTAGATTCACAACCTTGCTTCATCATCACAATCAGAACATACATCGCTTTCATAAAAGCACTCTATACTTATACAAAATCTTCCATCAAGTCGGCTTCACAAATACCATGCAAAACATAATAATAACTTATGCAAATAATAATTATGGAGTCGATGATCTTATATTACCGAAGAGTTGTCAATATACTCTATTCACCTATCTTAGCACATTTCCATATCCACTATACTCTCCTTGATCTTCACAACTATTCATATACCATGTTATACTAATTTATTGTCTTTGCTTACCTTCCGAACACTGTATCTCATTGATATGATAACCAAAACTTATGCGCTCTTAACTAAAGCATGCATACAACCCAAAATACCTTCAGTTAACATCGCAAGCCATAATACCTTATACATCTTCATTGCTGACTAAAATTGTAGCACTGTACCCTGCTATCTTGATTCTAGACTGTCATTTTCATGTCTGTGACTCTAGTGGAAAACTTCTCAACATGAGATCACTCCAACATAAGTGTTTCCATAAATGAAAACCCTCAAGTGATCCCTAGTGCCCCAAAACATCACTTTCCCACAATCTCTCCCTTTGGCATTGATGGCAACACTTAGAAAAATGACTAAGTGTCACAATACAACTCTCTTCTTTTCTTTTTCTCTTTTCTACTTTTTTTGTTTTACACATCTTTTTCTTTTCTTTTATTCATTACATATTACTCTCTCATTTTCCTTCATATTTCTTTCTCTTCCTCTCCCTTTGACATCAATGGCAAAGGTGCATTCAAAATTTCAAAACTTAAGCACAAAAAGATTTAGTGCTTACTCACCAAATTTAAGACATCTTGGAAAGAGTTTTCCAAGGTCTTCACTTCCTCAGCCCATGAATTTATTAGAAGCTCACTGACATGGATTAATCCATTCAATGCATATGATGTTGTCTCTGCTGCCTTACGTAAGTGTAGACACAATCATTGAGCCTTCAACCTTTTCCATCTCTAAAAGATGTGACTCAAGCATTGTAAGCTTAGGGGTCAATAGGCTTCTTAATAAGCCAAATCTATCTACAACTCTCCCTTTCTCTGTTTCTAGTACACCTATCTCATCTAATAGCCTGGATGTCTCTTTATCCATTTTTCCCATAATTAGTGAAGATGATTCACAACTATCCATAAGATTGTCAAGAGTAGCCCTATCCTTGGCTATGATCTCCTCAATGTTCTTTATATGCTTGTAAGGACTTATGCAGTAGCTATAAATCTTCCTACCTTGTACTACACCACTCTTGGCCTTAAGAGTAGTAGCCTTGAGAATGTCTAAGTCCCATGAGATGGATTGACAAAATTCTCTCAACTTCTTTTCCAAAAAAATTTTCTTAGCCTTGTCTTCTGCAATCTTTAGCAATAAGTCAAAATGACTATCAAAGCTATCCAATATTGTACTAAGGTTCTCAGCTTCATCCTTTTCTTGAAAGATAATCGGTGAGGGAAGTAGCTTGTTTACTGTTTCTACAGCCCTGGCCATTACCTTAACTCTTTTGTCACCTTTCTGAACTGATCTTTCTTTAGCTTTAGCAAAAGCCATAAAGGATAGCCTCATAATCACGTCCTCATCCATACTGTCCACATCTAAACTTACTGGTTTGGCCATACTTTCCAAAAATAAGGAGGTGTCTAATCTAACCTCAACAACTTTTTCTGATTTGATCTGTTCTTCCTTCTTTTCCTTCAACTAAATTTCCTTCTCTTGTACTTTCTCTTCTTATTTCTCCTCTGATACATGCTTAGTAGCCTTGGGAGGTGAGGTCTTCTTTGGTAAATCATACATTAGAATTTGATCTAATGCCTTTTGGGTATCCTCAATCACCTCATCATATTTCCTACCCATGATTTTGACTAGTTTGGCCTTTGTCCTCAGTAGGGGTTTCAGTGCATTTATGATTCTCTCTCTCTCTCTCTCTCTCTCTCTCTCTCTCTCTCTCTCTCTCCTGTATTGATACAACTAGTAACATATCTTCAATTTCCTTGTTTCTTATGTTTTCATCCTCTGATTGTGCCAACTAATTTTTATTTCCAATTTTCTATATAGATCTTTAGGGATACTTCCTTCAATCTCCAACAGATTCTTCTTAAAGGCTAGTAGATACTCAACCACAGTATCCTCAATGATTGCTTTCTCCTCAGGACCATATCTCTCATAGTATCTATCAACTATTTTTAGGTTCCCATCATTTACTGCTCTCTTTTGTAGTGATTTAAGGTCTGGTTTCCACAAGGTTTGTAGATCCCTTTGAGCTGTTTTCTCTTCTACTTTTTCAACTATCTTTTCCTCTTTCTTCTTCACTTCTATTTCTTTCTCCTTAGGACTGCCCTGCTTACCTGTTCTTGTAGATCTTCTAGGAATTATTGTAGGCACAACTTCTTGTATTTATTCCTCTTGTGTAGCTAACAAATCAACAATATTAATAGTAGGAGTTACTATCTTTTCTGTCTCTGAAGGAATAGGTGCATCAATAGCAGTGCTAGAAGATGCCTCCATATTAGTTCTTATACTTCTCAACTTCTCCTTAGTGATTTCTATCTTCATAGCTATATCTTCAACAATTTTTCTGACTTTCCTTTTCCTTGTTACCTTTTCTTTCTCTTCTCTGACTTTTTCATACTTCTCCCTATATGTTCCCCATCTTTCTTGGGTAGGGTCTATTTCTATTTCCATTACATGCTCCACTTGCATGGTTATAATCTCAACACTTACTTCATATCCGATAGGATAACACCACTTCATTCTTGGTTCAACTGCCTCAAAGAAGACACAATCAGTTTCAACCATGAAACAGATAGTGTCCTCATATTTTTCTACTATGTTCTTTGCTATCCTATACCTTTCTTTCATCTGCCTTTGTAGTATCTTTGTCATGGAAAATAGTTCACCATCAACCCAATTCTTATCTTGTCTTTGGTAGTACTCTGAAATCTGAATTCCAGTGGGTACATTGTCCTTCCATGCCCTAGGGTGCATGCTAGGAAACTTGTGAATGATATGAATATACATATGAACTAACAATGATCAAAACCTAAATGCCTTAGATTTGTCTTTCTTTATAGCCTTAACATTCTCTATAAACTATTGTGCTAAGACTTCGTAGAGGTTATATTTTTTGTTTTCTTTTACCATTATGTATGCCATCTTGATGACCCCAACAGATACAGAATTTGGTTTGCTACTATAAAATAACTTGTAGCCCAAAAACATTGCTACCAACCTAACATCCTGTAGATAAATGTCTTTGACTGTCATCCCCCTCTTATCCCACGTGGAATGGGTTAGGGTTTTTGCTTGTTTCCTTAGGTTCTTTTCTGCTATAGGTAAGGCTCCTTCATTATCAAGGCCTATGATATCATGAATCAACTATGCACATATTTTCATAGGTTGTTCACCAATCCAAAAAAATTGATCATGTACTCTGCTAAGAATAATTTTAAACCATTCAACTTCTATGAATTATGTGAGTAGGGTTAACTTAATGATAGATTGATCATGTAGGTGTTTGAATTCTTCTACCATGGATCCATCAGATTCTATCATACTATCCATTTCACTGTAAATGTTAACATCTCCAATGGTTTCATACTTGCAGTGTATGTATGCCCTAATGTCTTCAACATGCAATATGCCTACGGGGGTTTGTGAAAATTCTCCTTCCGGATCATCCTCACAAGAATTAAATGGATGTATCTTGAAATTATACCTAGGTCTATCGACAACATCATAAACTATTGGTGCATCCATGACTTCTCTATGAGATTAGGTCTAGGTACTTTACTTCACGCAATCACACAATCACTATGCTAGATGACTTATAATCTTCTCAACTCTTCTCTCCTTAAACACTAATTAATAAATAGTGTAGAAATGAAGTATTTCAAGTCCTTTTATCCATCTCAAGTTGAGTATGTGCATTAAACACAGGTACCTCAACTTCACATTCCATCCAATCAATAAAAAACTTGTGAACACAGAAGATGAATCTCCAAGTGTTGCGCTCTTATCCACAGACTCCTTAGTGTATGTACACATCATACCTAAGCTCGCTTGAGCTTACTCCACATATACATGGGCCAGATATTTTCTGCTCTCTACATCTAATGCTCCCCATAAGGCCATGCGGCCCTCTAGGTCGATGCCTCAAAGAACTCATCATGCGAAGACACAATATCATCAACTATCTCTCCCTGAACCAATGCTTTGTTTAGAACTTTTACTTTCCATACCTTCTCATCCTCTGATTTTTTGAAATGACTCTCAAATTAGTTCATGTAGTCATTGAGACTCTTACCAGTATCACCGATATTATTCCTTATAACCATAGGAGGTGGTCCTTTTGGTTCACTTGATCTTCTTGGTCCTCTTCTATTGTCTTCTCCATTATACTTGCAAAAATTTGCAATGTGACCTACATTGTTATATTTGTAACAAGTAGGTGGTCTCCTTCTATCTTGATTAGTCTGCAACTTACAGTACCTTTCTGTATGCCCAAAGTTATTTCATTTTTGACATGTGATCTTGGCTGCTAATTCTTCTCTGCCATAATCTTTCTTGTACCTACATTGATAAGGTTTCCTACAATCTACTTTCTTGTGTCCATATTCATAGCAGTTAAAACAATAACTGGTAAAGGGCTTAGAGTTACCTTTACTTTTGTAATCTCTTTTCATGTGACCAACCTTGTTGCATCCAAAACATCTACCTCTAAAAGGTCTAAACTTTTCTCTAGGTTCTTCATGAGTAGGTCTTTCATCAGTCTTTACTTCATTTGATTCTTCTTGGGTTTTTGAATATTTTGCTTCATTAAATCCAACTCCAGTCATATCTCCTTTAGGATTTTTTCTTGCTCTTTGTTCATCAATCTTGTCACTGCTCATGTGAAACTTCTCAATATGTAATTTGGCTTGAGTGAGTTCAACTTTAATGATTTGATTATATTTCTCCAATTCCTGATATTTATCTTTGTACTGGTTAAGTTCAATGTTCATTTGTCCTATCTGTATATTAGCTTCTTTTAGTGACTCTTCAATTTTGTTTCTTTCATCCTTTTGATGCTGAATCTCTTTAATCATCAAAAGATTAATTTGCTCTTTTTCTTACTCCAGTTTCTTCACTTGGTCTGATGTATCATTGTCTGAATCTTCTCTGATCTTCTCCATAAGGTCTTGTCTCTGAATTTTTTCAATCTCAAGCTGTTCTCTTAGTTTCTTGATGAAACCTTCTTCTCTTCTTAATTTTAATTTTAATTTTCCATTCTCAGCCTTCACTTTATCTAGATCTTCAAGTGAAACTTCAAAGTTCTCTTGAAAATAGTCTGAATCCATTCTGATGTCCCTTAAGCTATTAGGCTTTCTCTCCAAGGGCCAATAGCTCTGATACCAATTGTTAGGATTAGGTAATACTGAGAGGGGGGGTGAATCAATATTACAAAACTTTGATTTCAACTTTAAAAAATTATAAACAATCCATAGTAATGTAGAAATGAAAAGAACATATAAGCATAACACATTACTCATGACACCATGATTTTTTCTCAAGGAAACCCTGGCTAAGGGAAATCCCCGGTGGGGATGATACCCATCGATATGTACTAAAATATAATATCCTTGTTAGGAGATCTAGCCTAGTTAGGAGCTGATTGTTACATAGTACATTTCCTTGTTAGAGGAATATAAAACCCTGTTAGGGGTATAAAAAACACCTGGTTAAAGGTGGTGAGCATACTGCTCTTACAATAAAAAACTGTCTCAAAAGAGTTCTCCAAAATGTGAACAATACAAGCACTTATCTTGCTTAGATAGTTCCAGTTATAGCTCTATCTCTTGTTGATCTCACATCTGATATTTTCTCTAAGAGTCACAACCTTGCTTCATCATCACAATCACAACATACATCACTTTCATAAAAGCACTCTATACTTATACAAAAGCTACCATAAAGTCGGCTTCACAAATACCATACAAAACATAATAATAATGTATGAAAATGATAATTATGGAGTCGGTGATCTTATATTAACAAAGAGTCAGAAATATACTCTATTCACCTGTCTTAGAATGTTACCATATCCACTATACTCTCCTTGATCTTTGTACCTGTTCAAATACCCTGTTATACTAATTTACTGTCTTTGCATACCTTCCAAACACTGTATCTCGTTGATCTGATAACCAAAAATTATGCGCTCTTAACTAAAGCATGTATACATCCCAAAATATGTTTAGTTAACATTGCAAGCCATAATACCTTATACATCTTCATTTCTTACCAAAACTATAGCACTGTACCCTACTATGTTGATTTTGGACTTAGTCATTTTCATGACTATGACTCTAGTGGAAAAATTCTCAACATGCGATCACTCCAACATAAGTGTTTCCATAAATGAAAACCCTCAAGTGATCCCTAGTGCCCCAAAACATCACTTTCCAATAGGATCTCCAAGGAAAATCTAAGCCTTAGGCTTGGTGGATTCCAATGTCTTACGAAGCGCATGTGTGCTATAGTGCATGCATGCTATTCAAATATATGACTTGCATAGGGCACATGGTGTTCGAATAACTGAGAGGGGGTGAATTAGTTATCCACAGTCCCAAATACAAAATGTATCACTTAAAATAGATTCAGCTAATTTTGCAGCTCAGTAAAACAAGAAAACTAAACTATCTGTGTAATTACTGATTACCAGTTAATTGCTCATAGTGATTACCAACCAAATAAAATATGCAACATGTAAAGTATGATAACCAAAAAATCACCACATAAACACATAACATAAAATATTTAACATGGAAACCTTGTAAAGGGAAAAACTACCTGGGACCGGAAACCCAAAAACTTTTCACTCTTCTGAAGTGAGCTCAGTGAAGAGACAACCCTGTTAAAGGTTACAAAACACACTGTTTAAGGTGTGACCTTGTTAGAGGATTATCACTAACAGTTATTGTCCAACCAACATTCACTATGGGGTTGACAGGATAACAATGTACATTCTATAAATGACATATAAGACTTTCAAGTCCACTTGGTTAAGAGATTTTATTTGTTTATAATGGTTAAACTGAAACAATAGGTGATTTGATTACAATACAACTTGATTTGAAAATGCTCAGATCTATTCTAAGTCCATAAAATCCTCTGATCAATATTTTTTATTCAGTTCATCAACATTCAATAACTTACTATCCCTTAGTAAAGCTCTTTGACACTCAGTACTATTCTGCAGTTAGGTTCTTCTTCAACCGATCTGATCAGGCATGCATGAAGCTTGTTGACACAATATCTCTATAGTCTCCTTCTTCCAGTACATGGTTCACAATGAAACCCTAGTCTCTTAAATAGACAAGTAAACCATTTTCTTTTCATCCATTAGATTTTGCCGCTTAAAATCCTTCATTGATTTTTCTGCTTAAACCTTCCTCGATAGTTGTGTCAGTGAATTTTTTTCAATTCCATCCTTTAGATCTTCTTCAAATTTTGTTAAGCGTAGATCTCACAACAAAATTTATCTTTCTACCTTATAATCATACACTTTACAGCTCATCAATTTTTGTCGACTAAACTAATCATTTAGTTCTTTTGTCCATACTCAGTTAACAAAGAAATGTGTCAGTGAATACAAGCTTGGTTGATACTATCACTCAGTATACACTACACTTACTCCGTGTATACTAGAATGCTTCATTAACTGACCACACTGCTTTGTAACATTTTTCTTCTATCTTCATAAAAGATTAATGCAACATAATCAAGTCAACAATATGAAGTCATAGACTCATCAATAAGTTACCAAAAGTATTCCTTATCCTTATCTGTCATAGCCATCTTCCTCAATGTAGATATCTCGGTTCTTCAACTTTTCTCCTCTCTTTACAAATGTTTAGATGTTTGCAACTACCATGATGAGTACTGTCAAGACTAGTTGACATCAATGACAACATAATGACTGATTCAATTATCATACATAACAATTCAGTGCTCAGTGATCTCTAATCACTTGTAGTTCATCAATCAGGTTCTCAATCAGTTGTAGTTCATCAATCTCTCCCTTTGGCATTGATGGAAACTCAAGAAATATCAAATATACCATACACATACCAAACATGTATTCTACAACTCTATAAGAAAATGTTGTAGCTCAATAAGCTCTCCCTAGCTTAATATGTTTAATCACTATGTTACATGACAACATTGCAAATGCAGACTTTCCTCCGCAGATACAATATTTCCAGTTCTCAGATTTCTTCGATTCTCAACAAAAAATCTTCAAAGCTCTCCTTGACTTTCTCAAATTATCTCTCCCGTAGATAGATGTTCCAATAATCTCCTCAGTTATCATATTGTTTATCTCTCCCTTTGACAACAATGCCAAAGAAACACATAAAGATACAGCTCTGTATTAGCCATGTGACTCTCTGTTGTCTGGTGCATACAATGTATCTCGGTATACTGATAAGCAAATAGATGTTCCTGAAGTCTTTCACAACTTTAGATAGAATCCACAGTGTGAACTATGCTGCATGAACATGAATGATTGTTTGATAAGATTAGGATGATACAACCTCCAGATCACATCAGTGACCGGTAGATAGGGGATGAACCCCAAGTCTAGTCCTCAAGTATTCAAAATTTTCCTTCGGTAGAGGCTTGGTAAATATGTCAGCAAGTTTCTCTTTTGATGTAACATATTCCTGTTTAACTTGCTTCTCCTGTACTTGTTCTCTTAAGTAGTGATACTTAATAGAAATGTTCTTGGCCTTTGAGTGCATTACAGGATTCTTAGAAATATTTATTGCACTTGTGTTATCACAGTATATAATCACCAGATCTGTGATTATCTCATTCATCCCTTCCAACACTTGCTTGATGTAAGCAATGTTTGAACAGTTTGTAGCAGCAGCAACATATTCTATTTTGGTAGTAGAATGAGAAATACAAGGTTGTTCCTTACTTGTCCAAGTAACAAGTCTTTCACCAAAGAAAAATGCTCCTTTGGTGGTACTCTTTCTATCATCTATATTTCCAGCCCAAGCTGCATCTCTGGTGAATGGCTCTAGGTGCTTTAAATATAGATGTTAAGTCTTCTAGTATCCCATTCAGAAAAGAAGACTTAACATCCATTTTATAAACTTTAAAATTATTATGTTCTGCATATGCAAGTAACATTCTGACTCCTTCTAGTCTAGCAACAAGTGCAAAAGTCTCACCATAATCTATACCTTACTCCTGTGCATATCCCTTGCATACAAGTCTAGCTTTGTTCCTTGTAACCTCTCCATTCTCATTCAACTTATTCCTGAAAATCCATTTAGTACCGATAACATTCTTATCCTTAGGCCTAAGTACTAAAGTCCATGTCTTGTTTTTCTCTATCTGTTATATCTCTTCATTCATTGTATTTATCCATTCTTTATTCTCTAATACAACCTTAACATTTTTTGGTTCAAACTCACAAACTAAGCATGTACCTTTTCTTAACTTACTTCTTGTCATCATGCCAGCTTTCTTGTCACCAATGATTTGGTTCTTAGGATGATGTATTCTAACAAATCTAGCTAGTACTTGATCTCTTCTTTGTTGTTCATCCTGTTCAGGTTCATGTGCTTTCTCGGTAGCTCCTTCTTGATCATCAGTTTCTCTTTGCTATTCCTCGGTGTTGTTTTCCTGATGTCTGGTTGTCATAGTTTGCAGCTTCAGTAGGTACTCTGGTTGTTTAATGTAAGTGAATCTACCGTAGTCTTCTAGCTCCCTACTGCTTTCTTCACTATTCTTAGTATCAAATTCATCAAACCTGACATTAGTACTTTCAATCATTTTATTAGTAACTTTATTCAAACACTTGTAAGCTTTTCTTTTAGTGGAATATCCAAGAAATATCCCTTCATCCACTTTAGTGTCAAACTTTCCATTTCTTTCATCTTTCAAAATAAAACATTTTCTACCAAAAATTCTGAAGTAACTTACAGTCGGTTTGTGACCAAACCATAGCTTGTAGGGTGTTTTGTTATTGTCCTTCTTCAATTGTACTCAGTTCAAAACATAAACAGTTGTGCTGACTGCTTCTCTCCAGTATGTCTGAGCAACATTCTTTTGCAACATTAGTGTCCTTGCACAATCAATGATTGATCTATTCCTCCTTTCAGCAATACCATTCTACTGAGGTATTCTCGGTGCAGACACCTATCTTTTTATACCATGCTCATTACAATAGTTAGTAAATTCATCAAAAATAAATTCACTACCTCTGTCAAATCTCAAGAATTTTAGTTCCTTCTTGGTTTCTTTCTCTACCTTTTCTTTATACCATTTAAAAATCTTAAATGCCTCTGATTTCTCTTTTAATATCATAGTCATTAATCTAGTGTAATCATCAATAAACAAAATGAAATATCTATCTCCATAGTAACTCTGTGTTCTCATGGGACCACATAGGTTGGTGTGAACTAGTTCCAAAATTCTCTTTGTTGAAGTCTTTACTCTTAAAACTAGATTTTGTCATTTTCATTTTACCCTTTTGACATTCATGACACATAACATGATCCGGCTTTTCTAGGCTAGGCAGACCTCTAACCTTTTTCTTTCTACTGATTTTAATCATGTTATCAAAGTTTACATGACATAACCTTTAATGCCACAACCATGCATCGTCATTTTTCATCATTAAATAGGAAGACTTATCATTGTCAAGATAAAACAAGTTACCTTTCATTTGTGCTCTTGTTCCAATAAGTTTTCCTCCATCATCAAATATCTTTACCTTCTTTCTCTCAAAAGCTACTCGGTGACCTAAGTTGTTAAGCTGTGCCATACTTAGCAAGTTATAATTTAGTCCTTCTACCCAATAAGAATTATCACATTTGATTTTATCATTTATCAGTAAAGATCCCTGTCCTCTAACCATACAAGGTGTATCATTACCCATTTTTACAGATCCTCCATTATATTGCTCAAGATGATCAAATTTTTCTTCATCACTAGTCATGTGATGGGTACAACCACTATCAATGATCCATGTATCATTTTTATTTACTTTAGAAATGAGTGTTGTCTCTAAATACCTTTCTTCTTCCTCATAATCATCCTTCATCGCAACAAATACAACTTCAACATCATCATCTGTGTCCGTCTCAGTATCATTCTCTTGAGCAATGTAACATACCTTTTTGCCTTTATCATTGTTGTCTCGGTTATCTCTATTGTAGTGTTGGTAACTTCTGTTGTTTCTCCTCCCATAGCTTCCTTCACTAGATCGATCTTTGTTTTTGTCATCTTCTTTCCTGTTCGGGCATCTAGCAGCAATATGACCAACTTCTTTGTAGTTAAAACATGCTAAAGGTAATTTACCCCTATATCTACATTTACCTTTAGGTAATCTCCTGTCCATAAGAGCTTCAAGCTCATAAAGATCATCATCAGTATTACTATCATTATCATCATTATTACTTCTACTACAAAACTTACCGATCTTTAGAGAAGTCATAAAAGCAAACTCAACAGATGGTACAACACTATTATCATAGTTGTTCAGTTCAAAGGTTGTTAGCTTACCAATCAGATTATCAAGAGTGAGAGTACTGTTAGGTGCTGACCTATTTTCATGTATTGCACATATTCTGATTGCATAAATAGGAAATAAAGTCCTTATAATTTTTCTTACCACTGTATCTTCATCAATGACACCACCAGATCCTTTGATAGCATTAACTACCTCCTTTATTCGATTTGTGTACTGCACTATATTTTCTCCTTCTTTCATTTTCATATCATCGAATCTTCCTCTTAAACTTTCAGCTATGGTTCTTTTGACATTTACATCACCACTATAAACTTGAGTACATTTATCCCACATTTCCTTTGAAGTAAGGCAGTCCTTGACATGTTCAAATTCGGCATCTGATAGACTAGCAACAATCTCCATCATAGTAACATTATGCTCATGTCTATCTCTCAATTGATCAAGAGTCAAAGGTCTTGTAGGTGGTGCAAAGTAGCCATTATCCAATAGGGTGAGGGAAGAATTACCAATCCCAGATATATGAAGTCTCATTTGGCTTTTCCATATTGTAAAGTTGTCCTTATTCAGCTTTGACACTTCCCTCTTATACATTTTGTGATCTTTTTGCTGAAGTCCTTAAAACTCTATTCCAAGAAACCAATATGCTCTAATACCAATTGTTAGAATAACTGAGAGGGGGGTGAATCAGTTATCCATAGTCCCAAATACAAAATGTATCACTTAAAACAAATTGACCTAATTCTGTAGCTTGATAAAACAAGAAAACTAAACTGTCTATGTAATTACTGATTACCAGTTAATTGCTCATAGTGATTACTGACCAAATCAAATATGCAACATGTAAAGTATGATAACCAAAAAATCACCACATAGACACATACCATAAAATATTTAACATGGAAACCCTGTAAAGGGAAAAAACACCCGGGACCGGTAACCCAAAAACTTTTCACTCTTCTGAAGTGAGCTCGGTGAAGAGCCAACCCTATTAGAGGTTACAAAATGCACTGTAAGGTGTGACCTTGTTAGAGGATTTAACACTAATAGTTATCATCCAACCAACATTCACTATGGGGTTGATAGGATAACAATGTACATTCTATGAATGACATATAAGACTTTCAAGTCCACTCGATTAAGAGATTTTATCTTTTTACAATGATTAAACTGAAACAGTAGGTGATCTGATTACAATACAACTTGATTTGCAGATGTTCAAATCTATTCTAAGTCCATAAAATCCTTGGATCAATATTTATTATTCAGTTCATCAACATTCAATAACTTACTATCCCTCGGTAAAGCTCTCTGACGCTCGGTTGATACTGTCACTCAGCATACACTACACTAACTCGGTGTATACTAGAATGCTTCATTAACCGACCACACTACTTTGTAACATTTTTCTTCTATCTTCATAACAGATTATGCAACATAATCAAGTCAACAATATGAAGTCATAGACTCATCAGTAAGTTACCAAAAGTATTCCTTATCCTTATTTGTCATATCCATCTTCCTCAATGTAAATATCTCGGTTCTTCAACTTTTCTCCTCTCTTTACAAATGTTTAGATGTTTGCAACTACCATGATAAGTACTATCAAGACTAGTTGACATCAATGACAACATAATGACTGATTCAAATATCCTACATAACAATTTAGTGCTCGGTGATCTCTAATCACTTGTAGTTCATCAATCAGGTTCTCAATCAGTTGTAGTTCATCACACGGGCTATAGGGCATGCACGCTATAGCATGCACGCTCTATCTAAGTAATATATCTAAATAGTGAGAGAGAAAGAGTAAGAAGGTGGCAGGGGCTGAGAGAGGAAGAGAGAGAGTGAGTGTGTGTGTGTGTGTGTGTGAGAGAGAGAGAGAGATTATTACCTGGGAAAGATAGAGGGAGAGAGGGTAGGAAGGTGGGAGAGAGAGACTAAGAGAGGGAGATGAAAGAGGGTGACAAGAGTCTCTCTCTCTCTCAATGAAAGAGGGAGACTCTTACCTAGGAAAGATAGAGGGAGAGAGGGTAGGAAGGTGGGAGAGAGCGTGAGAGAGAGAGACTGAGAGAGGGAGATGAAATAGGGTGACAAGAGTCTCTCTCTCTCTCTCTCAAAATTTGTAATGCAGGATCAAGTGAGCTACAGTCTTTTAGAAGTTGTAATGCAGGGTCATGGAGTATCCACACACAACATATGGTGTGATTTTGTTCATCATGTGTAGATGAAGATTGGGATGGGTGTGAGTCAAAGGAATGGGTTGACAAATGGTATACACATATTTTGAGCCCACTTGCCTCCTGTCATCCCCATGAATCATTACAATTGACAAAAATTGAATCATCCATTGACTTTGATTTCTTATCTGATCTAGTACAACTAGGTAAATTTTCCACATACAAATAATCTCAGATTTAGTACTTTATCGTAAATATTTAGTAAACTAATGTCCTCATTATGTTTATATCATTACAAGCCATGTTTTTGTTGTTATTTCACCTGAAGACAATGAAGAAGGAACAAATTGTTATTTTTTTCATTGTTTTGAGGCAAAAAATAAATTGGATCACTCAGTTATCGGTGGTGTAGAATTAGAATACCCTATAGGAGTAGTGGTTGTAATTGGTACATGACATAGGTGGTATCCTATGAAGAACCCTAGGTTGTTTTTGTTCGAGGATTGGGAGACACACAAAGATTCTTCATTATTCAAACCTCATCGTTGCATCAAATATCCACTTGATTAGATAAGGGGGAAGACCATATAATAAAAATCTTTGGAAGGTTTGTGAGTCAGACCACAAGGCAATACTTGAGACAATCAAGGGTAGGGTAGATCCAGTTGGTTCATTGGACTAAATGGAGATACACAATATTATAATGTCAAATCTATTTGAATACATGTGCATATAACACGTATATTTATATAGAACTTTAAATTGGGTGGACTGTAAATTTCTCATGTATAACAAGACATTTGTAAGATTTAATGACAACCTTTCTCTTCTATTTTTTGGGGCAATAGCAAAGGTTTTCTCTGCTTAGCTCTTTCCTCTCGGTGCTCCTAATGAGCTGAGTTGGAAAAATATTTCTCATTATTAATTTAAAAAACTTTATGATGTTATGCCAATGAATTGCATGCACATAATACTTGGAAGGCCATGGAAGAGCCTTAAGGAACCAACTCAATTCAAGGATGCACTATCTAGGCTTCTCCCAGTGCACCTAGAGCCTTCAAGTTATCAAATCTCCAAGCAAGAATTCTAGCCTTTTTCCAACACCTTATAATTCCTTAACATGGTCAATGTACCAAACCACCAAGTTTGGTTAAGTTTTCTCCAACACAATCCACTCCATCAACCCTTTAGGCTAGTAACCTTCACTAGTCACAACTTAGTCTTTTTCTCTCAAAGTTCCCAAATAACTCAAAAAAATCTTGATTTTTTTAGATACCCTTTTGGGTTCTCTAAATCCTCCCCAAGTCTTAGGGTACACTCTTTTGGACCATATACAAGATCCAATAACCTAGCAACCCCAAACTAGGCATAATTCACCCTCATTTACTAAACAACTTATAAATGTACTTACTCCCTTGACCCAAAAGAAAGAAACAATCTTCTATAAGGTTTAAAAACAAAATATTCTCAAGTTTTTAAGGTCTCAACCCCTACCCATTCTTTGAGCTGCCAAATCCTTACTTCTAGGGTCATTTATCTAGGGCCTGCACAAAACCCAGTCTTTGTCAAGAACACTAGTTAATTACTCTTCCTTATTAACAAATAAAATACTAAAACAATTACATGGAAAGGTAAATAAAAACAAAGGCAATGTCCTCACATCATGATCCAATCCTTACACATCACCAAAACACATTTAAAAACATTGCTAAGGTTGACTGTACCCATGGGAAATACATAGTTTGTAGAGAATGTTTGTTTATTCAATGAGCACCTTTTGAAAAATGGTTCTTTACACACAGACTCCACATAGTTGTCTCCAAACTCATGGATCCAACATGAAATAAACTCAAACTCCAAAAAAAATTGAAAAAAAACATCTTTAGCCCTAATGCCATTTAATGGCTTACATGACATTATTGGTGATCCCATTAACCAATGATCACAGTCTAGGCCTTGTCCCAATGCACCTAGAGCCTCCAATATGCCAAATATTCCAACAAGTCTTCCACCCTAGCTCTAACTTCTTAGAACACCTTAACATGGTCCATATGCCATGTTCTACCAACCCTCTAAGTTTGGTCAAGTGATCTTCAACCCAATCCACTCCATTAGCCTTCTAGGCTAGTAGCCCTCACCAGTCACAAATAAGCCTTTTTATCCCAATCCTCTGAAAAAACTAAAGGAACTCTTGATTGTTTTAGATACCCTTTTGGGTTCTCTAAATCCTACCCAAACCCCAAGATAGACTCCTTTGGACCATCTAGTAGATCCAGTACCCTAACAGTCACCAACTAGGCCTAATTCCATCCCCATTACATAGAAACTCATATAAATATTCACTCCCCAACATCCCAAACAAGAAAAATTCATTCATAAGGTTTAAAAACAAAATATTTTCAAGTTTTTAAGGTCTCAACACCTACCCATTCTTCTAGCCACCAAACCCTTGTTTCTAGGGTCACACAACTAGGGCCTAGTCAAATGGAACCTTACAACTTCTTCCAGATCAAACCAGTTGATCAAACACATCATTATGGATCCAAAAATCCATAATCCACCATAAAAACATCCACTCTTAAGGATTTACACTCACCAAAATGACTGGTGCCAAAATAGGGCACTCCTCACACAACACACTCTTTCATTCAGTGAACTCTCCAACACAATCCATCATATACCTACACCAACCATTATATTAAAAGGATATAATACACATTCAAACCTATCCCACCAATCATAGTGATCACATGGGGTGGGAGAGTCAATCCTCATAAGGAGACCTCAATCCCAATCACTGACTGTGACCCCAAATCCAGTGTCTGCCAAGAACACCAGTAATTTACTCTATCTTAAATACAATAAAAATGTTAAAATGAATGCATGGAAAGATAAATAAAAACCAAGGAAATGTCCTTACATCATAGACCAATCCAAATCACATTTTATGAAAACATTTTAATTCACCTGTCTTAGATTGTACCATGGGACAATGTCATAGTATGCAGAGAATATTATTATTTATTGATTGAAAACTATTACAATGATCCTTCATTCCACACCCAATTCCATTTCTCCTCTTCCACTCATGTGGATAAATCTTAAAATAGACTCAAACACCCAAAAAAATGACTGTAACTATTTAAATACCCAAAAAATTGTCCCCAAATAGTTTAAAACTGACTGTATTAACAAACCATGACTAATATTTGTTGTCAAGTTGACAACCAATGTTGTCAACTCAACAACATGAGTCTAAAACCCCTCTTAATACTTTTCTAAATGTTTAGAACAACCCTTTCAATCCATACTAACCTTCTAACCCCTAGATGAACCGTCTAGGCCATAATTGGATGAATGCAATTTCACATCTTCTTTTGGTATCTTTGCACTTTTGAGTGCATTTACATATTTTAATGGCATTAATGGACATATAAAAAACACATGTATCCTTCTAGGTCCTTGACCTTTATATATGTCCTTGGATCAACCAAGTGACACCAAGGTTACATCCTTAAGTTCTCCTATGATATTCAATGGCTTACATTACATCTTTTGTGACCATATCACCAAATGATCAACATCATTATAAAATATGATCAAAACAACATAAACTGACCAATCATGGTTCATTAGAATATCAAATGACCTTAAATGGTCTTGTCCCATCACCCAAGGATAAAAAATAACCCTGGTGTACTTCAATTTCTCTAGAGTTGACCTTGGTGCTCCTGCACCAATAACCTATCTCAGTTTTTAGAGATTCAAGCTCGTTTATATTTGGCACCACATTCTTGGTTGATGTCAAAACTCAATGTTGAAATGAGAAACATTGTGTATCTTTCAAACCATTAGTCGTAGCATCAAACTGTTTGCGCCAAAAACTCCAAATGGTTGGGTAAACGCTAGTGGCAACCTCGTTCGGCACACAGAGTCGATCAAACGTTGCCGACCAGTTTGGGCCGAAGTGTCCCCCAAGGTGCACTCAACATGAAATTAGTGATCTTTATGAGGTCATATCTCGAAGCTTGTGCGAGGTAGCATCAAACCATTAGGTGCTATAGGACCATGTTTTTGAAGCCTACAATAACCTATCTCAGTTTTCAGAGATTCAAGTTCATTTATATTTGGCACCACATTCTCGATTGATGTCAAAACTTGAAGTGTTCCTAAGTTGAAATCAGAAACATTATGTATCTTTCAAACTGTTAGTCGTAGAATCAAACTGTTTGCGCCAACAACTCTGAATGGCCAGGTAAATGCTAGTGGCAACCTCGTTTGGCACACATAGTCGCTTGAACACTGCAGACCACTCCAGTCCAAAGTGTCCCTTAAGGTGCACTCAACATGAAATCAATGATATTTACAGGGTCATATCTCGAAGCTCATGTGAGGTAACATTGAATTGTCAAGTTCTACAGGACCGTGTTACTGAGGCCTACAATAACCTATTTCTATTTTTAGAGATTCAAGTTTGTTAATATTTGGCACCACATTCTCGGTTGATGTCAAAACTTGAAGTGTTCCTCAATTGAAATGAGCAACATTGCGTATCTTTCAAATTGTCGGTCGTAGCATCAAACTATCTATTGCAACAATTTTGACTGGCTGGTTAAAGGCTAGTGGAAACCTCATTTGGCACACAGAGTCGCTTGAACACTGTAGACCACTCCGAGCCAAAGTGTCCCTCAAGGTGCACTCAACATGAAATTGATAATCTTTATGGGGTCATATCTTGGAGCTCGTGTAAGGTAGCATCAAACTGTTAGGTGCTACAAGACCATGTTGTCGAGGCCTACAATAACCTATCTCAATTTTTAGAGATTCAAGTTCATTTATATTTGGCACTACATTCTTGGTTGATGTTAAAACTCATAGTGTTCCTTAGTTGAAATGAGAAACATTGCATATCTTTCAAACCATCAGTCGTAGCATTGAACCATCTATTCCAATAGCTCTGAATGGTTGGGTAAATGCTAGTGGAAACCTCATTTGGTACATAGAGTCACTCAAACACTGCAAACCACTCTGGGCCGAAGTGTCCCTCAAGGTGCACTCAACATGAAATTAGTGATATTTATGAGGTTATATCTCAGAGCTTGTACAAGGTAGCATCAAACTGTTAGGTGGTACATGACCATGTTGTTGAGGCCTACAATAACCTATCTCAATTTTTAGAGATTCAAGTTCATTTATAGTTGGCACCACATTCTTGGTTGATGTTAAAACTTGAAGTGTTCCTCATTTGAAATGAACAACATTGCGTATCTTTGAAATCGTAGTCGTAGAATCAAACCGTTTGTGCTAACAGCTCTGAATGGCTAGGTAAATGCTAGTGGCAACCTCATTTGGCACACAGAGTCACTCGAATGCTGCAGACCACTCCGGGCTGAAGTGTCCCTCAAGGTGCACTCAACATTAAAATTGATGATCTTTACGGGGTCATGTCTCGGAGCTCATACGAGGTAGCATCAAACTGTTAGGTTCTACAGGACCGTGTTGCCAAGACCTACAATAACCTATCTCAATTTTTTGAGATTCAAGTTTGTTTATATTTGGCACCACATTCTCGATTAATGTCAAAACTCAAAGTGTTCTTCAGTTGAAATGAGCAACATTGCGTATCTTTCAAATTGTCGGTTGTAGCATCGAAAAATCTATTCCAACATCTTCGAATGGCTAGGTAAACGCTAGTGGAAACCTCATTTGGTAGATAGAGTTTCTCGAACACTGCAGACCACTTTGGGCTAAAGTGTCCCTCAAGGTGCACTCAATATGAAATCAATGATCTTTACAGGGTCATATCTCAAAGTTTGTGCAAGGTAGAATAGAACCGTTAGGTGATACAAGACCATGTTGCTGTGGTCTACAATAACCTATCTCAATTTTTAGAGTTTCAAGTTCATTTATATTTGGCACCACATTCTCAGTTGATGTCAAAACTCATAGTGTTCCTCAGTTGAAATGATAAACATTGCGTATCTTTCAAACCTTCGGTCGTAGCATTGAACCATCTATTCCAATAGCTTCAAATGGCTGGGTAAATGCTAGTGGAAACCTTGTATGGCACATAGAGTCACTCGAACATTGTAGACCACTCAGGGTCAAAGTGTCCCTCAATGTGCACTCAACATGAAATCAATAATCTTTATGGGGTCATATCTCTGAGCTCATGCGAGGTAGCATCAAACTGTTAGGTGATACAAGACCATGTTGCCGAGGCCTACAATAACCTATCTCAATTTTTAGAGGTTTAAGTTTGTTTATATTTGGCACCACATTCTCGGATGATGTCAAAACTCACAGTGTTCCTTAGTTGAAATGAGAAACATTGTGTATCTTTCAAACCATCAGTTGTAGCATCAAACTATCTGTTCCAACAGCTCTGAATAGCTGGGTAAATTCTAGTGGCAACCTTGTTTGGCACATAGAATCACTCAAACATTGCCGACTACTCTGGGCCGAAGTGTCCCTCAAGGTCCCTTTAGCATGAAATCGACAATCTTTATGGGGTCATATCTCGGAGCTCATGTGAGGTAACATCAAACTGTCAGGTGCTAAAGGACCATGTTATCGAGGCCTACAATAAGCTATCTCAGTTTTCATAGATTCAAGTTTGTTTATATTTGGAAACACATTCTTGATTGATGTCAAAACTCGTAGTGTTCCTTAGCTGAAATGAGAAACATTGCGTATGTTTCAAATGGTCATTCGTAGCATCGAACTGTCTATTCCGACAGCTCTGAATGGTTGGGTGAATGCTACTGGCAACCTCATTTGGCACACAGAGTCGCTCGAACGCTGCCAACCACTTCGGGCTGAAGTGTCCCTCAAGGTGCACTCAACATGAAATCAATGATCTTTTTGGGGTCATATCTCGGAGCTCGTGTGAGGAAGAGGATGAAGTATTCAAGCTAATGGATGGAGTGGAGTACCAAACATATGTTTTGGTGAATAAGAAAGATTGGATTATTTTTATTTCTAACACATGGGTGACAAAGTTAGTGCTTGGCACATGGTCTTTATTTGTAAGTACATGATGCCAATGAACATAGGATACAATTGTGTTGCAGGTCCTCAACAATTAGTGGATAGAGATTGGAGGAAAGGAAAAAAGCTCATGAATCCAAGGGACTTGGATTGATTTTTCCCTTGGGAGTATGGTGCAGGGCACCCTGACAAAGACATGCAAAGGGTTCACTTGGTTGGCTCATGAAGACTGAATGATCTAAAGGATCAATTTATTGAATGTAATTTTCCTTAAAGTCAATTTTGTGTTTTGATGTAATGGAATGTAATAAGCCTAAATGTATAAAGGCATGACAGTGCTAAATTGATGTAATAGGAGTTGAATGGCATAGGGATTAAGGATGTAACCTTGGGGTTACTTGGTTGATCCAAGAATGAATGTAAGGGATAAGAACCTATATGGTCATGTAGGTTTTGATATGACCATTAATGCCATTAAAAAATATAGTTGCACTAAAAAGATGCAAAATATGTAAAAGCATGCCAAAGATGTAAAAATTATATTTTAATACAATTAAAGCCTATAAGGCTCATGTGGGGAGTTAGTGTGGGTTAGAAAGGTTGTTTCTAAACCTTTAAAAGTCATTAGAGGGGGATTTAGACTTATGTTGTTGAGTTGACAACATTGGTTTTCAACTTGAAAACATCTACTTTAATCATATTTTATTATGTCATTTGGTTTGAGACTGTTAGTAGACAGTTTAGAGTTAGTTATATGGTTGTTGTCAATTTTTTTTGGAGTTTGAGTCTATTTCATGATGGATCCATGAGTTTGGAGATACGATGTGGAGTTGGGCGTGTAAGGAAAGAGTATTGTATTGGTTTTTAACTAGTAAAACAAATATTCTCTACATATTGTTATACTATCCCATGGGTACAGTCAGTTTAACAGTGAATTCAAATGCTTATGGAAGCATGATCTTCATTGGATAGTGATGTAATACATTGATTTGGTTTTCATTTACATATTCCATGCATTAGTTTTAGTATCCTTATTGTTCTTAAGGCAAAGTAATTGACTGGTTTTTTTTTTTTGGACTGTGACCGGTTTAGAATGGTACAGTCAGTGTTTAGAAGTTGAAGTAACCAAAATGAAGTGAATCTCCCACCCCTATGGCCACTGTGACTAGGGGAGAGTGAAAAAATGTATTATATCCTTGTTTTGTAGTTTCTTCATGCAGGGATATAAGTTGATGTTGTTTAAAGATCATTGAATGAAGGAGATTGTCGTGTGAGAAAGTGCCCTATCTTACACCAATCATTATGGTGGATGAATACCCTGAAGAGTGGATATATTTTATGGTGGATTATTGATGTGGGGATCAATTTTGATGTGTTAGATCAAATAGACTGATCTGGAAGAGATTGTAAAGTTCTTTTTGAAAAGACCCTATTTGTGTGACCCTAGGAATAGGGGTTTGGTGGCTAGAAGATTCAGTAGGTGTTGAGAGCTTAAAAATTTGAAAATATTTTGTTTTTAGACCTTAGAAAATACTGTTTCTTGGTTGGGAGGCACATGAATGAATATCTTTATGAGTTTCTTTTGTAATGGGGATGGAATTAGGCCAAGTTGGTGGGTGCTAGGATATTGGATCTAGTATATGGTCCAAAAGAGTCCACTTTGAGACTTGGGGAGGATTTAGGGAATCCCAAAGGGTATCTAAAACACTAATTGGTTTCTAGAGTTTTTTGAGAAGATTGGGAGAGAGAGACAATTTTATGACTAGTGAAGGCTATAGGCCTAAAGGGCTAATGGTGTGGTTTGTATGGAAGAGCTAGTGTAGGGCACCCTAATGAAGGCAAGAGGGTCACTTGGGAGACTAATTAGTTTGAAGAAGATAGAAGACCTATAAGGTCTTTGCAAATTTGTAACATGGCTATTAAGCCATTTTATGTAATGATTTGATCCATGAAGGATGGAAAACTTGTAATAATGCACTTGGTGCACATATTGATGTAACTACCAAAACATGGCATAATAGATCTAGAGGATAGGAATAGGTCTTAGAGGGAGTTTAGAGGTTTTAAAATGTTATTTGGATCATGAAGAAGTAAAATCCAAATTTATAGAGTCTTGGGAGTTATGGGTATGTGCAAGATCACGAGGGGCCAAAAAGTGGCGATGTGAAAAATATTCACTTTTCACTCATCCAAAAGTGCATGAAAATGATTGTTGACTTTTTAGTAGGCCTGGGTGTCAGTACACTTAGGCAAACCTGACACCAAAGCACAGGCTTAATCAGGTACCTGATATAATATTGGGTACCCGAAACCTGTGGCATAAATTAAAATCCGCAAGCCATTTTCCTCATTTCTCCTCACGTTTTGGGTTTGGAAAATAGTTGAAAATATCATATACATGATATTTTCGGGTATCTGATTTTTGCAACAAAAAATTCTATCTCTACAACAACAAATTCAATCTCCATAGTATACGGTAAGTAAATTCTTTGTAGATTTTGATTATTTTATTTCATTTTGATGCTAAATGTAGTTTTTTTGGTTGAAATAGGGTTTTGTATTTATTTTTGTAATAATATATGAAATCAAATTGAAATTTAGATTTGTTTTTTATTTAATCAGGCATGACTGACAACAATGAAGAAAATAACCCTCCTGCACCAAATAACGATCCCCAAAACAATCCCCCGTCTCAAAACCCTTGATCTTTAGAAGATTTGATACAAGATAATTTGAACACAATACAAGGTTTCCAAAACACATATCAAAATATACCTACATTAGGTCCCATGCTTGCCACATTAAATACTATTGTTGAAAATATTGACACACTCATGCAACAACATAATGCTGCTCTTCATTGGTGTGATGATATGCACTCCCAATTTGATGACAGGCTTGACCATGATGGGATTGCGGCCCTGAATATAAGTAAGGAAGATATAGCCTCTCTTTTTGTGAATCCTAAAATTGGATTACCAGTTAACCCCAAAAAGCCCAAATTATTAATAAAATGGTGCACAAATGAAGCAATGCGCACACACTTTTGGGATCGCTGGTGGATGGTTTTTGATAAACCACCCCATAGCAATTTGGAGTTCCCTTTCTATTTCATAAAATTTTTTTATGCTGAGTTTGTGCTTGGTCACAATGTTAATTATTGGAGTATGAGGCCTAACATGGGCGTAGGTGAAGGATCTCCTTAGACTAGGCCATTTGCCCAGCGCAAAAAGGCCACTACCTTTGTCCCCCCCCACTAATGTTGCACCCCCTCCTCGAGTGCAACATTCCAATATCGTTGCAGAGGCTACCTCACAGACTATTATGGCCATTCATTTGTTGAGTGATCAGTTGATCATGCAGACTAGGTCAGTGTTGCCTCCTGATGTGGATGATGCTGGTGCATCGACATCTTGCTGGAGTTCACATGTATGCGAGTCCCATATTTACATTATATGCAAGAATATGTTCCTCGGACTGCTTACTGATGCTGATACATATCAGTATGTTATTGATGAGGAGGATGTAGGAGATGCAAGTGCAGAGGCTACAACACCTCATGGAGCATCTACATCTCATGAGAGTGCTTAGGAGGTGTACGCAGAGCCATGGACTCCTCTTGATATGGTAAGAGTAAACATTATAAATAAATTTGTCACATGACTTATTTAATTTATTTATTTAGATTAGTTTTAATGATTGCATGCACTTATGTATATATATATATTTTCCATTTATGTTTAGTTGATGACATAGGAGGAGTTGAGATAGGTGGATGAGTCCACAGCTTCGGCCATTTCATTTGGCCTTGATGCTTATACGGTATATTATAAATTATATACCCATTAGTTTTTTTTATATCATTTGGTGTACATGCTTAAATCTCTATCAATTAGAGAATAAAATTCATACATTTACTAATATATTGTCATCTTATTGTACTCTTTCAGGCTACAACCGATGTTAGTGGAGGGCACGAGGGGGTTCCTTCATCAGGTGTTGACAAAGGAAATGTAATTAATTGTTTAAGATTAATTATGCATGCATGTGTATGCCACTTGTGTGTAGTAATAAATATTTAACTTAAATTTATTGTATAGGTTTTGGCTATCGATGATGTTCCGACATGGGTTTAGGAGCCTAGGTTGACAGGCATCTCGATTCGGAGTGATAGCTTGATTATACGTAGAATTTTACATATTATTATTTGTATTTTATAACCAGGGTTGTTATGATGAAGTAAATTTATATATAATTGACAATATTTTTACTCTCATAGGTTACTCCTAGTGTGAGGGAGGGCCCACAAGAATCTTTCGTATCTTTGTTGACCTAGTCCACTATTCTAGAGGAGGGATCACTAGATGTAAGTTTTAATTTTAGTTCAAATCATCCTATTTTGTAGATTTATTACTCTATGTTGCACCACTCTACTAATCTCATTATTGCAAATATATATTTATAGGTCAGAGTTGGTATTGTTGGCATGGTCCCTTCACTACCAAGGACTTATGCTAGGACACTTGATCAAGGTAGGCGACCGAGAGGCCAACTACAAATATTTGTATTTAGTTATAATTTTAATTAAATTAGTGTTTGAATTATGAATTATATATATATGTGCAAATCATATAAAGTAAGAAATCTAACTTGGGTTTGAACTCATTTTTTATGCAAGATCAATCAGAGCCAAACACTTCTTCAAAGAGGCTACATTTTGATGATCCCCCTACGACATAGGATGTAGTTTTAGTTTTGTGGTCATTTAGAGAATGCCACTTGGCACATTTTGAGATGGCATATATGCCACATGGTACACCTTGAAACATTGATTTTGTAGACATTTTGAAATGGCATGTGCTATATTTGTATATGGAGATACTTTTGATACATTTGATACTTTCTATATATAGAACATGTTCATTTTTATGTTATATTTGCGTCATCTTTTGTATACATATCTATTATTCATGTTTATGGAATTGAATGGTGAAGTTATATCTTGACTATGATTATCATTATGATTTAAATTATATCTTGTTGAAGTTACATTTATTTTTCTTTACTCTGGAATAGCCTGTTCATGGAGCTTATTATGTTTGAGGTTTAACTTTTATAGATTTCCTATGTTATTATGTTTCATACCATTATATATACTCACTTGAGCCACTTAGTACTACATTGTTTCAATACTATGTATATAATCACTATATATATAACTCATCATATTGGGGTTTACTAAATCCACAGAGAAATGTAGCACTTGTGCTGTTAGGTCACTTGGGTCAAGCGTGGTTGTGAGCATTCCAGTCACTCCATGGATGGAACAGGGTTGTCACTGGTGTTTACCTAGTGAACCAAAGCCAATGGAGCAGATGGTTCGATGCCAGAATAGAGGGTTTGAAAGATACACTACTAAGCTACTTTCAATTGACCCTCACTGCAAGTTTTGGCATCGACTGAGATTGCCTTGCCAAATGCAAATGAAGTCGAATAGCCCAAAACTAAGAGAGGTTATTGTAGACCTCAGAAACATGATCCTGTAGCCCTTGATGGTTTGTCAATACCTCTCATGAGGTCTGAGATATGAGCCTCAGAAGATTGATGCCCAATCGTGCTTAGTCACTTGGGTCGAGCATGGTCGCGAGCGTTCCAGTGACTCTGTAGGTAGAATGGGGTTGTCAGTGGCATTTACCTAGCCAAACAAAGCTGATGTAGTAGATGATTTGATGCCATGATGGAGGGTTTGAAATATATACTGTTGAGCTACTTTCAACTGACCCTCATTGCAAGTTTTGGCATCGACTGAGATCGCCTTGCCAAATGCAAATGAAGTTGAATCACCCAAAACAAAGAGAGGTTATTGTAGACCTCAAAATCATGATCTCGTAGCCCCTGATGGTTTGTTGATACCTCTCACGAGGTCTGAGATACAAGCCTTAGAAGATCACTACCCAATCATGCTTAGTGCACCTTGGGGTCACTTGGGTTGAGTGTGGTTGCGAGCGTTCCAGTGACTCCGTGGGTGGAACGGGGTTGTCAATGGTGTTTAACCAGCCAAATAGAGCCAATGGAGTAGATAGTTTGATGCCAGGATGGATGGTTTGAAAGATACATTACTGAGCTACTTTCAATTGACCCTCACTGCAAGTTTTGGCATTAACTAAGATCACCTTGCCAAATGCAAATGAAATCAAATTGCCCAAAAATGAGAGAGGTTATTGTAGACCTCAGAATAATGATCTCGTAGCCCCTAACAGTTTGTCGATACCTCTCACAAGGTTCAAGATATGAGCCTTAGAAGATCACTGCCTAATCATGCTTGGTGCACCTTGGGGTCACTTGGGTCGAGCATGGTTGCAAGCATTCTAGTGACTCCGTGGGTGGAATGGGGTTGTTAGTGGCATTTACCTGGCCAACCGGAGCTGATGGAGCAGATAGTTTGATCCCAGGATGGACGGTTTGAAAGATACACTGCTGAGCTACTTTCAACTGACCCTCACTGCAAGGTTTGGCATCGACTAAGATTGCCTTGCCAAATGCAAATGAAGTCAAATCGCCCAAAACTGAGAGAGGTTATTGTAGACCTTAGAATCACAATCCCATAGCCCTTGATAGTTTTTAAATACCTCTCACGAGGTTAGATAGATGAGCCTTGGAAGATCTCTACCCAATCATGCTTAGTGCACCTTGGGGTCACTTGGGTTGAGCGTGGTCGCGAGCATTCCAGTGACTTCATGGGTGGAACGGGGTTTTCACTGGTGTTTACCTAGCCAATCGGAGCTAATGGAATATACGGTCTGATTCTAGGATAGATGTTTTGAAAGATACACTGCTGAGCTACTTTCAACTGACCCTCATTGCAAGTTTTGGCATCAACTGAGATCGCCTTGCCAAATGCAAATGAAGTTGAATCACCCAAAACTAAGAGAGGTTATTGTAGACCTCGGAATCAAAATTTCATAGCCCCTAATTATTTGTCAATACCTCTAATGAGGTCCAAGATATGAGCCTTGAAAGATCACTGCCCAATCGTGCTTAGTGCACCTTGGGGTCACTTGGGTCGAGCGTGGTTGCAAGCGTTCCAGTGACTTCGTGGGAGGAATGAGGTTGTCACTGGAATTTTGATGTAGGAGCATCTCGGGTCCTTGGGAATCCCCTATCACCAAAAATAATTTGGATTTTTTTCTGTGTTGCCCGGTTTCTTCTTTAACCGAGTTGGTCGGTAGCTGGTTGGTTATTTGCTGGGTGGTCGATTATTTCTTTGGCGCTCAGTGTTCTCTATCTACTGCTCGATTATCTTTCTTACCGATGGGTTCAATTTTGTTTCCTATTGTGGCTGACTTGTGCATTTATATTGGATCATAGAATTAATGTTGGTATCCATCATTGGAAGTGTGTGGTCCCAAATTTGACTGTTACTTCTGTTAATTATGGATCTAAAGGCCGACTCAGCTTGGTAGCTTCTTGTATAAACGTAGATGTTTGGTTGTAGTTTTGAGAGGGGATGGTAGACATTAGATTGGAGATTTCTAATAGATCCTCACATGTTTGAGGACTTCTGAGATTCATTATAATATTAGGCCCTAACCGGGAAGGCCTTATAGCTCGGCATGTATGATTCCAATTGATGATAATATATGAAAGATGTGGCATTATATCTCACTCTTGTTGTTTGTTTCTTTCGCATTTGTGTTGCAGGCTTGGATCATTAGGGTGCACCATCCTTTGGCCCCTCTTGCTCCCTGTCTTGTGTCAAGTGGTATCAGAGTGAGGTGAGATCTTGATCTAGTTCTGCGGATCTAGGTTTGTAGGTTCCTCTTGAAGCCCTAGTTGAATTGTTGTGGGGGTAGCAGATTGCGATCTGACCTACAATTGCAGAGGGTTGTCAAGATGGTTCATGGGAGGTGAGATGCAGATCTAGGATTGGCAGATATGCTAAGACAGATTATTTCTAGGTTAGAAGCAGTTAAAACAACCCAGAGAAGAGGCAAACATCTTGAAGATGTTAGTGATGATGAAATTGGAGAAGAACAGGAGAATGCAAAACCTTCTCCTATTATGGATCAAGGTGAAGAAAGATTCTTGAAGGCTTTGACAAGTCTGAAGTCAACACCACATTTCAATCCCCTTGAGTATGGTGGAAAGCTTGATTCTGATGAATTGGTGGACTGGATCACCGAGATGGAAAAGTATTTTGAATATAAAAACATTCCTGAGGATAAGAAGGTGAAGATTGCAAGCACAAAGTTGAAAAGTCATGCATCCTTATGGTGGGAACATCTACAATTAGATCATAAGAGGAAAGGAAAAGACAAAATCAAGGTATGGAGTAAAATGGTCAATAAGTTGAAAGGAAAGTTCTTACCCTGTGATTATTAGATTAACCTAGTTCGGCAAATGCAAAGTTTGAGACAGAAAGATAGCTTGGTAAAAGAGTATACCGAGGAATTCTATAGATTAGATATCAGATTTGGACATGATGAAGATGATGTGGAAAGAATTGACATATACCTAAATGATTTGAGGGTTTCCATCCAAGAGGAAATTAGTACAGTCAAGTTGGGGAACATTGAAGAGGCTTATCAATTTTATTTGAAGGCTGAGGAGAAACTAAACAAGAGACATGAGAAAAGACAGAGAGGTCATGGTGGTAGATTCCCTAGAGGAACAGGTAGATCTAATGGTGAAAATGGTAGATCTGAACTAGAAAAGACAAATATGGACAAAGGCAAGACCAAGTGGAAAGGTGAAAGTTCTAGAGGCAGAGGCAGTAACTACCAAGGTGGTTATAGAAGAGGAAGTTTCCAAGGAACTTGTTATAATTGTGGAGAAGAAGGACATAGATCTTTTGAATGTGCATAGGCTAGTAAGAAGGGTGGTAGTAGTAGAAATGCTTTGGTGCAAGAAGAGTCACTGAATGAACCTGAGAAAGAAAATAACTTGATGGTAAGGAGAGCACTATGGAATGAAAGCAAAAAGGAAGATCCGATAAGGAAAATTTTGTTCAAGACCAGATGTAGAGTTTTTGACAAAGTTTGGAAGGTAATCCTTGACAGTGGTAGCTCAGAGAACTTGGCATCTAAAGAGATGGTCACAAAATTGTAGTTGGAAAGGTTGGTACATCCGAAGCCCTATCAGATTTCATGGATCAAAGATGAGCATACACTCCTAGTAAGTGAACAATGTTATGTAAATTTGAAGATTGGAAAATACTATGATAAGGTGTTATGTGATATCATGCCTATGGATTGTTGTCATATTTTTTTGGGTAGACCTTGGCAATATGATAGACATGCTATATATGATGGGAGATTGCATAAGTATACTATTGTGGTTGATGGAAAAAAATGAATCTTGTTACCATTGATGGAAGAACCTGTTAGTAATGTTTGCACATCTGTGAAAGTTTGTTTGATGGAAGGAAGGAAGTTTGTTAACTCTTTGAAGAGGAATGATGTATGTTTTGCTGTGATTCCTAATAAGCTGAGTAAGAAAACAAATGATGATGTCCTTGAGGAGATTGATAAGTTACTCACCGAGTACAGTGATATCATTTCTGATAATGTACCTGATGGTTTGCCATTGAAAAGAAGCATTGATCATTGTATGGATCTAATCCCTGGAGCTAGTTTATAGAATAAGGCACCTCATCAGTTGACACCTACCAAGAATCAGGAATTGGCCTCACAAATTCAAGAGTTACTGGAGAAAGGTTTGATCAGAGAAAGTTTGAGTCCTTGTGTAGTACCTGCTATATTGGCACCGAAGAAGAATGGAGAATGGAGAATGTGTACTGATTCTAGAGAAATCAATAAGATAACAGTCAAGTATAGGTTTCCTATACCAAGAATGGATGACATAATGGACAGTTTGATTGGAGCAAAGTATTTCACAAAGATTGATTTGAAAAGTGGGTATCATCAGATCAGAATCAGAGAAGGCAATGAATGGAAGACTTCTTTCAAGACAAAAGAAGGTTTTAATGAGTGGTTGGTTATGCCTTTTGGTTTAACTAATGCACTGAGTACTTTTATGAGGTTGATGAATGAAGTTTTGAAGAAATTCTTGGGAAGGTTTGTGATTGTATATCTTCATGATATTCTAATATTCAGTAAGACCAGATAAGAACATTTGTTGCATGTGAGACAAGTTTTGCAGAGACTGAAAGAGGAAAAGTTGCTGATAAATCTGAAAAAGTGTTCGTTCATGAAAGAAGAGATTGTGTATTTGGGATTTGTTATTTCAGCTGATGGTTTGAAGATGGATCCTAAAAAGGTTGAATCTATTCTAAATTGGCCTACACCTGTGAATGCTAGTGAGGTAAGAACATTTCATGGTTTGGAAAGTTTTAAAAGAAAGTTCATAAGGAATTTTAGTTCAATTTGTAATGCTAGGACTGAGACTATGAGAGGAGACAAAAGAGAATTCAAGTGGACACATGGAGCTAACAGAAGTTTTGAGACTCTAAAGCAGAAGGTTGCTAAATTACCTATTTTGGCATTACCTAATTTTAGTAAGATATTTCTAGTAGAATGTGATGCAAGTGGAAGTGCAATTGGAGCTATGTTGAGTCAAGAAGGTAAACCTGTTGCTTTCTTTAGTGAAAAGTTGAATGATGCTAGAAGGAAATATTCTGTGTATGATCAAGAATTCTATGCTATTGTTCAAGCACTGAAGAAATGGAGACATTATATGATACCAAGTGAATTTGTGTTGTATATTGATCATAAGGCTTTACAATATTTGGGTAGTCAAAATAAGTTGAATTAGAGACATATGAAATGGGTTGAGTATTTGCAGAGTTATACATTTGTGATAAAGCATAAAAGTGGAGTCACTAAACGAGTTGTTGATGCATTGAGTAGAAGATCTTTGATGACCAAGATGAAAATTAAAGTTCTTGGTTTTGATGAGGTGAGAGGTTTGTATGAAAATGACCCTAATTTTTCTGAGCCATGGAGAAAATGCAGAGCACCTATTCAAGATCAACAAGATACTAAATGGGATGAATATTTTATTTAGGAAGGTATGTTGTTTAAAGGTATTCAGTTGTGTATACCGAGAGGAGTAATGAGATCTAATTTGATAAAGGAGAAACATACTAGTGGTTTGGCTGGACATTTTGGTACTGATAAAACATGGAATTTGCTGAAGTAATATTGGCCGCAGTTGTATAGAGATGTTTAGAAATTTGTGAAAAGTTGTGGTATTTGTCAAATTGCAAAAGGAGTAAGTCAGAATACTGGATTGTATACACCGATTGTTGTTCTTGAGAAACCTTGGATTGACATCAGTATGGATTTTGTTCTTGGCTTACTAAAGACAGTAAGAGGTAATGATTCTATATTTTTTGTTGTGGATGGATTTTACATCAGATGCAGTACATGTAGTAGATCTTTTCTTTAAGGAAATTGTTAGATTGCATGGATTACCGAGGAGTATTATCTCTGACCCAGACAGTAAATTTGTTGGATACTTTTGGAAAACACTTTGGAAGAAATTTGGCACTGAGTTGAAATATAGTTCTACATTTCACCCACAAACCAATGGACAAACTGAAGTTGTGAACATAAGTTTGGGGAATCTTTTAAGATGTTTGGTTGGAGACACACCGAGTAATTGGGATTCTGTGTTGGCACAAGCAAAGTTTGCATACAATAATTCAATGAATAGGAGTACTGGAAAGACACCATTTGAGATTGTGAATGGTACACAACCAAGGGGAATATCTGATTTGAGAGACATTGCTGACGAGAATAAGAAAAGTGCTGAAGGAGTAAAGTTTGCTGAGTACATGAAAACATTACATGAAGATGTGAAGTTGAAGCTAGAAAATAGTAATCAGAAATACAAAGACAGAGCTGATAGATCAAGAAGACATATGACTTTTGATGTTGGTGAAGAAGTAATGGTTCATTTGAAGAAAGGTCAATTTCCTGTTGGAACATATGGAAAGCTAAAGATGAAGAAGTTTGGACCTTGTAAGATTTTGAAGAAATTTGATAGTGGAAATGCATATGAGATTGAGTTACTTGATGACATGGACATATCACCAATTTTCAATATTTCTGATTTGTATGAGTATCATGAACCTAATGAAGAAGTGATAGTACTGACAGAATATCCTAAGAAGAAGAATGATGAAGTCGAATAGATTTTGAAGGAAAGAATTGGCAAAAGTACAAGAGGAAGAATATGCTGATGGAAGATAGTTCTTGGATTTCATAGTCTGAGTTGGATGCAGCTCAAACCAAACCTACCAAATGATTCAGAGAATCATTTCAAAATAACCCCAGGTGTCTAATGCAGGAGCATCTCGGGTCCTTGGCAATCCTGTGTCACCAAAAAGAATTTGGAGTTTTATCTGTGTTGCTTGATTTTTGATTTAACTAAGTTTGTCGGTAGTTGGTCTATTTCCTTTGGTTACCGAGGGTGGTCGGTTATCTCCTGGGTGGTCAATTATTTCTCTGGCACTCGGCATTGTCTATCTGCTACTCATTTATCTTGCTTACCGACAGGTTCAATTTTGTTTCTTGTTGTGGCTGACTTGTGCATTTATATTAGATCATAGAATTAATGTTGGTATCCATCATTGGGAAGCGTGTGGTCCTAGATTTGACTATTACTTTTGTTAATTATGGATTTGAAGGCTAACTCAGCTCGGTAGCTTCTTGTATAAATGTAGATGTTTGGTTGTAGTTTAGAGAGTAAATTTTGAGAGGGGATAGTAGACATTAGATTGGAGATTTCTGACAGATCCTCGCATGTTTGAGGACTTATGATATTCATTGTAATATCAGGCCCTAACTAGGAAGGCCTTACAGCCTGGCATGTATGATTCCAATTGATGATAATATATGAAAGATCTGACATTCTCTCTCTCACTCTTGTTGTTTGTTGCTTCCACATGTGTGTTGAAGGCTTGGATCATTAGGGTGCACCATCCTTTGGCCCCTCTTGCTCCCTGCCTTGTGTCACATTTACCTAGCTAACTGGAGCCAATGGAGCAGATGGTTCGATCCCAGGATGAACAGTTTGAAAATTGAAAGATACACTGCTGAGCTACTTTCAACTGACCCTCACTGCAAGTTTTGGCATCGACTGAGATTGCCTTGCCAAATGCAAATGAAGTTGAATCACCCAAAATTGAGAGAGGTTATTGTAGACCTTAGAATCAAAATCCCATAGCCCCTGACTGTTTGTCAATACCTCTCACGAGGTCCAAGATACGAGCCTTGGAAGATTGCTGCCCAATCGTGCTTAGTGCACCTTGGGGTCACTTGTGTCGAGCGTGGTCGTGAGTGTTCCAGTGACTCCATGGGTGGAATGGGTTTGTCACTCATGTTTACTTGTCCAACTAGAGCCAATGGAGAAAATTGTTTGATCCCAGGACAGACGGTTTGAAAGATACACTGCTGAGCTACTTTCAATTGACCCTCACTACAAGTTTTGGCATCAATTAAGATTGCCTTGCCAAATGCAAAGGAAGTTGAATCACCCAAAATTGAGAGAGGTTATTGTAGACCTTAGAATCATGATCCTGTTGCCCTTGACAGTTTGTCAAGACCTCTCATGAGGTTTGAGATGCGAGCCTTGGAAGATCGCTGCCCAATCGTGCTTAGTGCACCTTGGGGTCAGTTTGGTCGAGTGTGGTCAGGAGTGTTCTAGTGACTCCGTGGGCAGAATGGGGTTTTCAATGGTGTTTACCTAGCCAACTAGAGCTAATGGAGTAGATGGTTCGATCCCAGGATGGACGGTTTGATAGATAGACTACTGAGCTACTTTCAACTGACCCTCACTGCAAGTTTTGGCATCGACTGAGATTGCCTTGCCAAATGCAAATGAATTCGAATCACCCAAAAATGAGAGAGGTTATTGGAGACCTTAGAATCATGATCTCATAGCCCCTGATGGTTTTTCGATACCTCTCATGAGGTCCAAGATACGGGCCTCAGAAGATTTCTACCTAATCATGCTTAGTGCACCTTGGGGTCACTTGGGTCGAGCATGGTCGCGAGCGTTCCAGTGACTCCCTGGGTAGAATGGGGTTTTCACTTGCATTTAACCAGCCAACTGGAGCCAATGGAGTAGACGGTTCGATGCCAGGACAGATGGTTTGAAAGATACATTGCTGAGATACTTTCAACTGACCCTCACTGCAAGTTTTGGCATCGACTGAGATCACCTTGCCAAATGCAAATGAACTCAAATCGCCCAAAACTGAGAGAGGTTATTTTAGACCTCAAAATCATGATCCCGTAGCCCCTAACATTTTTTCAATACCTCTCATGAGGTCTGAGATACAAGACTCGGAAGATCACTGCCCAATCTTGCTTAGTGCACCTTGGGGTCACTTGGGTCGAGCGTGGTCGCAAGCATTCCAGTGACTTTGTGGGTGGAACGAGGTTGTCACTGGAATTTTCCTGGCCAATTGGAGCCAATGGAGCAGACAGTTTGATGCCAGGACAAACAGTTTGAAAGATACACTGCTGAGCTACTTTCAATTGACCCTCACTGCAAGTTTTGGCATTCACTGAGATCACCTTGCCAAATGAAAACCAAGTTGAATCACCCAAAACTGAGAGAGGTTATTGTAGAAATTGGAATCAGGATCCCCTAGCCCCTGATGGTTTGTCGATACCTCTCACGAGGTGTGAGATACAAGCCTTAGAATATCACTACCCAATTGTGCTTAGTGCACCTTGGAGTCACTTGGGTTGAGCATGGTCATGAGCGTTCCAGTGACTCCGTAGGAAGAATGGGTTTGTCACTCACATTTACAATGTCATGAAAGTGAAACACCAACTTATAATAGTCCACACCATTTTCAATAATGAAAAAGTTAACCCTTTTACTCTCCCGTGCAAACTTAGAAAGCACATCACTTGTAGACCATAAAACACACAATGCATTATGGTACACTTGGCAGCCTACAAGAAGTTGTGTTTTATAGATTGAGTAAGTAGTCCTTGGGAACATGTCTTTGTTTGTAGTGGAAACAATTAGGTTTTCATTCTAAAACAAGAGAAGACCCAAATGGGAAAGCATGAACACTTCTTTTCTTGACCCAGTTTTGTTGCAATGATTGTTAGTGGTATGTTTGAAATTTGAACTGTGAAACTAACCATGATTAAGCCAGTCGACACTCTACTAAAATTTAATTATTTTTAATATTTTGCTTATTATGTTTGAGGTTTAACTTCAATAGATGTTTTAAATGATAAAAAATAATATCCTTACAGCTTTAGAAACAACAATCAAACATGTAAGAATTCAAACCATGCAAATGACATAAGTAAATGACATGTAAGATCCCTTGGTGGCACTATTGGCCACACATACATGATTTTGGTCATAAGTCCTTATCAAGAATAAGGTCATTTAACTTTTAAATCAAATTGATTGTTACAAATTGCCATTATACTTCAAAAGATATCAATTAACCATTAAGGATCCTTTTATCCTTCTATCTCTAATTGGATCCATGGTGACCGTAGGTGTCTTCATAGGTGCTCTTGCACAAGTTACAATCCACATAGAAAACCAAGTTTATTGACTCAAAATACAATCTAAGAAAGGTGAAATTAATGTATTGAAATTAAGCCTAACGGACTTAGAAAACAATGCACTAAGTTAACTTATTACCTAGTCAAGTGTTCTTGAAGGGTCATCTCTTTGCTTCAGGGTCTACAATAGTGCTTCATGATCAACAATACTAATAGTCCAAAGTTATTTTGTCTTTGGTATTCCTTGATGCTTTGACAACTTGACATTTTTTTCTATAACAAGGTGTGAATACATGAGAATAGTTTCATGCTTCTCATAGTCTTCAAATGCGGGAATTCCATTCTTTCTAATCATGTATGTTCGCAGCCATGTTCCCGCAACAACAACTAAACCAGTAGGATATGTGAACCCATCACCATCTTTCATCGGTTGTACAAGCTTTTGTTTACCTCGTACACAATGTGCTAACCAATAATCTGACCTCTCATCATTCCCCTATAGTGCAACCAATGAAAAAAAATCTCCTGGATTCAGAAGATTTGAAAGATGGTCATACTCAACTGAAGTGTCCATGTCATCATTTCTTATAGAGAGTGTCAAAGATAAAGGAGTTAGATACTGTGGAACCCATGTATCCACCCATTCACTTGACTCATAATGATCCCAATCATACTGAAAACACATGGGGCAAAAATAAACCAACTCTCATTTCCAAATGGTCCATGTACTACTATTGGAGCTTCAGAATGAATGCATTTTTGAAGAGTCTTTCATTGTTTGACAATCCAATCTATCTCCTATAGTTCCCTCCTCAACCAACCAAAAGAATATACGCATTGTACAATCAAGAGTCCCCCCTATGACAATGCTAAAGTACACCAATCAACAATAGAATGAGCATCAAGAAGTACAACACCTGACATCCTCAATTGCTCCTTAACTAGAGCTCTCTTCACACACACACCTACTCCATCATGCTCCCCTTTCCCATGCCCTGACTCAAAAAAACTCCAAATATGAGGTACACCTCTCTCCACATGCATTCTACACAACCAATAAAACATTCTGACATTCTTAAATTGACCACTGAAATTATCTGACCAAATGAGATGCCTATCCATAGTAATACCATTGTCCTGCAAGAAGTCAAAATAGTTCTGGAAACAATGTTTAACAAACTCATGAGAGTGAGACTTGTCGTCGCTCATATAAAAATGGTACTCTCTGATTATCTTTCACTCATCTTTTGTGCTATCAGGGGAATGTCTATATGTGATGTGTACAAAAATAGCAACCTGAATAGAATTATAATATTGAGCTTGAGTCTCATTTTGGGGCTGCAATGTATAGTTCTCTGCAAAGACTACAACAGATATAATAGTTCCAATGGGGAAAGTGTCCTTACACATCCTAAATTGTTGATCTAACCATTGCAACCTATGATTATGCCTTGCATACTTGTAAAAAATATTTGTCTTGAAATCTGAGATAAAATCAACAACATTGTATTCTTTTGCAACTAACTCACATCTAGAGCCTTCATCTACACTCTTCAATGTATATTTCACTGTTTCATATACCTTTTTTTGGACGAGTGTCTTTCCAAAATTGTGTTCCAAACCCTCATGAAAACATGTTCTAATCTTGGACAAGCCACCACATTCTGAGTACTTAGCATTTAAGCAATCTTTTTTATAAAATAAACAACCATCATCTCTATGACATAAAAATTGATCTAGCAAGTCTCTTGATGATTTGGGAAGACTACTTGCACCACAATCCTCTAGCATTTCATTAGTATGCAAAGTAGAATGAATGGACCGTAATAATTCATGATGCATTGAAAAATCAACATGATATTTGCAACAACATGTATTCCAAATCTTAAGGGGTACACAATAAAATGGCTTCACGGATTCAAAAGACCTTTGTGATATTTTCAATGTTGGATGTGTCTCACAAATTTTTTTATACAACATTGTTTGACTTACCTCCACATAATGTTTAGGATGTGGAGTACGGTCTCGATTACCAACTCCCAACTTCAAGACATCCTTCACATTTGGTGACACTCTTGAGTTAGCATCCCAAAATTCTTGAATTTCATCCTTGAAAAAATCTGTTAGCTTCTTATCGAAATGTGAAAGTCTCCCACCATAAGCCCATGTATCAATTTGAATTAGATCATCAAGTCTTTCTCTTCTTGCAAGTGCTCTACCCAAAGTTTTACAGTTTATATTGAAGTCAACACAAGTTTGTCTCATCAAATGAGCCTTTCTCAATTGATGACTTACTAAGGAGGTTGTAGGACACCTTAAGACACACTTGATGTGTCTAATGTGTCCATAGGGGTCATGCAGACTTCCTAGTGGTCCTAACACATGATAAGGCATACTAGGACCCCTAGAAAGTCCCCATGACCCCTTTTGACACATTTAAATTCTCAAGTGTGTCTTAAGGGGTCGTAGGACCCCTTAAGACACACTTGAGCATTCCAATGTGTCCATAGGGGTCATGCGGACTTCCTAGGGGTCCTAACATGTGATAAGGCATACTAGGACCCCTAGGAAGTCTCCATGACCCCCTTTGACACATTTGAACACTCAAGTGTGTCTAAAGGGGTCATAGGACCCCTTAAGAAACACTTGAGCATTCCAATGTGTCCATAGGGGTCATGCGGGCTTCCTAGGGGTCCTAATGTGTGATAAGGCATACTAGGATCCCTAGGAAGTCTCCATGACCCCTTTTGACACATTTGAACACTCAAGTGTGTCTAAAGGGGTCGTAGGACCCCTTAAGACACATTTGAGAATTCCAATGTGTCCATAGGGGTCATGCAGACTTCCTAGGGGTCCTAACGCATGATAAGGCATACTAGGACCCCTAGGAAGTATGGATCAAATAGCGAAGGTGCATCAAATCAGATCAATATCATAATATATATAGAAAATACTGTTACGGACAAAAATATTTTCATATTAATAGGAAAGAGTGGGAAGAGCTTCTTGGACCCATGATAGAAGTTATAGATAAGGAGGAAGAGCTAGGAAGGGGAAAGTGACAAAGTAAAGAAGTAAGATATGTGTGTGAGCCTATGTCACATGATGATGATGATGAGTACTCACCATATGCTAGTAGCTCAAGTAGTGATAGAAGATCTTTAGTGCACATGTACACTAACACAAAAAATAAGATAGAGAAGTAACAAGTGCTGTGGAATTATCCATAGAGCAATGTGAAATGAAGCCTTAAATTGGTTCATTAGCAGGCAAAGAATTTGGTCATGCACTTCATTCTAGCACCACAAATATTTCTATTAGAAATGCCTATTCATCAATGGCCTTGCATTTACGGGACTTGGGAAACTAGGTTTCTCATGTTGGGCATTATCCCTCAAATGTAAGTTCATTGCCACCTTTGGCAAGGCAGTCTCACTCCTCATTTTACAACAAAGGGCAGCCATCTATGGTCCAAGGTTTTAATTCAGCTGACAAGTGGAGAGATTCTCAAGGTATTGATCTCTTTCATAGAGAAGTTCCTGATTCATCTCAAGGTTCTTGTTTAGGTGACCAAAACCTTGGAGGTCCACAAATAGATCCATTGATTTCCCAAATTGGTAAAAGGGTAGATACAATTTTGGAAAGAGTATCCCAATTAAAGAGAAATGGAAATTCTAGTGAGCATAAAGTTATTGCAGATCCAATGGGTGTATCTCCTCCACTGACAAATATAACTGCTTCCAGAGAGTTGAGTTTAAATGGAGACTGTCTATCCCCAAGCATGCCCCAGTCAAGCAGATGAACCAAATGTTGCTTGAGTAAAGAAGATAGTGGTTTATTAAACCATCTGCATTATCCCACTTGCTATCAGTTACTACTTTTTGAGCAGCTTGACAACTGCGTCTATGCAAGATTTTTGTAATATATAATGTCCTCATGCAAGTACATGCTAGTTTTTGTAAACATTTTCTGTTGTAAAGGGTTAGTGAGAAATATCAAAGAAAAGGTTCTTGCATGTATTATTTAGACACATATCAATTAGGAAACCATTTTTCTCCCATTACATGGCATAAATGCCTAGATTCACTTTGTTGGTATCAATAGGCAGCAAGATGAGGGAAGAAATATTTGTAAAGAGGAAGTACAAATGTTACTATCCAAAACCATTTGGAGAGTAATATTCTTCTCCTAATTGTAATAAGAAACTAAAAATGCAGAAGACAACAAATAGCTGGGGCATTTATTTCCTATGACGTATGTCAATTTCAGTTCAATTCATATTGATGATATTCTCAATGTGTAAAAAAAAATTGATGTGTTATTTTAAAATGGCGTTGACTGAAATTTATGAACATATGTCAAATATACATTTTTTTCTAGAATTTGAAATAGAACCAGTGGTAATATAATCAAATTTGTGAATTTCACATCCAATCATTGGATGTTAATTAGAAGTACAAAATAATAATATTTTTGAACCGATAAACAATCTTAGTCTTACTTCAAACCTACTCCCGTGTATGTGGGTTCTTGGAGGTATCTATTGAACAATGTGTGGATCTGTAATGTCCCTATCTAGGACCTTACTCACTTTGCTTAAAACTCAAGTAACTAGAATTTTGATTTCTAATGCATGCTGTGATATTATTTAAGTTTGCCTTGCTCCTTATTGATTAATATTGTAATGAATTGGTTATCCTTCCCCTTCTCTCTCTCTCTCGTACTCTCTCCCCTTCCCCTTCTCTCTTTCTCCTACTCTCTCTCTCTCTCTCTCTCTCTCTCTCTCTCTCTCTCTCTCTCCCCTCTTCCCCTTCTCTATCTCTCTCCCACTCTCTCCCCTTCCCCTTCTCTCTCTCCTAATCTCTCTCCTTCCCCTTCTCTCTCTCTCTCTCTCCTACTCTCTCCCCTTCCCCTTCTATCTATCTCTCCTACTCTCTCCCCTTCCCTTTCTCTCTATCTCTCCTACTATCTCCCCTTCCCCTTCTCTCTCTCTACTACTCTGTCCCCATCCCCCCCCTCTCTCTCTCTTCCTCAATGGCCGCCCATGAATTTTTTAAATGGCTAATTGATTTCCTTTGCTTCTTTCAATGGCCATCCATTATTTTTCTGCAATCTTCCAACCTTTCGTACATAGTTGTAAAATACATATTAATATATATTATACATATAAAATAATATATAATATATGATATATAATGTAATATTTAATATTAATATATATTAAATAATATTTATTGTAAAATGTATATTATATAATATTTAATATATAATATATAATATATAATTGATATTATATAATATATAATATATATAATATATAATCTAATATATAGTTTTTGATATGATATATAGTTTTTGATTGTGATATAATCTAATATATATAATCATATGAAGGATGGAGAAATGGGAGGGAGAAAGGGGAGGGAAAAGTGAAAAATCAAAATTCTGCCAGCCTTTTCGGGTACCCGATTAGGCTCAGTATTGCTTTTTGAACCAAACCTACATGGTCAACTATTGAAATGTCTCAAAAATGTGTTTTTCCCCTATTTCTTTGAGTTCCAGAATTTGACCATGTAGCTGGCGACTTTTTTTTCACCCAAATTTGATGAAATGAAAAGGGTATCTTAAGGAGATTATCAACTTTCTATCGATATAATTGTTGTCAAATTTTGAATTCGGTAAGTAATTATTAGTTATTTTCTAATTTAGTTACATCTAAAGTGTTGATTTATATATTGATTGAAAAATGACTATAACTTTCAGACGGTATAACATTTTGAAACCTAAAAAATGCATCACATTCTATGCTTCGCCTACTATAAGGAAAAAAAATAAAATAAAATATTGTAAATTTTTGAATGAGTTAAGGTGGTCAAACACAGGAGTTTTTTAATTTTGAAAATGTTGTAGCAGAAAATTCATAATTAATTATTTTTTGGAATAAAATTACAAAAAAATATGCGTCACATCCGGACATGACTCTACTACTTATATATAAAATCTTATAATAAAATATTATCATTTGATGATGATTAAGGTGGTCAGACATGCACCTACTTCTTATTTTTTTCCAGAAATTTTTGTATGTTGCATTGAAATCTATACTTTTCACCAATCATACTAACATTTTTTTCAAAAAAGGCCTAGTAGTTTAGAAACTACATTCAATTTTTTATAGATTCTATTCTTACAACTTTTTGATATTAGGTTGATAGCTAGTTGAAATTTTCACGTCAAGTTGACTAACCCTGATTTGCTGATTTTTCATTGCCACTTAAGGGCATAGTTTGGCCCCTCATGATCTTGCACATACCCTTATATTTAATAAGTTTTAAAATTCAAAAATTTAAAAACTAATAGCTAGTTACCAAAGGCTCGGGAAAAGTCTAAAATAAGTTTAGTTTGTGTTGTTAGGAGTTCCAATTGATTTGGATCGGTTGAGGAGGTTTAAAGAACTTTATTTAAGTGCTTGGAGGTTTGATATTTTAGATGGTACGGACTGGAGGCAAGAGTTGTACAGACTATCTTTTTGAGCAATAAAACTCAGATTTCTTACAATTTCTCATATTTTTTGGATGTATCATTGAAATCCATACTTGTGCATGGTACTTGATATATATTGTAAACACATCTTTTGAATCAGTTTTATATTTGTTTGATTGATTTGGTGCATTTCCTTTTGATTGGTTTGAAATAGTGCTGGGAATTGTCTTGTTTTAAGATGTAAATGGAATGATCCATGCCCTTTTTGTAATTACTGTCGCTTGGGGATGGATCCAATCATTTTATTATAGAATTATAAAAATTTGAATGTAGGAATGAGAAGGAGTTTGCAGGTGGGCATTGATTGGAGGAGTTGTTGGGGTTGAGGAGTGACCAAGGGTCATTGAAATAAAACCATAGGTATAGCAGTGGAGAATCTAGTCCTTGGAGGTGGTCATTTTACTATTGAATCCATCTAAGGATGGTATAAGAATGGTGGAACACCTTTCATTTGGTTGGTATGGTGTTGGGAGGCCATACATTGAGAGAGCTCTAGTTTATAGGGGTTTTTAGAACCAATTTGGGGCTTTCATATCGAGAAGTGTCATAGATTAAAATCGATGGCATAGTCTTCTAATTATATCCATTTCATAGGACTATTAAAGAGGGAAAGGTCTGGTAGATTACCCATGATAGGCTTCCTTTGTTAAATGGATGAATTAGGCCTCTCTAGCAAAATGGAATCAACAATTTTAAAGTAGTTTGTCTCAAAACAAGTTAGGTTTAATTTGGGATATGTTTTAAAAATTCCAAAAGGGTATCCAGATCATTGATTATTTTTTGAAGTCTTTTGGGAATATGTGGAGAAAAAAACCATTTTATGACTGGTGAAGGCTACTAGGAGTAGTCCTAGAATGATAGTTTGATAGTTTGGAGCCAACCAATGCAAGTTGAGAGTTTGGGTGAAGTAGATAAGTTGTTTGTAAGGTCTCAAGAGCCTTAGGAAGATTGAGAAAACCTTGTAAGGGTGTTGAGGCTAATAGATTGTCTTGTTGGGTACAACCATGAGGTTGGAATGCTGATTGAAAACTTAGATGTGAAGGGTATGAAAGAAGGATTTCATGTTGTGGAGTCTAGTATGGTAAAGGAGGATTGAAATGACCTCTGATAGGTCTATGGTAAGTGGTATGGGCCTTGGAATGATCCTTGAGTGAAGGATAAACAAGAGTGATGTTACACAACAAAGGTTTGAACACACATTTTTCTATGAAGAACACAAATCCATCCATAGTCTCTGCATCAAGAACTGTTGAATAGACTTGGTGGTTTGGTGAAACATGGCATATGGACCATGTTAAGATGTTTTAAGGAGTTAGAGAAAAGGAGGAATTCCTATTTGAAATTTTGACATAATGGAGGCTCTAGGTGCATTGGGTGAAGCCTAGACAGTGGATCCTGATGAAGGATGTTTGATGTGAGAAGATTGTCTCACTTGTTACTGATTGTTCTTGTATTTTTATAAGGGTATGGGTTCAGAGTGTCTTACACACCACCTCTGCATCACATTCATATTCTAATAAAGTATAAATCATACAGTAACAATATACATCGATAAACATACAAGCATAACTATAAGGCATGGGAAATTTACAAAGCATAAGACATCCACATAAACATAAATTAGTATACATCAATACACAAAAGACATGAATTGCATACATACAACATAAAAAATATATATATTTGTAGGGCATGAAGTCAAATATATATGTCTAATAATGTCATACATTGAATATATCCAATACAGTTAAACTGGCTTCCTCAAAGCCAAATGGATGTACGTGTCACTTATACAATATACAAAAAATATGTCCACTAATGCCATATAGGCATACAATCTATATCCCTAATCTAGTCCTTTCCCACCAGGGGAAGAAAACAAATCCTGAGTTGTCTTTAATTGTCATGTTGATGGAGATACAGTGGATGCTGTAGTCTTCTGAGTGTACTCACTAGTCCTCTTGTCTAGACTCTTCTGCAGCTCGAGCTGATAAAAAAAATTTAAGCATCAACAACTAATATACATCAAAATTGAATTATACAATGACATAAAATAGAATATTCGATTACCGCTAGCAAATAGTCACTATGTACATCCACTGAAGGTGCATGCTGACGATCTAGAGTGATAAGTCCCTACAACAATGATCAAAATAATAATTAAAATAAATACATGAATACCATTATAAAATTCAATACAAACTATTAAAATTAAAATTAAAATTAAGCGATCTCTTTCATACCTCAGTAAGTGCTTCAGAACTAGCTACTGTTGTAGCTACTCCATGATCCAAAGTATCATGAATAGAAGGAGGAGTCTCTGATGTCAATAATTGAAAATGAAACAACAAAAGTATTATGTAGTTATCAATATTACATATATTTTTTATAACCCTACTAATGAATAAATGGTACCTTTGTGAAGGTTCCACCGTGTCCTTCGATGTGCGGTGTCAATGTTGAAGCTCCAACATTCAACTAGTGCACATGTACATGGAAATTTATAAGACAACCATTCATATAAGAAGGCACTACTAACATGTTAATTATAATGCATTATTACATATACCTATGGGCTCAATGATGATGTCACAAAGCTAGGTGAAGGAATCTAATCACCGCAATGCCCACTTTGCCTCTGGATTTTGATCATAATTTGTCTAGTAATTTAGTTATTCATTCATTTATTAATGAAATATAATCAAGTAAATCAAATTAACATGCAAATAAAGATACCTCAAGGAAAGTGGCACGATGCCCTTCGCTATCTATTGTGAATGTCGATGGTCCACCAATGAACTAATGCACATGCACAATAAGTTATGATACAATCATTCATATAATTACATAATAATCAAATATATTAATTAAAATGCTTTATTTGATACATACTTGTGGAGCTGACGATGATGTGTAGAAGGGGACTGGAGGATCATTTCCACTTCCACCAACATTCTTGCCTTGAATTTTGATCATAATCAATAGATACTAAATTAATTAGTTATTCTTTTATAAATGAAATATAATCAAATAAATTTAATGAACTTGGAAATATTTACCTGTGTGTCAATGCCAAATGTCATATTTAGAAAATCATCAATCATCATTCCATGATCCTCTTCCTCTCTCTTGTCAGTACCAAATGTGCACAAGGATCCACAAGATCAACAAATATTCCCCCTCGAAGATTGACCATGGTGACCCTCAACTAAAGGAGTGGCACACTAAATGAGAGTCTCTGTCAGAGCACTAATCATACCTACTGTGTGCACCTCTACATGTTCCTTCACAACAGAAGAAATACTAACATGATCCACATGTGGCTTGCCAATAGGAACCCTAGGTGCGTTAGGGTCACGATGTGCCCCCGCTCTATCAAATGATGACCCCCTCATCTACACTGAGAATCTAAAAAGTCAAAATAATTTGGCATCTCCTTGAGTACAAACTCACAATAAAGTTTCCTCAAGAAATATAGAGGAACCTCATGATTGTTACAGGGAGGGGAATCAAAGACCATCCACCATCTCTCCCAAAAGTTATTTTTTATGTCTTCATTCAAGCACCAATGAATTGTGAACCTCCTTGTTGTAGTTCTAAGAGTATTAGTGTCCCCTGGTTTTTTAAAGAGTTTTCTAATGTCATCTTTTGTGATTTTTTTCTTTTTTATGTCCTTACATGACAATTTATTTGCATAATATTTTTTTTGTTCTTCTCTTTTATCATGCCATAAATTAAGTTACCCACTAACTGACCCTACATGGGTCAAGATTGATTCCAATGATTTTGCAAATCTTTCCCTTCCAAGATGTGTAGCAATAGAATCTTTTAACCTCCTAATTAAAGATTCTAATTCTGTTTTCCCTCTTTCAATTTGGTTCATCAAATTTTCCTATGTTCTAGGAGGAGGTTTTTCAATTGGTGGAGGCGGTTGAGGTTCATTTTCTTGGTTATTTTATTCATTCATTTGTTCATGAGGAGAATATGGAGGTTTTGGTTGAGGGTTTTGTTTAGGGAGATCATTTATTGCTGGCAATTAGAACAAAATCAATTTTAAAATCTTAATTACCCTTAAAATATAAGAAAATAAATTTTAACAAAATAAATTGCTTCAAAAATGAAATTTCAATACAAATAAGAGGCATGAGGTGTAAAAACATTTACCTCTTTTTCTGGTTCAAACTTAACGACATCATGGAGCCATTCTTTATCAAATTTGATGAATTGAACCAGCAAAATGCCTTTGTGCACGTGCTTTAGGAAGCCCTCTTTCACTGCAAATGCGGGTTTGTGGCATGAAAATGGGCCTTTGAAAGGAAACCAATTTTTTTATAGTGTTTTACATAGTGCGTACGCCCTATAGTGTGCACGCTCTATATTTTGAATTGCCCAAGTCTAAGGCTTGGAAAACCCAAGCCATAGCGCATGCGCACTATAGAGTGCACTCACTTTAGTGCGTACACACTATGGCCATTGGGGGGCCAAAAAGGAATGTGGCACCTTTTTGGTCCCCCATATTTTTGCATATACCCATTATATTTCTCACAAGAAAATATTGAAACATGAAGTATAGAACCATGCAATATAAAGATCCCCCAATAAAGTAATAAACTAATATCACATGATGTGGAGAAACATAATAGGTGAAAGGAATGTTTTTAATATCAAGAAAGCGTATAAGAGTTTTTGTTAAGAAAATAAGACATATCCACTAAATCTTGAGAAAAATGACTAAGTTCAATATAATCAAGATAGTGTAAATATTGCTATGATGAAAAAGACAAAGAAAATCACCATTATGAGATTTTTGATTCTTTGTAAAATTTTGAAAATGAAATAAAAATTTGGTATCATATTGAAGTCTCCAAAAGAATCTCTTAGTCAATTCAAAATGGTCATCAAAAGGAGGGTTAACAAAGGTTGGATTTGGTAAAAGAAATATTAAGCAAGGACATCAAGTTCTTGATGAAGAAGGATCAATAGGAGTTGAAGAAGGAAAAATCTTGTCTTGAGGTATAAATCTTATACCATTTATAGTGACTTGTGTAGGAGCATCTACATGGACTTTTATACCTTGTTCATTAATGCCAAGACCTTGTCGACTATATCCTTGTTGAGAAGTAATGTCATAGTCTACATTATAATTTTCCTTTTGTTGAGAAAGACTTTAATCTTGAGATTTTTGGAAATGTGTAGTATATAGAAGAGTAGAGGATTATTCTCTTTAGAGATATTTGAAATCCTATCACTATTCACATCTTCAGGCTAAGAGAAAGGAGATGATTTGTCAAGATCTTCATCCTTACCTAATGTTATCTTAGGAGATAAATTATAAAGGACATTTTGAACATCGTGATTATTGAAAATACTCTAATAAAGAGAAGAGGCTGTAAGAGAATCTAAAGAAGTGCATAAACTAGCCTCATTCATCTCTTCCATTAAGGTGTGTTTAGGAGGAGATGATCTTGGAATTTATAATGTAGTATTTTTAGGAGTGTGATCTCTATCCTCATTAGGTAAAGAGATCCTAGGAGAATTACTAAGGTTGTTTATGGAAATGAAATCAAGTTAGATTTGTCATTTTTAACAAAGACCCTTATGTAGTTAAAAAATTTCAAGCACTTTGCTAAAAAATTTATGATCAAATTGTTGGATTACAGAGATGGGGTGAATCAGTAATCGCTAATAACAAATACCTACAAATATTTTCTTTGATTAACTCAATGTTAGCTTGGTTAAACACAATTTACTATTTACGAACAACAGTAAATAAACTTTAACAATTAGTAAATCAATCACATAAACCATTCATCACATGTAACACCAATATTTAATGTGGAAACCTAGCTTTTGGAAAAACCACTCTGGAAATTGTCACCCACTAAGAAAATACTCTTATGAAGTACACCCAATTAAGAGCCAATCCGGTTAAAGATTACAATAAACACTATTAGGTGTGACCTGGTCAAGGGATTTACCTCAAATCTATTAGGATCTTCACCCTGTTAGGAGTGGCTAGGTAAAATGACTTTGAACACTCTTTAGAATGTTACCTTTTGCAAGGATTTTACAATAGAACTGTTAGGTCTACTTTGTTAAGAGATTTCTCTATTACAAATACTAATAAGAAATAATAAATATATTGATCTATAAATTTGAAACTATCTTTGCATAACCACATCCTTTGTGCACTCTTCTATATTCACTTCAATTCTTCACTTTCCACTAGCTTCAACACTTCATCAAATCCAACTTTTTGACTTAGAATATTTATGTTCCTTCTTCACTGCATTAGTCGGTGACTCTTCAACTCTTCAATTTACCAACCATTTGTTCATACAAATCCATCCTTTATATAGACAATTTTTTTCACTTAATCTCCTCTATTACATTTTATTTTGATCAATCTTATCCATGCAATTCATTTTAAAAACTTATACATTGAATCCGGATCTCAGTAAAACATTTTACTTTCACCTAGGAGCTTGAACTTTTCTTGAAACTTGTTCCTTTTGTTTTAATTGTTTAGATCTAAGCCGTAGATCATCATAATGAATTTTTCTGATCATAGATCTCTATAACTAACTTTCCTTGTCATCATGATCATCTAGCTCATCATAGCTAATCATTAAATGTCATTCTGATAATTGTATTTAATACTTGTTCCTTGCTCGGTGGATAACTCTAAATTTAGGTTAACTTTGCTTGGTGCCTAAAACTTTCCTGCTTGGTGTCTTGAGTTCCTTTTCCTTTACCAAGACATACTTTTCTCTTACCGAATTACTTTCTTTGTTTATCGAATGACTTTTCCTTCTCGATAGCCAAAATAGTTTTGCTTACCGACTTGACAAATCTTTATTACCATACTTTACCGACTTAACATAATCATATGTTAGATAGAAAACAATTATATCAACATAATATTAACATTTCCTGATCTATATCAGTTGCCCAATTAAGTTCTTCAACTTCACAACATCTCATTTATTCTTCTCCTTAACTCATTCAACTTATATCATATATCGAATGATATGACATCATAATATAAACCATAAATCAATTGCTTGACATCCATGACAAGATAATAACTTATCTAACCTTTGTAGATCTTGTATTCCTCTGATCTTGGTTGGTCTTCGTCGCCATCACCATCAATTAAATAATCTTCAACATTACTATTATTTATAGTAACAAAAATTACATGAAATATGGGCAAAAGTCTTGAAAAAAGATTTTTTAGGAAGGAATAACATTGGAAATTCTCATGATGTCATATGGAAGAGTATCATGAAGAAATGAAAGCAATGTGAAATGAAAAAAGATATTATCTACTTCATGTGATTAAAAAACAAAATTATAAAGAAATGTAATGAGATAAGAGATAACACACCAATCTATTTAGTAAATTCCATCAAAAAATGAAATCTACCCAAATCATATCTAAGAATGAAAATTAGAAGTGAAAATGTAAGGACGTTGAGTTCAAAAAAATGTAATGTGAAAATTAATATTAGGTTAGGATAGATTGTATAGGTAAACTAGGAACCTTATGCCTATTTATCAATCAATACATTAGGAAGGGAAATAACCCACTAGCCTTAAGATGACTCAAGTGCTGAATGGGTGTAGGGTTTCCCTTTGCTATGTGCATTATTGAATTGTATAACTAAAATGATGAAAGGATAGATATAGGAATAATAAGAGACAGAATGAGATTTCTATAAACTAGAGATAATTATTGGACTGATATATGATAATTATGGAACTAGATCTGAGAAGAAGACAAAACTAATGACCTGCACCAAAAGTCTTAGCCAATTCTACATGTTGGGGGTGACTTGGGCAATTAGGGATGGCTGAATCACCTCTTCTTATTGGAGTCACCCTTGCATTGTCAAAACTTAATGTTGAGACTCAAGATCTGAAGTATATTGTTATTCCTTCTCAAATTTGAACCTAGAAATTAACCACTTTTTACGTATACATAGAACATATGGAGAATATTGGGAGAAAGAGGTTTACCTTAGTCAAAACCCTATTTAGGAATTAATCTTGAAATTAAAATGAAATTTCATGATAGGAAAGGAATCATGTTGTTAGTAGGAGAGTCTTGATAATTGTCTTATACCTTGGAAATACAAATACTTTTTGAAATGAGATCATAATTGTTGATGCTATAGCATGAATCCATAAAAAGCTAAAAGGACATCACAAAAGATATGCTTTCATAATGATTGCCAGGCTTTCCACCATGAAGAGATGAATGATTAAATGCACTCGAATTCTTATTGGATGCTTGAATATGGATTCAATTTCAATGCAATGTATTAATTGAAGATTGATAAATGAATCCCAAAATAGGAGAGGTTAAATGGCTTTTATACCTCTTTAGGCCATTTTAGGGCTCAAAACTTGAAGAAAGTCTACTTAGGATATATAATTCTAATCAAAATCATAATACCAATCTCCAATTCAAATTTGGGTCCAAGTTAGCATGTTAGGGATAAATTCTAATGGAAGGGTCATAGAATTTACGACCATGATGTCCCAGGCCTCCCTTGACAAGGAAAAAATGACTCAAAATTTAATCAGGGTTCAATTATGATATGATCATTCCAAAAATGTCTACCAAATCAAGGTCTAATAAGAGGAAACATGTTAAATAGGCCACATATGGAGTAGGACCTACAAATGAAGGTGATAATGTTTGAGTAAAATAATTAAAGAGGGCAAACTTATAATTAAGGGTCCACATTAATTAAATTGAGAGAAAAAACTTGAGTGCATAGAAAGTCCTATGATGCATAGAATAATGAATACACTATAAAATGGGAGCTAGATAAACATGAAATTGGACACACACAAAAATAATAATAATTCAAGTGGTTAGTTAAAATTTAGTTTAACCTCTCAAGCTCTATTGTAATAGGAATATATAATGGGATCCATATCGTCATATTTTATATGATAGTTATAATAGGGCTACACATGTATCCACATTCCATTCTACTTTTTGTATATGTTATGGATATTAATATATTACTCCATATTATTTACTAATTTATCTTCTTCCCACATCTTCATAACACAAACAAAAAGAACATGACCAAGCTACTCAGTTTATTCAGAAAAATAGTTATAGGTATATGAAAATTGTGATATGCATCTCATCCCTTTGAACTTCACTATAGTGGATAAAGTTTAGATTTATATGGATAAAAGCGCTCAATATTCAACATCATAAGCTCAATCCTATTAGATATGGATCTTATAATATTATCTAATAAATAGGTGGTAGTACACTATATTAGTTTTTGGATTCGAGTGTGTAGAATTTTTTACCATCAATGTTTTAGATCATACTACATGATCCATCATCAGGGTGTCAGAGAGCAAGAGCAAGAGGAACATGAAATGGTAGATTGTAGATCTAGTAAGCAATAAAAGGAGGAGGAGGGAGAAGGGAATAGGAGAGAGAGAGAAGAGAGGTACATAAGGATAAAAAATATAAAAAATGGTTTGACCTACACCTCAGCACTAATGAAAATAACAAAGCATCACTCCAAATAATAAAGAGCCAAAAATAAATTTAATAAATAATTAAATGAATATACATATGTATATATACTTGCATATATATAGATATGCATGTATATATAGATATGCAGTTATATATACATATGCATATATATATATATACATATGCATATATATATATATACATATGCATATATATATATATATATATATATATATATATATATATATATATATACATATGTATATTCATTTAATTATTTAATTATATTTATTTTAGGCTCTTTATTATTTGGAGTGATGCTCTGTTATTTTCATTAGTGTTGAGGTGTAGGTCAAACCATTTTTTATATTTTTTATCCTTATGTACCTCTCTTCTCTCTCTCCTCTTACCTTCTCTATCCTCCTTTTATTGCTTACTAGATCTGCAATCTACCATTTCATATTCCTCTTGCTCTTGCTCTCTGACATCCTGATGATGGATCATGTAGTATGATCCAAAACGTTGATGGTAAAAAATTCTACACAATTGATTCCAGAAACTAATATAGCATACGTATGGATTGTGGAAATCTAATAGATTTGAGGTGGTAGTACATTCAAACTTGATCCCCCATTCAAAATTTGGATTCATGATGTGATCCATGTTGATTTATCATAATATGGGAGCCAACTTACTAAAAGTAAGTTTCTCTCTCTCTCTCTCTCTCTCTCTCTCTCTAATGTTGATCATACTATTCTAGATTTTTAGCCTCCTTCGAAAGTAAATATCATTTTAGAGGTTGACGAATGTTCTATTTGGATAAGGACTAATACTATGTATACTTTGTTGGTGAAAAGGACACCCTACTGACCCATTCCAAGTGGATCTTATATGCATATTTTGAGAAAAAAACATTCTCTTCTTTAGAGAGAAATTTTAGATAATTTCTTCTAAATAGGAATGAATTGATGAGGGTTAGCCCCCTCATAGTCTATGTACTTTGGAAAATTAATCGTTCATCTTTTTATTTACTAAGGTATTTTACAAAGATATCATTTTGTAGTTTTATAACTGAACAGATCAACACGATCTCTTAGGTCAAGCTCCTTTGTAGACTAGATTCATGACAATAAATGATTTTGAAGATAATATTCATAAACATAGATGTTGTATATTGAAAATGCATATTTGATGTCTCTTTTATCCATTAGAACAAAAGTGTTCTTTAATAATCCACAATGATCAAATTAAATGAAAATCAAATTTATTTAAATGCCTTAACATAACATGTTGAAATATGCACCAATTTGGCTCATAATGTTTGGAAGTAAAAATTGAAAAGTCAAATAAAAATTTGAGGTTTGAGATTAAGGGATAATTCTTTTGATCTTTGGGATTAAACCAATTCAATGCCATTTTGATATAAGATTTAAACCAATGGAATATGAAGTAACCTGAAAGTGATATAAAAATGTACTAGAGGATGATATATGAATAGACCTTAACTCAAACTTAATAGAAGAACATGCCACTTATTAGTATGTTATCTTATCAAAATGTTTATGTCTAGATTAACACAAATTTAGAGAAAAATACTATTAATTTACTGATTTAACAAGAAAAAACACATGCACCATAATTATACATATAAAATATTTGTAATTTAAAACATACAAATTTATTAATTAAAATAAAAATGGCTTAAAAAATTGTCTCAATCCAATCTATTAAAAGATTAGGTCAATGTAATTTTGTAACAGCAATAGCTGATAGTAAACCGAAAACATTGAAAATCCAAGGAATCTTGCCATTGAAACCCCATCTCCAATATTTAAAGGAAAAAAAATCACTAGCCAAACAATCTAAAGAAAAAGTGCCTCAAAAGTCCATTTGGCCGAAGACAATGTGTAACAACACTTCATTTACAAAGAATATGAATAAATGAGAGGGAATCAAAGTATCTAAAAATAAGATTTCATTCACCAAGTGATGTCAACTACTAGAAAGTGTCAGCACAACTCTCATTTGCTCATAATGAAATCCATCTAATAAATACCTTATTTCCAACCTAACTCACAAACTTTTTCCAAAATCAGAAAAATAGCATGGGCTTGCCTCCATCTGATTATTACTATCAAACCTCGTAGCCAAAAAACATAAGCCAACAAAACCATAGCTATCATATCGGATGCCACCAATTTGTGTATGTACCAAGATCATTGAGAGAAGAACCATAAGTATTTATTTTTGAAATGCCCAATATAGAAAAAGACCATTGCAAAATCTATAAACCTTGTGAGAAGATTTGTCTTGATATCCAGGATGAACAGATCCAATCAGATGATGCAAATGTAAACTCACACGACAAATCATTGATGTATTCAATGTGTTGGTGTAATTAAGTATTTACTAATTACATTTTACTTAAGTTTACTTAGGATAATGCATTTGCATAATTAGTTGTCTTTGAGACACCTAGGAGTTTGCATTTCTTTTTAGCACATGGTTAGGAGAATTTCCACTTTAGGTGTGATAGTTGTCATCACATACCTCTTTGTGTGTGAGATCTACCTTTAGTGCTCTTATCACATTATCATCCTCTCATTGTTGCACATGCTTCACATACTTTCATGTACAATGGAGGATGATTCACCTTTGGTGGACATGTTATTCCACCTAGTGTGGGTGATATCTTATCATTTCCTTATCATATAGGCTTATTGCATTGCCTATATATTCAGGCATTCTTACTTTGTATTCAATTCAATTGACTATAATCAATTATTTGATCATTTTGCTTATCTCTTTTGTGCTATCTCTTGAGCTTCTAGATCTTGGCTTTTATTCTTTGCCTTAGGCAAATTCTTACACAATGAATAGTGGTAAATGAATGAATAAAGTGAGATTCATCAGAACTGAAATGATCTGCTCCACAAAACGACAGAACACTACGCCATATCAGAGAGTAAATATTTACAAGAAAAGAACATGTAGAAAAGGAACATAAGCTGCATCTGCTTCAACCCATTTCGTCAACCTTTATTTCATGTAATCTGGATCTTCCATACGCCCTTCAAAATCAAAATAATAATTTTGCTCAACATCAAGGAAAAGCATCAATGAAGCGAACATAAGCTGCACCTGATTCAACCCATTACCTCAATCTTTTTTTTATGCAATTTTGATCTTCAATATAGGTTTCAAGATCAGAACAATAATTTTTCCCCTGCGAGGCATTTTCCTACATCTTTTAACATTTGTCTACTAAGTAATATCAGTGTAATGAAGAAATCGAACATAAGCTGCAACTGCTCTAACCCATTCCATCAATCTTTTCTTCATGTATTCTGGATCTTGCATATGCTCTTTGAAATCAAGAAAATAACTTTGCTTGTACAAGGATATTTCTGTATCTGGTTTGGCACAGGCTTTCTCATGATCATCTAAATCATCTTCCTTTGATATTTCTTCTTCATCGAGAACAAGATGCCCTGGCTTGTCCATGACCAAGAACTCTAAGTTTCTGTAATAATTCTGGAACAATTATGAATGCTTTTCTTTGGGTATTCTCTGTGTTGAAGGATTTTTTTTGGGGGTTTCTTCTGTATAAATTTATGTTGTGAAATTATCACAGCCTTTTGCTTGTCATATCACCCGTATTTCGCCTTATGAAAGCTTTAGAATTTCAGGAAGGCTCTGAAAACAGAGGTATTTATAATTAATTGTGGGTTTATCTGCGTGGAACCGATTTGGTTCAGTGCAAGACGTGTTCAATAACGGGCCGTTTGGGGTTTCTTGTGTGTGAAGTTACGTATTGTGTATGGGAACTGCAAACGGTTATAAATTGCTACACTAATACAGATAAATCAAACCCGCGGTGAACAACTACTATAGGATTATATAATCAAAATGATAGCCACGTGTTTAGAAAGGAAATAAAACGAGGCTTCATGATCTGCTTTGTCATTCTTCGTTACTAGTATGTCATGCATTTTGTGATTGAATTATTGTAGTATATAATATTTTATAATATAAATATTAACATTTGTAAATTGATTGTTTTAATTGATTTAAAATTAATATAGATCAAAGTATTCAGTCCGCATCAATATTGAAAAAAATTAAAGATATAAGATATTTACTATAAATTTTTTTTATAGATAATTGTCTATAGTTTTTTTTATTTATGTTTTGGATAATAGTATGAGATTTATTAAGAAGAAGATGATGGAAAGATAAATTGTAAATCTATTATTATAAGTTGTGAACAATAAAATTATGTCTTCCTATTGCACTAGTTTATGGGTCTAGAAGTGAATTGGTTAATGATTCTAGAAGTGATTTATGGCTTTGTGGTGATCAATTTTTTTTTTTGAGATTTAATTCAACAATACATGGTTATTGAGAACATCTATTTTCAATAGTTGAAGTGAGATAACAAAAAGTTTGATGAAATGTGGTTCATCCCATAGAGTGGTTGTTAAGTTTCAACATTGATATTGTCTCTATCACGATTCAATTCTCCTTTGGGTCAATGAAATCACATGAATTGTGGTTTCATTGATCTGATATGCTTCCAAGATTGCACCTTAGTGTTGATGTTGTTGGCATTCAGTTCAAGAGAATTAGTGCTCCAAATGGGTCTTCATGCTTGTGACTTTGTGCTCCAAACCTTCATTGCATTGGTGTTCTCATAGGCTTTGTCCTCGTATGTTACTTGGTTCAAACTAGGCAAACAATCCTTCTTTTACAATTAAAATAAAAGTTTGACGAAATGTAATAAGATTTTTGGTCACTTATATTGAATGGAATGTACATAGAAACTTGCAAATAAATAAATAAAATATGTTTACATATGATACAAATTTTGTTACACATCCTATTATGCTTTTGTGCCAAATATATAGATAATTTGAAAGAGTGAATGCATCACTTTCTATTGGCTAGAAGAAAACCAATAACATGTATGGTCAAATCTTCTTCAAGCTTGCCTTTCCACTTCATGGAATACTCTCTTTACTCTCCATTTATAGTAAATCTCCCAACTCAATAATCATTTTTTTTTCAATCTCCCCTTTTGATATCATGGCATCATACTCTCTCATTGTACTTCCAAACTAGTATCAGTTGACTCTCCTCATGATATTGATATAAATATGCAACAATGAATGCTACTATATACCCAAAACTTTTTGTGACTCTACTTCCTACATAGTGCAATATGGAAAATCCGAGAATGGATAGTCCAAACCCAACACTAACAATAAAATCTAGTGGAAACACAACATAGAAGATACTCAAATAGAATTTTCATTCAACATGCCTGGCTATAAGGCCTTCCGAGTTAGGGACAAATACAAACAACTATAATTATCCTCTAGTTAGTTCAACTTTGTAACACATCAGCAACTGGTAGAAAGACAAAGGCATATCTAAACTTGAGCTTGGAAGCCACCAAATCTCCTTGTCTCCAAGCATGCAACCACTATATCTGCTATTGCAAATATCAGACAAACAATCCGATCTTCAAGATCTCACAGGATCAAATTACTATCCTTTTCCAAATTCCCCCTCTGTCTCCCTCTAACAACTATCCAAACCCCTTCTTTTATACTACTCCGACCACAAGTTGGCTGGAAGAAAGAAATAAATCCTAAAAATTAGTCGGCTTCCAAAACTAACAATTATTAAATGCAATACTAGTCGGCTCTCAAATAGCCTTACAAATAATTAATTCTCCATGTCAGCCTTCAAATCTACATAGGAGAATGTAACACAAGATACCCACATTAAATACATCAAGTTGACCAACCAAATCTCCAAGAACTCTAGTCAGTAAGCCAAACTATCGAGCAATAGTAAAATTACCGAGTGATCCAAGTATCACCGAGTAATCACATTGACTGAGCACCATAAGCATCATCGAGCACAAGTTCTACCAAGTGCCAGAAGTCTTACCGAGCTCCTTCAGCGATCGAGCTCTTCAATGATCGAGCCCCTCAGTCAAAGCTGCAACCGAGTAACATAGAAACACTCCATCACACCAACATGATACAAGATTGCCAACTACCCTAGGATGCTCCTACATCAAAAACCCCAGGTGAAAAAAGATGTTCTCAATGGATGGAAGAACATCTTCCGAGATTCAACACATAAACCCCGAACTGGTTCTTCACATGCATGTCCTCAACTTGCACACTCTTCCACTTCTCCTTTCTCTGCATTTTCAAATCTTTCCTCGACAATCCACAGGTCTGAACATTCTCCATACTGATCTCCAATCCTCTCAAGATCCCTCAACTCAACTTGGCTCCCAAAGCTCAGGTTCCTCCTACCAAGTGTTGTATCTAGCAAAGGCATCAGGGAAAACTTCCCATCACCCTTCTCAATAGTAAACACATTCCTGACACAGTCATGCATAACCCTGCAATGATACTGTCAAGGTCTACCGAGCAATATATGACAACTACTCATGTTCACAATATCACACAACACCTGATCCTTATACTGGCCAATCTGAAAATCAACAAAACATTGCTCCCTCATTTCCAAAGCATGAATATCTTGTAACCAACCAATCCTATAAGGACAAGGCTGTCTCACTCTCTTCAAACCAAGTTTCTGAACCATCTCCTCATCTACAAGGTTATCAGTACTACCACTATCCACAATCACATTACAAAGTTTACCTCTTGACTTGCACCGAGTTCTAAACAAATTACTCCTATGACAAGGTTCCACCTTAGTACCAAGCAATGTTCTTCGAACCAGCAAGTTTTCTGACTCTACCTCAGGTTCATTCAGTATGTTCTCATTCACCATAGTAGTTCTTTGATCACCAGTCTTCTAGAAACATTCAAAAGATTGATTTCCTTCTTCACCACAATTATAACAAGTACCCTTAAAAGAAACCTTACCCATTCTCTTCCCCGACTCAAAAGGTTTTGGTTCATCTGCAGTAGTTAGTTTATCCTTCACCGAGTGATCAAGCTTCTCCTTCCCTCGAGAATTACCATGTTATCTCCTCTTCAACTTATCTTATGTCTTTAGAGCATAATGATAAGCATCCTCAACTGAATCAATCTTCAACATACCAATCTCATCCTGAATATTGAATCTCAAACCATTCACATACCGAGCTACCTTTTCTTTACCAAGTTCTCTATGTCCAGACCGAATAGTCAACTTATAGAACTCCTTAGTATAGTCTTCAATAGTCAAATATTTCTCCTTCAAATTTTGTAATTTCTTAAACAATTCAAGTTCATAGTCGACAGGTATGAACTTAGCTTTTAATTTCTCCACCATCAACCTCCATCAATTGATTTTCATTTCACCTTCATCTTCTCTTTCTCTCTACAATTCTTTCCACCAAAGAGAAAAATGTCCTTTCAACTTTGTCTGTGCTAACTTCACTCTAAGAGGATCTTCAATTTCTTCATGCTTGAAGAAGTCTCCTAACTCACCAATCCAATCCTTCAAGCTCTCAGGTTTCAAAGTACCAGAGAAGTTAGAAACTTCCATTCAGTAACTAGTACTCAACCGAGCTCTAGATCTCCTCAACCGAGTTCTAGATCTCTACAATCGACCAATTCTATCTTCACCAAATCTATCCCTCTGATCAGGTCTATCATCTTTGCTAGATCCAGCAGCTTCAAAGTCTTCACTAGCTTCCTCATAGCCATCCTTAGTACCAATATTCTTTGACATACCAGCCATAGCCCTCATAATCTTAGTGATCATGTCATTCTTCATCAATTCCATCTCAGATCTAAAATCTACTTTAACCTTCTCTATAATCCTAGACTCCACAATATCACAAAGATCTTCAATCGCCCTAGGGTCCAATATTCTTCTTGGAGACATCTTCAAGATCTTCGAAAATGCAAGGCAATAAATCACCAACACAAGCTCTAGGTGAAAATTGCCTCAACTTGGCGATCTGTCTACACACTCAAGAAATTCAAGCTCTGATACCACTTGACACAATGCAATATGGAAAATCCGAGGATGGATACTCCAAACCAAACACTAACAACAAAATCCAGTGGAAACATAACACTGAAGATACTCAAATAGAATTTTCATTCAACATGCCTAGTTGTAAGGCCTTCCGGGTTAGGGCCAAATACAAACACTTATAATTATCCTCTACCTAGTCTAGCTCTGTAATACATCAACAATTGGTAGAAACACTAAGGTAGATCTAAACTTGAGCTTGCAAGCCACTAAGCAATCTCCTTGTCTCCAAGCATGCAACCACTAGCTCCGCTATTGCAAATATCAGACAAAAAATCTGATCTTCAAGATCTCGTAGGATCCAATTACTATTCTTTTCCAAATCCCCCTCTGTCTCCCTCTAACAACTATCCAAACCCCTACTTTTATACTACTCCAGCCACAAGTTGGCTGGAAGAAAGAAAGAAATCCTAAAACTTAGTCGACTTCCATAACTAACAATTATTAAATGCAATACCAGTCGGCTCTCAAACAGCCTTACAAATAATTAATTCTCCATGTTGACCTTCAGATCTACCTAGGAGAATGTAACACAAGATACCCACATTAAATACATCAAGTCGGCCAACCAAATCTCCAAGAACTCTAGTCGGTAAGCCAAACTATCGAGCAACAGTAAAATTACCGAGTGATCCAAACATCACCGAGCAAGCACATCGACCGAGCACCACAAGCATCGTCGAGCATAGGTTCTGTCGAGTGCTAGAAGTCTTATCGAGTTCCTTCAATGATTGAGCTCTCCAATGACCAAGCCCCTTGGTCAAAGATGCAATCGAGTAACATAGAAACACTCCAACACACCAACATACAAGATTTCCAACTACCCTAGGACTCTCCTCATGATATTGATATAAATATGCAACAATGAATGCTAGTATATACCCAAAACATTTTGTGACTCTACTTCATATACATTATGTGAATTAAAACTTTTGGTAATTTGAAAGGGGCAAAAATATTCTTCATCATTACCCTATTGTATGTTGAAATGAAAAACTAATTTATTAAGATAAACCACTACTTCATCTCTAACTAAAATGGAAACTACATAAACATGAAATTGGACACACACACAACAAAAAAATCAAGTGGTTAGCTAAAATTTAGTTCAGTCTCTCGAGAGCTATTGCAATAAGAATAGATAGTGGGATCCATATCTTCATATTTTATATGATAGTTATAATAGGGCTACACATGTATCCACATTCCATCCTACTTTTTATATATGTTATATGGATATTAATATATTAATCCATATTATTTACTAATTTATCTTCCTCTCACTTATTCATAACACAATAAAAAAGAACATGACCAAGCTACTCAGTTTATTCAGAAAAATAGTGATAGGTATATGGAAATTGGGATATGCATCTCATCCCTTTCAACTTCACTATAGGTGATAAAGTTTATATTTATGTGGATAAAATGGCTCAATATTCAACATCATAAGCCCAAGCCTATTAGACATGGATCATATAATATTACCTAATAAATAGGTGGTAGTACATTCAAACTTGATCTCCCATTTAAAATTTGGATCCATGATGTGATCCATGTTAATTTATCGTAATATAGGAGCCAAATCACTAAAAATAACTCTCTCTCTCTCTCTCTCTCTCTCACACACACACACACACACACACACACACACCATACTATTCTAGATTTTCAGCCTCCTTTAAAAGTAAATATGATTTTATAGGTTGACAGATGTTCTATTTGGATAAAGACAAATACTATGTATACTTTGTTGGTAAAAAGGACACCCTACTGACCCATTTCAAGTGGATCTTATATGCATATTTTGAGAAAAAAAACATTCTCTTTTTTAGAGAGAAAGTTTGGATAATTTATTCTAAAGAGGAATGAATTGATATAAGGGTTAGCCCCCTCATAGTCTATGTACTTTGGAAAATTAATTGCTCATCTTTTTATTTACTAAGGTAGTATACAAATATATCATTTTATCGTTTTATAACTCAATAGATCAACATGATCTCTTAGGTCCAGCTCCTTTGTAGACTAGATTCATGGCAATAAATGATTTTGAAGATAATATTCACAAACATAGATGTTATATACTAAAAATGCATATTTGATGTCCCTTTTATCTATTAGAATAAAAGTGTTCTTTAATAATCCATAGTGATCAAAGTAAACGAAAATTGAATTTATTTAAATGCCATAACATAACATGTTGAAATATTCACCAATTTGGCTCATAATGATTGGAAATAAAAGTTGAAAAATCAAAATTTAAATTTGAGGTTTTGAGATTTATGAATCATTCTTTTCATCTTTGGGATTAAACCAATTCAATCCCATTTTGCTAAAAGATTTAAACCAATGGAATATGAAGTAACCTGAAAGTGATATAAAAATGTATGGGAGGATGAGATATGAATAGACCTTAACTCAAACTTAATAGAAGAGGATGTTACTTATCAAAATGTTTATGTCTAGGTTAACACAAAACAAGTGAAAAAAATTGTTAATTTACTGATTTAACAATAAAAAACACATGCACCATAATTATACATATAAAATATTTATAATTTAAAACATACAAAATTGTTAATCAAAATGAAAATGACTTTAAAAATTGTCTCAATCCAATCTATTAAAAGATTAGGTCAATGTAATTTTGTAACAACAATAGCTGACAGTAAATCTTGCCATTTAAATTCCAAGGAATCTTGCCATTGAAACTCCATCTCCAAGGAAAAAGAAAATCACTAACCAAATAATCTAAAGAAAAAGTAGCAAAGATTCATCCAAACCATCTTGAAAAACTGAAGAAATTATGAGGATTGATTAGGGATTTTTATTTTGAAACATTTCACCATTGATAGCCTCAAAAGTCCATTTGGTCGAAGACAATGTATAACAACACTTCATTTACAAAGAATATGAATAAATGAGAGGGAATCAAAGTATCTGAAAAGATTTCATTCGAGGGCCTGTTTGGTTGCTGGAATTAATCTGGAATAGGAAAACAGGAATTGGTGAATTGGCATAAGTTAATTCTAATTTTGGTCCAAAATGAGCATTCATGTAATTAGAATTAACTTATGCCAATTCACCAATTCCTGTTTTCCTATTCCAGGTTAATTCCAGCAACCAACAAATGATATTAATGCCAAAAAGAATCAGCAAAACTCTCGTTTGCTCATGATGAAATCCTTATTTCCAACCTAACTCGCAAACTTTTTCCAAAATCAGAAAAATAGCATGGGCCAGGTTCCATCTGATTATTACTATCAAACCCCGTAGCAAACAAAAACATAAGTCAACAAAACCATAGATATCATACTGGATACCACCAATTTGTTGGTGTACTAAGATTATTGAGAGAAAAACCATAAGTATTTATTTATAAAAAGCCCAATATAGAAAAGGACCATTGCCAAATCTATAAACCTTATGAGAAGATTTGCCTTGATATCCATGATGAACAGATCCAATCAGATGATGCAAATTTAAACTCATATGACAAATCATTGATGTATTCAATGAATAGTGGTAAATGAATGAATAAAGTGAGATTCATCAGAACTGAAATGATCTGCTCCACATCATATCAGAGAGCAAATAGTGGTAAACTACAGAACACTACGCCATATCAGAGAGCAAATATTTACAAGGGAAGAACATCTTAAAAGGAACATAATCCGCATCTGCTTCAACCCATTTCCTCAACCTTTATTTCATGCAATCTGGATCCTCCATACGCCCTTCAAAATCAAAATAATAATTTTGCCCAACATCAAGAAAAAGCATCAATGAAGCGAACATAAGCTGCACCGAATTCAACCCATTACCTCAATCTTTCTTTCATGCAATCTTGATCTTCAATATAGGTTTCAAGATCAGAACAATAATTTTACCCCTGCGAGGCATTTTCCTACATCTTTTAACATTTGTCTACTAAGTAATATCAGTGTAATGAAGAAATCGAACATAAGCTGCAACTGCTCTAACCCATTCCATCAATCTTTTCTTCATGTATTCTGGATCTTGCATATGCCCTTTGAAATCAAGAAAATAAATTTGCTTGTACAAGGATATTTCTGTATCTGGTTTGCCACAGGCTTTCTCATGATCATCTAATTCATCTTCCTGTGATATTTCTTCTTGATCCAGAACGAGATGCCCTGGATTGTCCATAACCAAGAACTCAAGTTTCTGTAATCAATTCTGGAACAATTATGAATGCTTTTCTTTGGGTATTCTCTGTGTTGAAAGAATTTTTTTTGGGTCCTTCTGTATAGATTTATGTTGTGAAATTATCACAGCCTTTTGCTTGTCATATCACCCGAATTTCGCCTTATTAAAGCTTTAAAATTTCAGGAAGGCTCTGGAAACAGAGGTATTTATAATTAATTGTGGGTTTATCTGCGTGGAACCGATGTACATTAGTGCAAGACGTGTTCAATAACGGGCCGTTCGGGGTTTCTTGTGTGTGAAGTTACGTATTGTGCGTGGGAACTGCAAACGGTTATAAATTGCTACACTGCTACAGATAAACCAAACCCGCGGTGAACTACTACTATAGGATTATATAATCAAAATGATGGCCACGTGTTTAGAATGGAAATAAAATGAGGTTCATGATCTGCTTTGTCATTCTTTGTTAGTAGTATGTCATGTATTTTGTGATTGAATTATTCTAGTATAGAATATTTTATAATATAAATATTAACATTAGTAAATTGATTGTTTTAATTGTTTTAAAATTAATATAGATAAAAGTATTCAGGCCGCATCAATATTGAAAAAAATTAAAGATATAAGATATTTATTATAATTTTTTTAATAGATAATTGTATATAGTTTTTTTTATTTATGTTTTGGATAATAATATGAGATTTATTACGAGGAAAATGATGTAAAGATAAATAGTAAATTTTTTATATAAGTTATAAATAATAAAACTATATTTTTTTATTGCACTAGTTAATAGGTCTAGAAGTGAATTTGTTAATGACTCTAGAATTGATTTATGACTTTCTAATGATTAATTTTTTTTGGAGATTTAATTCAACAATACATGGTTATTGAGAACATCTATTTTCAATAGTTGAAGTGAGATACAAAAAAAAGTGTGATGAAATGTGGTTCATCACATAGAGCGGTGGTTAAGATGTTTCTATCAAGGTTCAAATCTCCATTGGGCCCTTGAAATCACATGAGTTGTAGTGATCTAATATGCTTGCAAGATTGCACCTTAGTGTTGATGTTGTTGGCATTCATTTCAAGAGACATAGTGCTCCAAATGGGTCTTCATGCTTGTGACTTTGTACTCCAAACCTTCATTGCATTGGTGTTCTCATAGGCTTTGTCCTCGCACGTTACTGGGTTCAAACTAGGCAAACAATCCTTCTTTTACAAATAAAATAAAAGTTTGACGAAATGTAATAAGACTTTTGGTGACTTATATTGAATGGGATGTAGATATAAACTTGCAAATAAATAAATAAAATATTTTTGTATGATACAAAATTTGTTACACATCCTATGATGCTTTTGTGTCAAATATATAGATAATTTGAAAGAGTGAATGCATCACTTTCTACTCGCTAGAAGAAAACCAATAACATGTATGTTAGCCCCTTGAATCCAAGTTGAATCTTCTTCAAGCTTGCCTTTCCATTTCATTTCTAGTACATCTCCAAAGTCAACCATCATTTTTTTTTCAATCTCCCCTTTTGATATCGTGGCATCATATTATCTCATTGTACTTCCAAACTAGTATCATTTGACTCTCCTCATGATATTGATATAAATATTCAACATTGAATGCTAGTATAGACCCAAAACTTTTTGTAACTCTACTTCATATACATTACAAGTGAATTTTAAAACTTTTGGTAATTTGAAAGGGGCAAAATTCTTCATCATTAGCCTATTGTATGTTTAAATGAAAAACCAATTTATTAAGATAAACCACTACTTCATCCCTAACCAAAATCTCCTAATGTCTTCTTTCCTCTCTAGCTTTTTCTTATCTATGCTATTCATTATCATCAAGTATTTCTTTACTCCTAATGGTACTATCAATGGAAAATAATAATTTGATTTCAATATGTTGTTTTTGATTGCAGGAAGAAAAAGGTTTTAAAGGGGACCCAGAACCCTGTACAAGTTAGAGAATAAAAGATTTAACATTAAGCATACTTAAGAGAAACAGGAATGGGAACCAGTCTGCCAGAACCAAAACTAGTAGAAAAAAACCCCAAAACCAAACACCAGCAAAGAAAACAACAACCAGGGAGAAACCAAAAAAGCCCTACACCAGGATCCAAGGGCACTAAGAAAATTCTTTATGAGTTTCATCTACTTCCTTCTTCACCTTAGAGATCTTCTTTATGGCAGCATTGAAGTCAGAAAGATCCTGGATTCTTTCATGAATCTTTCTCCTTTTTGCAGACTTGGTGTGTTTATTCGGGCCCTCCTCATCGATTTACTCTTTATCCTCCTTAGGTTTTTTGCTGGGGGAGCTAGCATCCAGCTCCGCTTTGATGGTCAGAAAATAATCCATGACAGATTGTTATCCTGCATGTGTTTCTTCATGACATTCTCCAGCATATCCATTCTAACTTACATTTCCTACATCTTCTTGTCTTTGTCAGTGTTCATGTTGCCATCCAAAATATTTGAACCAGACTCCAACCTTTTCTATAGGGATCAACCTTAACCGAAATAGAATGACTTTTTAAATTCAAATTCTTTATCTCCTAAAAAACCCATTTCAAAAGATGAAAAGAATACATAGAAGCAACCTTTGTAGTTTGGAGAACCCCAAAGGGAGGGTCAATTTTATTGTCCATATCTTCTTTGATCAGTTGAACATTCCATTCTTGCATATCCATAGTTTTGGCAAAGGGAATGTTTTGAGAATTGGCAGGGACATTAGCTTTCTCCATACCAGGGGAAGCCATCTCTACATCAGGGGAAATCTTCTCCACATCAGGGGTGTCCTTTTGAATATCCGAAAAAACCTCCATGATCACCTCCAACTTGGGGGAGATGGGCACATTATGTTCTTCAGAACTATCATATTCCACCAAGATGGGGCCCCTTGACCACCAACATCCTCCTCTTTCTTGCTATCCTCATTATTTTTCTTGATCCCAGAGGTATTCCCCACCTCTATAGTACTAGTAGCCTCCTCCTCCGTGTTTTCATTATCTCTAGAAGCTATATTAGAGACCGAAGTCGAAGCATCACTGTCATCCTCTGTTGAAGCCACCGTGTCCTCATAACCATCCGCACTATCAGTGGTGGTATCAGTTTCCATCCTTATCTTTTCTTATATTTTTTTCCTGTAGGGCTCTCATCTTTAGCAACTGACTCCCTAATACATTTCTTTTCCGAGCCAGAGGTTTTGGGTGAAGAAAGGATAAGGCTAGAGATAGCAGTTTGCTTAATGTGTTTGACAATGAGGAGAATCAACCCTTTATGCAGAATGGGTTTCTTCTCTTTCTTTCTATGCTGGGAGATACTAAGGTGAAGGGATTGAAGGATATAGTAAGGCAAAGACACCCTTATTTTATGATAGAAATGACAAAGCAAAACAAAATGGTAGGAATGGGCCCATTTAAACCTACCATCCAGGTTAACATATTCCATAATCGGCATCATAACCGTCACCCAAATTTCCTTGAACGCAACAACATCATAGCAACCACTAGAATCTTTCACCAAACTCTTTCCTTCATTCTTGCTTTTGGGAAAGTGCCAAATAGCCTTCTGCAAGATTTTATTATCTCTGTAAAATTGGATGCCCTTAAGGCTAAGCCTAGACACCTCAGCAATGAGTTCCTTAGTTATGTTCATAGTGATACTAGATATAGTAACCACTCCATCTTTCCAAGACTTAGTGAACATTTTCATAGCGCTGTCTTTGGTCCCATGGAACCATTCCATATAGGTTATCAGAGCCCCCTTTGTGAGAATTTCCTAGATCTCTGGCATTTTTATTCCATTTCTCACAATCCTTCGGTTCCCTATGCTTAAGCCCACCACCCATGATCACAAAGGAAACAATGATAGTAGCATAAGCTGAGAAAAGATGAAAGTTGAAAGTCATGGCAATTTTGAAATACACCGAGATTAACTTGTGTCTGCAAATAGTAATCTTGGGAAAGACACCACTTTCCGTAATCATATTCCCCTTTTTCGCTAAAATGTGTCTAATCATCATAACTTCTTAAGATACGCCCAATCCACCCTTTTTCTTTGCAAGCTGTCAAAATCCAGCTTGGCTTTCATATCGACGGTAAGATTACTACATTTGTGCCAAATCACAATGTCCTTAGCTTTAACCACAAAGTTGGCCAACTCATCAACAATACAATTCACTTCCCGGTAAGTATGAGAGATTATAACTTGCTTAAAAGATCTAATAATTTCCCAGGCCTCCTTGATTATCACCTTAATGGACCATGATGGATTTGTCATATCATTAATGCTCCTTAATATATTCATTGAATCTCCTTCAATCCGAACATTTTGCACCATATCTTTCTTAATAATTTTGAGGGTTTGAAGAAGGGCCATAGCTTCTGCCACGTGGTTGTTTTGCACCCCAATGGGCATCGCCATAGTAGCAAGGCATAAGGACTAATACTATTCTAGATTTTTAGCCTCCTTTGAAAGTAAATATTATTTTAGAGGTTGATAGATGTTCTATTTGGATAAGGACTAATACTATGTATACTTTGTCGGTGAAAAGGACACCCTACTAAGCCATTCCAAGCAAATCTTATATGCAGAGTTTGAGAAAAAAACATTCTCTTTTTTAGAGAGAAAGTTTGGATAATTTCTTCTAAATAGGAAGGAATTGATAAGGGTTAGTCCTCTCATAGTCTATGTACTTTGGAAAATTATTTGTTCATATTTTTATTTACTAAGGTAGTATACAAAGATATCATTTTATAGTTTTATAACTCAATCTAGATCAACAAGATCTCTTAGGTCAAGTTCCTTTGTAGACTAGATTCATGTCAATAAATGATTTTGTAGATAATATCTATAAACATAGATGTTATATACTGAAAATGCATATTTGATTTCTCTTTTATCCATTAGAATAAAAGTGTTCTTTAATAATCTATTGTCATGATCAAATTAAATGAAAACTGAATTTATTTAAATGCCATAAATAACATGTTGCTGAAATATGCACCAATTTGGCTCATAATGATTGGAAATAAAGTTGAAAAGTCAAAATTTAAATTTGAGGTTTTGAGATTTAGGGATTAGTCTTTTCATCTTTGGGATTAAACCAATTCAATCCCATTTTGCTTAAAGATTTAAACCAATAGAATATTAAGTAACCTAAAAGTGATATAAAAATGTATGAGAGGATGAGATATGAATATACCTTAATTCAAACATAATAGAAGAACATGCCACTTATCAATATGTTATCTTATCAAAATGTTTATATCTGAATTAACACAAATTTAGTGAAAAATACTATTAATTTACCGATTTAACAAGAAAAAACACATGCACCATAATTATACATATAAAATATTTGTAATTTAAAACATACAAATTTATTAATTAAAATAAAAATGGCTTAAAAAAATTGTCTCAATCCAATCTATTAAAAGATTAGGTCAATGTAATTTTGTAACAACAATAGCTGATAGTAAACCCAAAACATTGAAAATCCAAAGAATCTTGCCATTGAAACCCATCTCCAATATTTAAAGGAAAAAAAAATCACTAGCCAAACAATCTAAAGAAAAAGTGCCTCAAAAGTCCATTTGGCCGAAGACAATGTGTAACAACACTTCATTTACAAAGAATATGAATAAATGAGAGGGAATCAAAGTATCTCAAAAGAAGATTTCATTCACCAAATGATGTCAACTGCTAGAAAGAGTCAGCACAACTCTCATTTGCTCATAATGAAATCCATCTGATAAATACCTTATTTCCAACCTAACTCACAAACTTTTTCCAAAATCAGAAAAATAGCATGGGCCTGCCTCCATCTGATTATTACTATCAAACCCCGTAGCCAAAAAACATAAGCCAACAAAGCCATAGCTATCATACCGGATACCACCAATTTGTGTATGTACCAAGATCATTGAGAGAAGAACCATAAGTATTTTGTTTTGAAATGCCCAATATAGAAAAAGATCATTGCCAAATCTATAAACCTTGTGAGAAGATTTGTCTTGATATCCAGGATGAACAGATCCAATCAGATGATGCAAATGTAAACTCACACGACAAATCATTGATGTATTCAATGAATAGTGGTAAATGAATGAATAAAGTGAGATTCATCAGAACTGAAATGATCTGCTCCACAAAACTACAGAACACTACGCCATATCAGAGAGTAAATATTTACAAGAAAAGAACATGTAGAAAAGGAACATAAGCTGCATCTGCTTCAACCCATTTCGTCAACCTTTATTTCATGTAATCTGGATCTTCCATACGCCCTTCAAAATCAAAATAATAATTTTGCTCAACATTAAGAAAAAGTATGAATGAAGCCAACATAAGCTGCACCTGATTCAACCCATTACCTCAATCTTTCTTTCATGCAATCTTGATCTTCAATCAGGTTTCAAGATTAGAACAATAATTGTACCCCTGCGAGACATTTTCCTACATGTTTTAACATTTGCCTACTAAGTAATATCAGTGTAATGAAGAAATCGAACATAAGCTGCAACTGCTCTAACCCATTCCATCAATCTTTTCTTCATGTATTCTGGATCTTGCATATGCCCTTTGAAATCAAGAAAATAAATTTGCTTGTACAAGGATATTTCTGTATCTGGTTTGCCACAGGCTTTCTCATGATCATCTAATTCATCTTCCTGTGATATTTCTTCTTGATCCAGAACGAGATGCCCTGGATTGTCCATAACCAAGAACTCAAGTTTCTGTAATCAATTCTGGAACAATTATGAATGCTTTTCTTTGGGTATTCTCTGTGTTGAAAGAATTTTTTTTGGGTCCTTCTGTATAGATTTATGTTGTGAAATTATCACAGCCTTTTGCTTGTCATATCACCCGAATTTCGCCTTATTAAATCTTTAAAATTTCAGGAAGACTCTGGAAACAGAGGTATTTATAATTAATTGTGGGTTTATCTGCGTGGAACCGATGTACATTAGTGCAAGACGTGTTCAATAACGGGCCGTTCGGGGTTTCTTGTGTGTGAAGTTACGTATTGTGCGTGGGAACTGCAAACGGTTATAAATTGCTACACTGCTACAGATAAACCAAACCCGCGGTGAACTACTACTATAGGATTATATGATCAAAATGATGGCCACGTGTTTAGAATGGAAATAAAATGAGGTTCATGATCTGCTTTGTCATTCTTTGTTAGTAGTATGTCATGTATTTTGTGATTGAATTATTCTAGTATAGAATATTTTATAATATAAATAATAACATTAGTAAATTGATTGTTTTAATTGATTTAAAATTAATATAGATAAAAGTATTCAGGCCGCATCAATATTGAAAAATATTAAAGATATATGATATTAATTATAATTTTTTTTATGGATAATTGTATATAGTTTTTTTTAATTTATGTTTTGGATAATAGTATGAGATTTATTATGAGGAAGAGGATGCAAAGATAAATTGTAAATCTATTATATAAGTTGTGAACAATAAAATTATGTCTTCCTATTGCACTAGTTTATGGGTCTAGAAGTGAATTAGTTAATGATTCTAGAAGTGATTTATGCCTTTGTGGTGATCAATTTTTTTTGGAGATTTAATTGAACAATACATGGTTATTGAGAACATCTATTGTCAATAGTTGAAGTGAGATAACAAAAAGTGTGATGAAATGTGGTTCATCCCATCAAGTGGTTGTTAAGTTTCAACATCGATATTGTCTCTATCAAGGTTCAATTCTCCTTTGGGTCAATGAAATCACATGAATTGTGGTTTCATTGATCTGATACGCTTCTAGAAGATTGCACCTTAGTGTTGATGTTGTTGGCATTTAGTTCAAGACAACATAATTTTTAGTGGTGAATATTCACCTTTTGGCTAATTCTGGGGAATACATTTGATGAAATTGGTGAATCACGCAGGTACAGGCTGGTCCATATTCACCCAATCTTGACACGGTAACTGCTAAATATTTATTGGAATCACCAATTAGATTTTTTGTTTGATGATGTTGACCATTATATTCGCCTATTACTAATCTGACGTGGTTCTTTTAATGGTCTCTTATTCGCCAATGATATTAATTATGAATTGCATATAAAATTTAAAATAGCCAGATGGTTTATATTGTTATCTTAACCACGACCTATTTCACCACTCATTAATTAATCATTTTATTGACCATGACATATTTCACCAACCCGTTAATTAATTGTTTTATTGACCACCATGTATATCTAATTTTTCACCAAAAATGACATTGATCAGGTCGGAACATTTTCGCCAAAAGCCCAAGAATTTAAAAAAAATAAAAATTGGAAAATTGGAATTTGGAATCATGGATTGATATAAATTCAAATCAAATTTATAAAACTTAAAAGTAGTCTTATCGTGTGTCGTTACAAATTTTTGGAGCCAGAGGGCCAGATTTACAAATAACAATCTTGCAACAGTAAACAGAGGATTCAACATTTCAAAGAGTTGGAATTAAGAGGAAGCAAGACAAAGGTAAGTAATTATTTGTTCACATTTCACAGTATTGCTATTAATTTTAATTCCTAGAGGCTAGAATCCTAGTGACTAGTGAGAGGTCATTGGGTGAAGATGTTGGACAAGGGTGACTATCCTGAGATTGAGTATCCTCAGGCTACTACTACTGAAGGGATTCAGATATCAGGGGAGGTTGAGACTCAGACTTCTCACTATGCTCAGGGCAGTGAAGAGATTGGAAAGCTAGACAAGGGTAAGACTCCTTAGGGTAGTGAAGGGTAGGGTAAGACTCCTCAGGGTAGTGAAGGGCCTGGGAGGCCATCAAGATGCCCAAAACTTAAAGATACTACCATAAAGGCTTTCTTTGGAGTTGGAAATGTTTTTGCTCCATCAACATCTACAATTGCAAATGCAAAAGCCATTCACAGTATCTCACTAGTACTAGTACCACAACCTGGGGTTGTCATTGAGTTAAATGAAAATCAAAATGCATCAAATGAGGATAACAATGGTGGCATGAGAGAAGATATTATAAGGGATACACAAAACTAGTTCGAAGAAAATGCTAGCAATGAAGATAATAATGATGTTGGTAGGAAGAAAAGAAAAAGGGAAATAAAAATGGGGCGGGAGTGGGCAATGACAAGAATTTTTAAGGTTGATTGGGTAGCAAAGTATTGGTGCATTGAACCAATCCTAAGCAATGATGAACAACCAACAGAATGCAAGTGTAAGATTTGTACTTGGAAAAATAAAAGAGAGAAGTTGCAGCTAAATCTTGACACTATAGAAAAGAATTTTGGTAAGGTTTATGAAAAATAGACCATAGATGGACAAGAAATATCAGTAGAGAGATGGAAATCAAAGGAAGAATGTCTTCATGTTAAGTATGCTATAGAATATGAAGAGCATAACAAGAGAATGACAATAATTTCTAGTAGTGAAAATCCAATCAAGGGTGGGTTTAAACATGTAGCCAATGAAGCAAACCTGGCAAAGATCGTTCACATGAGTTTTATTTTTCATATTATGTCTAGAGGGCTTCCTATAAGAGACTTCTCTAAATATGGTAATTTATTATCTTTTTAAAAATTTCCTCACTATCCTATGTCACATTGGTCAACAAACGTTGGATGGGAAATGGAAAACTGTCTTTCTGAGGTGGAAAAGAAAAATTTACAGGAGAAAGTAAACCAGTCTGGATTCATTTCATTATCCATAGATGAGGTTACTATGGTAGATAACACTGCTTGGGTCGGTATGCATGTGTATACAGTAAAAGAACATGTCCACCAAGCTCATCTACTCTACGTTCATAAAATGAGGGGCAATTCAACAGCAGAAAACTTATATTTTGAAGTGAAGAATGCTTTGAATGAAGTTGCTGGTATGGATGATTTGATAATTGGAAAGAAGTTAGTGTTTGTTGGAGCTGATGGAGCTACAGTAATGCAAGGCCAAAGGAATGGTCTCTATGCAAGATTACAAACTAGTATTGCACCTTACATGCTTGGCATACATTGCATGGCCCATCGAATGAATTTAGAATATAAAATTGTAAGCAACTTTTCCTACAGTGTCAAAAGTTGAAGATCTAGTTCGCGACATATAGTCTTACTTCTGCATAAGTCCTAAACATTTTGCAGAATTTAAGATTTTCTCAAAGGGAGTAACACTAGGAAACAAGCTTCTCAAGGATGTTGAGACCAGATGGATCTCATTGCATGGACTAGTAGAAAGAGTTCTAACAGAATATCAATCCTTAATCGGAGAAATATATGAGCAACGCCTCACAGTAGACAAAGCTCTTGATTTGTTACATAAGTTAAGTGATATAGAGACTCCGTTAACTTTAACTAGTCTTCTCCCCATGTTGGATTTAATGAACAAACTTGTTAAGAAAGCCCAAGAAAAGACTATGTATATCCACGAGTACTCAGATTTACATAGAATGACATGCCTTGCCCTGGATAATTTATACTCAGATATGATAACACTTCAAAGCCCAAATTTTTTTAGGTGGCAAATAATTACAGATTTGAATCATGTTGAGAATTTTTTACAATTCAATGCAAAAAATGATTTATGTATGTTTGTGAAAGGATATGAAACACCAATGCACCAATCTAAGATGGGCAAGCGAGGCAGACTACTTCTAGTTAAAAGGGTTGATTTTGACAGGTTTATTAAATCTGTTAGTGAGAATTTGAAGTCAATTTCCTACCAACTTTCAAGTGAGATTCGTGAAGATTCCCTCGAGAAGAAATTCTTGAAGCCATGGGTTGTGTGTTTCCTCATTTTTGGAAAAATGTCAGAGATAGAGAAATGGATGCTCATATGTTTCATAAAAAAATTAATGAATTGATCAGAGAGTTTTCAAAACATGCAGATTGCAATGGACAACCAATTAAAGGAATTATAGATTAAGCTAATCTTAAAAAACAATGTAGACAATTTGCATCATGTATGAAATTGCAGTTAAAAAACTTGGAGAATCCATTTGAACCTGGTGCAATAACTAGGCTTTGGAAAAGGATAGAGAAGAGTGAAGTATTGCGTGATTCAATATCATAATATTTCAAACTTGCTGATTTATGTCAAACAATGATATTGGGGTCGGTGGAAGATGAAAGAGTTTTCAGTGCATTGGGGTTTTTGAAATCAAAGATCAGAAACAAACTAGACAAAAATTTGGAAACTTGCTTGAGGTTGTTTGTAACTTAGTACAATGTTAGAGACTTTCCTTATGATAGGACATTGGCAATTTGGAATTCCTTTCATGAATGACGAGGGCTTTTGAACACTTCAAAACATGGTGGTTCTGAGACAAACGATGGATCTTGGTCCCAAACTCAGAATGAAGATGAAGAATTTTTTGATTTTGAATAACCAACTCAGAATGAAGAAGAACCTCTTGCTAGTAGTAGTAGTCAATTTCAGGAGCTGGATTCCATGTGGGATAGAGAAGTGGTAGACTGCTCACTGACATTGAGTGACGAGTGGAGTGATTTAGAATTAGCATTCGGTTAATATGTATTTATAATTTTATACACTGTCTACTTATTACTGTACTTGTTGGATAAATTGATAATTGACTTGATTCTGAATATTTATAAATTATTATTGACAATTTGACTCATATTACAAGTAATAAGTATTGTTCATGATTTTTGTAATTTGTAATTTGAATTCATGATTTTTGTAATGTAGAATGTTCATGAAATTTGTAATTTGAATTCATATAATTATTAATGTCCTTTTTCATCACTGTAAGGTGTAAACACCTTGGCCCTCAATGCCTCATAGTCATGCAACCATGTTATTTCAAGTTTCAATTTCAAGAATCAAGAATAAGATTTAAAACATAAGTTGGCCTGGTTCCGAAGTTACGCAAACAGTTCATCTAACCTTGTCTCAACTTCTCTACATGCAAATTAGAGGCCTTTCGAACCCTTCTGAAGTTACTATGATGGACCAATGCTCTTCTTAACATCTCCACTCTCATATAACCTTGCGAAGTCCTACACAAAGCCTTTCATAACCTCTCAACTGTTTAATCTTGTAACTAATTAACCTTTTCAAAGTTACGCCTTTCTATGAAATGCTTCATTGTAGCTTCATAACCGCCAACACTAATGGCCAAAAAACCTCACGAAGCTCCATAAACCAACTGTTCCTGAAAAAGTGTCAAATATTAATCCTTCCATTGACACATGTCACAGTCCATTCCTCCGCTCTTTCCACGTGGCATGCAACTAACTGTCACTTTCAACATAGTTACACATTGTCACTTTTAACTAACTGTCTATTTAATTCTGAATTTATGCATGCCATTAGTCAGGAGTCCCTCGAAAGTTTAGAACCCATTAGCATCCTAACCACTTAACCATTGAGAAGTTACGAAACAACCCGAGGTTACTTCAGAACATTGTCGGTGGTCAAATCTTCCTAATTTTTTAGAAATTGTCATTTGTCAATTTATTATTTGTCATAGTTCATACTCATTAGTCAATTTATTATTTGTCAATTTTCTAATTTCCTAATACTAAGCATTTACTTAATTCCTTAATTCCTTGAATCAAAACCATTTAAATTTTACTTAATTCCTAAATTCCTAAATTCCTAATTTCCTAATTTCTAAAAGAAAATATTAATATAATAATATGACCATTGGCATTGACATTATACATAATATACAATTATACATTCAATTTTAAATAAATTGCAACTGTGATCTTTAGCATTCAGGAATTAGAATTGAGATTCTCGACTTGAGCCGATGAGCTCTTTACAAAATTACATAGGCATAGTGACAGAAAAATTGAAAATTACAAAATATCCTTGTATTAAATTTAACTTCCTTGAAATTTATACATCAAAATTTCAAATTCAAGAATCAATGATCATAGTACCAGTAACCAGACTCAGAGGTGAGAGGACAGAGACTTGAAGTCTTAGACTTCTATGATCTATTAGAAAATTACAAAATATCCTTGTATATTTGTATTAACTAAAACTTCCTTGAAATTTATACATCAATGTCAATGATCAATAAATATGATCAATGATCAGAAAATAAAAACTAACATTGGCATTTGGCAAATTAAACAAATTTGGAAATAGTTATTAGAGTGACAGCTGGCAGCCTATATTCTTTAGAATTAGTCTTGATTTGCACCAAAGGTGTATCCACAATAGGTGAACCATAAACATAAGATACCCTATTCAAATTAACTAACCTCCCTCTATTGGCTCTTCATCTAATACTATAAATGTCTCAACTCTCAACTACTTCCATCATCCATGTCAATGTGGCAAGACCAAGGCTTGAATCTCTCCAATGTTTTCCCACACCACAATTTCCCTCTTTGATGTCCAAGTTACCTCTCTAACTGTATCCAAGTCTTCAAAGCATTTGTTCCACTTGGCATTCGTTATGGCTCAAGATTCAACAACAAACTTATTCATGTCAATCTTTTGCTTGTACAATTCATCCACAACTTCATAAAAAGTTGAAATCTTAGCATCACCAACAAAATAAGAAGCCACCTTGCTAGCATCCAAAATTTGGTGGAAAGAATCAACCCAATCCCGCCATTCCTTCAAGTGTCCCTCTGTGTCCAAAATAGAAGGGATATATCCTTCAGAATCTTCAACAAAAACCTTAAGCTTTGCCTGAACATTTTGTAACTTGCTAGTGAAAAATGCATACAAATCCTTTACTAATAACACCATTTCCTTAACATCAATTATTTTGTCAGGGAACTCCATTTTTTTCCCCATTAGTAAAACTAACTTATCAAAGAATTGCAAGTATGGGCCCCAAGTATTAAATAATGGGGTTAGTACAGACAAGGCATTAGAACATTGAAATTTTTTCCCCTGCAAAGAAATAAAAGTACTATTCAAAGGATTTGAGGCTTCCCTTTTAAAATATTTATTCTGTGCAATAACACCTTCTTCAAAGTCTCCTTTTTAGAAATTTCAGTATCAGCAGGCTCAGGCTGATCAACGTCCATTATTATCTTTTCTGTTGCAAGTTCTGGAGCTAAGCCCCTCTCATGCTCAGTTTGGACCCCTGCATCACAGACCTCTATAAATACCCTGGACTAATTTTTTAGAGTATTTATTTCACCTTTTAGCTCCTTCACAGTCTTATCTAGGAAAAAATTCTTCTTCAGTTCCTCTTCAAACTTTTTTCTAGTTGCCACATAATCTTTGAATGTCTTGGCTAGCCTATTCTCCAAGTCCTCAACCACTGCTTTATTCATGGAGGATGCATGATGTAGGAGATTTGCTATCTCTAATCCTGTAGTGTCCTGCAACCTCCATATTAATTAGCTACCCTGTGCTATGTCTTGGATGTCAACCAATCTGGGCTTACTAGATTCTAGGGCCACAAACCATACTGCTAGTGTCTTAGTGTCCATATTGAATCCAGAACCCCTCTGTAGTCCATCAGGGCCAAAAGCTTCATAAGCTACAACTTTATCTTGCCTCTTGATTTGGTCAATTAGGAATGAGGACTCCAAGTCCCATCCAGGGATCATCAACATGCCACTTCTCTTTACAAGATCTCTTGCCTCCTCCACAGTTAATGTTTCACTGTTGGGATCATAAGCCTATAATTTTTCAATCATTTCAACAATTTTTTTCCTGTGATTCCCCTGGTTTCAAAGACAGTGTTAATTCATTCTGCTTAACTCTAAAGAGAAAAAAATTAAACTCATTGGACTTGATGAATTCATCATCATCTATAAACTCTTTAGCTTGGATGACCCTATCATCCAATCTAGCTGCAACCAATTCTAAATCATCTAGGGCCTTTTCTCCCTCACCTACCATTGATGTCAAAAATTGTTGTCTTAAGTCAGCAAAGTAATGGCTATTACCTAGCAGGATTTGTAGTGCCTTTTGCCTTGCCTTTTGTGGTACATTCATCAACCTTTGTTTCTTTGATGGCCCCTACTTAGATGTGGATGGCTCAGCTTGTTCTATTTCTACCATAAACACCACATCATGTTCAACTTCCTTAGGGTTTATTCTATCCTCCTCCTCCTCAAGGATGTCTGGCAATTTAGACATAATATCTTCATAATTCTCTATACACATGTCAATTGTCGACATTTATTGGAGATCAGGAAAGAAACTGGGGAAGGTAGGGTCTGCCTTTTTTAATTGTTCCTCTACCCTACAATATTTTTCCATTACAGGTTCTCTCTTCATAGGTATCTTTACTAAAAATATTTCTATTAACATCCTCATTTGCCATAGGCTGATTTAGAGCCAAATTGTGATTCCTCATTTCTCTCAGTGCTACTCTAATGAAGTCTTCAAGGTCATACATCCTTTCTTTAGCAAAGGGAAATCTGAGTTGTCTCAAGAATTCATGGATTGGGTCCACAACATCTTTACCTATAGAGAAATCCCCTATTTGGAACCTTCTTGCCAGAAAGGTTCTCTTATGTCTTTTAGGGCCTAAGTGCTCTCTATCAATCATGATAAGCTGCCACATGAATTCTACTATTGCCAATATTTTTGGGACAAATTTTGGCAGTATGTGTGGAGGTTGAGGGAAAGCATACACTCTTATAACAGTAAAATTCTCAAAAAGAAACATATCACCCCAATTGTGCTTAATGTCATTGTCAATTTTAAATGCTAAAGGTCTAAGCAATTTTCTAACAAGTAAAGGAAATCTATCCCTCACAATACCTAACATGTTCATTACTAGATCCAAAAAATCACTATAAAAAATAATGGAATGAGAGAAATGGTAAGTTCTATGCCATAACCTGGTCCACAGCTGAACTGGAACAGTTCCTCCTGCATTCTCAGTCTCATCGATGAATCTTGGGTTGATGTAGCCAATATTGCAATAGAGGATCAGGTGCATCAACATGGAGTAGTGATTAAACTTGAAGCTTTGTAAATGAGTCTTTGTATTCATCAACTCAGTGTGCATTACATTAATTATGTGCCCCACATAATCAAACTCCTTGTTGGTGTACAGGTCCTGAACATATGTTACCATGACAAAAATGTTAGGAGTCACTATCAAATCTTCATCTAGTCCAATAAATTTGTGTAAACCGTAGATGGTATTCTGGAAATAGAGAAATAAAAGCTCAATATCAAATGAATATGTAACCTTCTTCGGTAACAACCCTGCCTCTTTCTTTTCTCTAGGAATATGCCTCCTCATAACCCTTCCATGGTAGTAACTTTTTTGTCTATTAAACAGGGCCTCCTCTTTTGCTAGGTCAATATCCACGCTCATAGGTCCTTGAAGGTCAGAAGCTTGAATAGAAGTCACTCTATCTAACATGCATAGTATAGACTTGTCATGCTTGTGGAAAGCTTGTGTCACTGGATTGTATGCTTGAATTAGCGCTTTCATGAGGTCTACATCCAAAAATACCTCAGGTACTATCAACTTTCCCAAGTTCATGTCCCATGGATTTGAAACATGAGGGCCTCTAAATCTATTGTTATAGAAAAACATGAAGAGCTCATACCCAATTGTGTTTTGGTAGATAGCGTCCCTGCAGGATGCATAAGGGTCCCTCCATTCATAAGCATTAGTTGATTGTAAATTTGAGGATCCAGGCAATAATTTCATCCATTCTTCAACATATATGTTTGGCCTCTTTGTTCTTGAATGCACAACGACACTCTTTTCTGGTACTACAACAACATTAGGAGATCCTTGTTCTACCATTATTTATGTATACTAAACTCTAAGCAATAAGCTCCTTTTTTGCGAATCTACACTTAAAGCCAAAGGTTTCAACTCTTCGGTTGCTCTTCAACTCTGGAGATTATGGATGCTCTTCAAAGTCACTGAAGTGTGAAATGTCTTTAATAACTAACAAGTAACAAGCAACTCACAAGTACAACCAGGCTACCAGCCACCAGGCCACCTACTCTATTAAAAATTAAAATCTCATCAAGCACACACACATGAAATTAGTAATTACCTTTTTCAGAAAAGTGTCACTGTCAATTGTCACTTCCACCATAGATTTGGCGGCGATCAAAGAGAAAATAATTAGAGTGTTGCCAAAGTGACGCTAACGGTACATCTAACCCTAGGTCCCTATCTCAACTTTGCTAAATTGCTACCTGCAAATCAGGGGCCTTGGCCCTTGACCGTTTGAATTTGAAATCCCAAAACTTTGAGACTTGCGAAGTCACGCAACACCTTTTAGAAACTTCATGACTGTTAAACTGACCAGAAAAATGAAACCTTGAGATGTTATGACATAGCCTAGCATGCCACATGACACTTGTACGTCGTAATTGCCATCACAAACAACGAAGAAACCCTACCGAAGCTCTGCAAACATTCCATTGTTTGGCACTTTCCATGTGGCATGCAACTTACTCCCCGTCTCTCACTTTTCAACACCTTACGAAGTTACGCATGAAGTTAGTTAGACTTTAGAACCCCTAACCATCATAAAAACTTAACCATTGAGAAGTTACGAAATAGCCAGGCGTAACTTCAGAACTGATCACCATCATAATAAATTAACTGTTGAGAAGTTACAAAACAACCAGGCATAACTTTGGAACCGATCACCATCATAATAAATTAACAGTTGAGAAGTTACGAAACAACCAGGCGTAACTTTAGAATAGATCACCATCATATCAAATTAACCATTGAGAAGTTATGAAACAACCAGGTGTAACTTTAGAGCTTGGAGTGGGTTCCAATTTATTTAGTATTCTGATTTAGCAATTACAATTTACATACTTTTCAATTTATAAATAATAAAAATATTGTTCAATTTCATGATTCACGTAACATGTTACTACATTAGAATTTAGTGTATTGACTATTGAAATTTAAAGTATTAGCAAATAGTGCATAAAACTAAAAATAGTAATACTATTTGAAAAAGAGTCTTCTGACTTCTCAATGTTTCATTTGTATACAGTATTACAGACTACTCACTACAATATTACTAGGAAATTCAAAAATTGGTATAAAAATTTACAATATACATAAATTATACATAATACAATATACAATAAATTTACAATAAACTAGTATATAAATTATACATAAATTTACAATATACAATATTCAAAAATTGGTATACATAATACTGGTAACTAAATTACTGATTCACTAAATGGTTGTGGTTTCCCCAGAAGGAGAAGCGACAAGCTTCCAACCATTTCCAAAACCAAAATGAAAAGTACATTCGATTATTTCGTATTTACAAATTACAACTTACAAGTAACAAATTTTTTTGTAAGATCCACAAAGGAAAAAAGATTAGTCGATGCGCAGACCAACAAATAACTAGATCATTTGATTCATCTCCTCTTGGAACGCCTCCTAGTTGAAGCCATGATCGTAAAAAATGGCATGCATCTCCGTCTTGTCATGTTCTACTTCAAGTTCAAACATGTTGCTTTGGTATGCGATGTAACTGGTAGCATGATCCCATGCTATAGACATAAGATGATTGAGGACATCCTACTGAATCTCCTTCTCCATATCCAAATTTGGTTGGATAACAGGTTCTAGGTTCTCATTTGATGATCCATCAACTATTGGAAGATCCATTCTGTCATCCAAGATTCCAAATTTACAAATTTAGAAAGTGCCCCATGTTTTGCAATTCCACTACTGAGGAGTATATAAATAAAATAATCACCAACTTGCCAGCTGCAATAAATTTTGAAGGAATGTTTCACATAAGGTGGCTTGCCTGGGAAAATGAAATTAATGAATATCGGTAAAGAAAAATTGCAGACATTGTATCCTGCATAACTTGGCTCCGAAGTCGAAAAGAAAAATAATGAATGTTGATGAATCACAACTCATATCTTGTAAAATTGTTCTTTTTAATGTCTAATCAAAATCTTGGCCTAGATTATGTACCACTCAAGTTATGCAAACTACTAGCGTTACCTCAGAACCACCATATCCTAGCTGCGATTTTAAATTTTGAATTGACAACTTGGCAGCCGCATTAAATTTTGAAGGAATGTTTCGCGTAATGTGACTTGGCTCCGAAAAGAAAGATAATGAATGTTTGCGATTCATAGCTAATATCTTGTACAAATTAACCTTTTTAATGTCTAATCAAAATCTTTTCATTGTTAAGTCTCATTAATTGTACTTCAGTGTTCAATGTCACTGTAACTTTGCAGATAAGTTACACAGACTGCCAACGTGGCCTTAGAACCCCCATATCTTACCTACGATCATAACTTCTGAAGTCGCGCACACTGTCAACTTGTCATTTGCGTATCTTCATGGCCTTCAACTACAAACTGCCAGCATAACCGCCGAAGTCATGCACGCCGTCAACCTGACCATTACGTATCTTCGTAACTATTAGCATCGACCCTCCTTTTAGCCTAGCGAAGCTATGCACACTGTCACCAGTCACCACAAACTATGCCGAAGCTACACAAATGCCAAATTGTCAACCACAAACTTACTTGACCTTTGCGTATCTTTGTGGCCTACAACTCTAAACCACCAACATAACAGTTGAAGTCACGCACACCATCAAGATGACCATTGCGTATCTTTGTAACCGTTAGCCATTGACCCTCCTTTTAGCCTGCCGAAGCTACACAAAATGTTCTCACAAATTGGTCATCAGTAAATGACACGTAGTACCCAACTTGAC
>BSBK01003512.1:282500-322500 GCA_027943335.1 Chamaecyparis obtusa | reverse complement strand
ATACGTTAATTCGTTCAAACCAGGCAAACAATCCTTCTTTTAAAAATAAAATAAAAGTTTGATGAAATGTAATAAGACTTTTGGTGACTTCTATTGAATGGAATGTAGATAGAAACTTGCAAATAAATAAATTTAAAATATTTTTGTATGATACAAATTTTTTTACACATCCTATGATGCTTTTGTGTCAAATATATAGATAATTTGAAAGAGTGAATGCATCACTTTCCATTGGCTAGAAGAAAACCAATAACATGTATGTTAGCCCCTTAAATCCAAGTTGAATCTTCTTCAAGCTTGCCTTTTCACTTCATGGAATACTCTCTATACTCTCCATTTCTAGTACTTCTCCACACTCAACCATAATTTATTTTTTCAATCTCCCCTTTTGATATCATGGCATCATATTCTCTCATTGTACTTCCAATCTAGTATCATTTGACTCTCCTTATGATATTGGCATATTTACAGTGATTGATAATACATAACTTACATTTTTCGGTATAATTTTTTTAAAGTATTTTTGAACAATTCTAACAAGATAAATCCACAAAACATTATTGTTAGAAAACCCTACACTATGACTTTGAACTTTGAACTATCTATAAATTCTTAAGTCATTTAAAAATGTGCTAACTTTTTACAAAAATTAATCAAAAATTTAATGTGAAAATACATGACAATTAAGGTTAAGAAAACATATAATTGTTCCAAATTTAATTATTATTTTTTTGTAATTATTTAAATAAATTATTTATTAATCTCTATAAAAAATAAGTATACAATAACAAAAATAAAATAAAATTTCCTTATCAATTCGAGCAAGACATATATCTAATATAGAAAATCATCATTTAGTAGATGGTCATGTAGGAAGAATCAATTTTGACTTACCTTATATAACATCCTGGACAAAGTTTATATCAAATCCTTCTTTCTAATCATGTACAACTGTCTCTTGTATCATCTAAAAGCTCTTTCATTATTTCAATCATCTAGGATAAAAAATTTGTACACATAATTAATTTCTCTTCATAATCTCGTGAAAGTGAAAAACAAAATATAGATTTTTGTTTTTAATGTGCTTATCATAATCCAACCCTTAATTTATTTGATATTTGATATTTTTATATAATTATTATAACCCAACCCCTAATCCATTTGACATTTTATATTCAATATCTAGACAAAAATATTGCTAAAATTATCCCTTTCAAATCTCATATATATACTTTTTCCATATTAAATACCTAAAATGATTTTCCTTGCTTTTGACTCCATTTAACTTCTTGATACATCCAATTCTTTAATTGTAAAAACATTTCCAACTCACGTTTTTAACCATTAGTGATGACCATTTGAAAACATTTCAGCTACTCAAGAAGGATAAGGCAGCAATAAAAATATGTTACCTCATATATAAGGGACGTTTTTCTGTTCCTACAATCCTTTCACGTGATTGCATTTATCTTGCATGGATTTAGGTGGTATTCACGTCGACACGAGAAATGAGCAAGGATTATTGACAGATACTAATAATTTAGTGGTTTGAAGTTTGTATATACGATTTATCACTTTTAAGAAGGGGAGCTACAAATTCATGATATGGGTTTATGTGTAGAGTAAATTTTTTATATGAGTTAATATATTGGTTGTTTATGTGTGATTAAGTATTTTATATAAATAATTATAATGTTATAATTTTGTGTAAATAATTGATGTGTTTATTATAATATTTAATTATAAGATCTATTTTTACATAAATAATTGGTGTGTTGTCTACAACGTATCAATTATTTAACTCCTTTCTTATAATATATCAGTTAGGGATCATATGTTTCTATATAATGAACTAACGTGTTGTAATTCCACATAAATAGTTGATGCATTGATTATAATGCACTGATTGTTTGTTGGGAGAACCTTTTGTCAGGGAAACAATTAGTGTGTTGACTACAATACAACAATTTTTGGATCTATTAGTAGAATAATTGATTGTTCATATAAAGATATGTGAGAGATCCGATTTCACATAAATAACATTTATTTAACTACAATATATAACATATATAAAGCCTTCCAGCTTTAACTCTTAATCTAAAATAAAATAAACTAAAATTAAAATTTTGAATAATTAAACTAAGATTCGTCAAAATTAAAATCAGATTTGTTAATTAGAATAAGATTAATTAGATTAGAGTAAGTATTATAAATATAACGAGGATATCAAACATACGCTACATTTTTTCTAATCTGTTTTCTCAATTCTTTTTTATGCCAAAAATCAAAACAACAATTTTAGTTCTCCAAGATCTTCTTCTCCATCTTTTTATATTTTTTTTGCCATGGTGGACTAGATCCTATTCTAAATCGCATTTTCATTTGTTTCCACTCCTGGCCTAGTCAATTCTTTCAAAGAAGTTGCCAACTTAGAATCCATTAAAAGCAATTGAGTTAACAAGAACAAATGCATCACCATGCCCTTTTTTATTTCATTTTATTGTATTTTCTTTATTATTTAGAGATTTTCAGGATTTAAGGTTATAGTCGATAATGTCTACAATGTCAATTGCATTGCGGCTAATGTAAGATAGGAATCAAAATTTGATTTGCACACTAGACATTGTTTTACCTTGGCAACACCTATGTCTTAAACAACTAACAAAATGTGCAGAGAGTATTCTTTTAGGGGGCATTTTAAGTTGAGGTCTATTTGTAAGTCTAAATATTTTTCTAGTCTTTGGACAAGTTATTTTAAAAATCTTTATATGAAAAAGAAGACCAAACAATTTGTGCAATAAATGTGATATATATGAAACACGAAGCAATAATTTACTTAAAATACTATTTTGGATAAAAATTCAACATAGTAGATACTTTATGATTTTGGATTTTCAAAAAAATTTAATTTTTGAGATTGTGAGGATTTTAAATTTCAAAATTGATAATTCCTCATAAATTTGATTTTTCTAATTTTTGAACATTTAATCGAATGAAAATTTAATTAAATAAGAAAGATGGAATTAGTTGAAATTAAATGGAATTAATAGGAAATTGAAATTGAGATGAAATTTAAATTAATTTTGAGAATTAATTTAATTAAGAGGAATTAAATTAGCTAATTTAAATGATTAATGACAATTATTTAAATAATGGGACTTTAGAAATGGATTTTAATAAACTAGTGAAAAGTAATTAATTAAAGGTGTTTAATTAAATAAACTTAATTATTTAATTAATTTAGGGGAAATGATTAAATGATCAAAATATTCAAATCTTAGAGGAAATGAGATGATTAATTAATTATTAAAGAAACATTAATTAATAGCAGAATAATTAGTGCATTAAATGTGAATTTGCAAGTTTGTCCATTTTTGGGTGTCTACATTTGCCCCTCTTTGATCTATAATGAGATTATGAGCATTGTATCAAATAATTTCAAATCAAGACTTGCCCCAGCTTGTCCCGACGACAGTAGGTGATTTTATGCCCCCTCAATAAATTAAGTGAAAAAAGCATCCAACGAGCATTAATTTGTTAAGAGTGTTGTATTTCTATATGATGATCGATGATGTATGCACTGATGATATGATTCCTATCGGAATGCCTTTCTTTATTTTTTTAATATTTTCCATGCAAATTTATGAATGCAAGATGAAATGATGTATTTGAGCACTATTAAAACTGACCAATTTAATTAGAAGAGTAGTTAGTTAGAAGAAAAGTCAAGAAAAAAATAGTTAGAAAAAAAATGATAGACTTATGTTCCCATGAAGATGTGTCGAGTCACTGCGACAAATATTTTTCTATTTTTCATCATTGTACTTTATTGAAATGAAAGAGATACAAGTCCATCCAGATACTGACCATCTAGATATCGCTATTATCTCTGTTGAAGAAAGAAAAAAACAAATAGGGAATATTTGGTATCATTCTAAGGTTGTCTCAGATCATGAGTGTGTGTGGCTACCAGATGTGTGACAATTCTTATCACATTGGCTCTACTTCATCCCTTCCCTAGGATTTTATCATAACACTCCACAAATAGAAAATAGAAATATGAAACATTATAGCCACTATCACCACTCAGTGGTATCCTTGAGGAGCATAGGAACACAATCACAAAAGTTAAATAGATAATGGACTGAATTGACTGACTTTTTTAACAACCTTACTGATCATTGATTGGTTTGATTTTGATGTTTGATTGGATGTGGATGTGTCTAGTTTTAGAATTGGACTACATATATAAGATGAATCTATTTGGTTTTAGGTGGATCCACTAGTGTATAAGACCATCGACTGGTTGATTGATTCATTAATTGATAGATGACATATTGGATTATTGATAAATATAGGTCTCATGAGTTCATTGCTAGTTTATGAAGCTTATCATTTTTATTGAAAATTGATGTTTGATCATCACATTTCTGCTTGTTGTGACATACATTTTATTGTAGGATTTTGTCATGGTTTTTTTTGGTTGATTGATTACTTCAGGACGTTTTGCAATGTTTTTGGTCCATCAAAGGTTTCATATGTTTGGAGATGAGGTATGTGCAACTTATCACATAGGTGAAGGCCCTTATCATAGACACCCCAAACATTATTTCCTTAGATGAATTTTTTATGTTTTTCAATTTTTAGGATTATTTCAAGATCTTTTATGATGTTTTTTTATCATTATTTAAGACATTTTAAAAAATTGTAGGGTTTTTCTTAGGATGTTATTTGAATGTTTTTAGATTTTTTCAGGAAATTATTTGAAAATTTTTAATATTTTTTTAGCACATTATTTAAATGTTTTTTGATTTTTTTTCAAGACATTTTGATGAAACTGCCCCGAGTCTGGCAAACCAATACAAGTCATGGATAAGCATGAAGGCTCAACAAGTTATGCTTGTTGGTTTTGGGTTTAGCATGCATGATAATTTTTTCTAGTGAGTACAAACCAATCATTTATTTTCATTGATGGTGGACTAAGACTTCAACACTTGGCACCTATTTGCTAAGTTTTCACCAAGGTACTTACCCAATAGCACCTGTTTGTCAGGTTTTCACCAAAGGGTCATTTTTTCTCTTTAATTTTTTTTTTGTTTTTCAATTTCTTTATTGTTTCCAAGGTGCATGTTTGCCAAGTTTTCACCAAGGTAACTTATTTATTTATTTATTTATTTTGTATTTTTTCTGGAACTATTAAGATTTATACACTTGATCTTGGGATATCAGGCGTAAATTTTTTTCAATTGCATGCTATTGATGTGGCCAGGTAGTAGATCTCCCTCTTGGGTTGCCAATTGAAATGCCCCATTATCTAAGGATCCAATAATGCCATAGGGTCCTAACTAGTTGGCTTCAAACTTTCTAGGCTTCTCTTGATCTGCCGAATTTCTGTTATTCTCTTTTAGGACCAAATCACCTACCTTAAATGTACTTAGTTTGACTCTTTTGTTGTAACTTATGTGAAGGTGGATCTAATATCCTTGAAAGTGGTTTATTGCATTTTGACGCTTCTCATCCAATAATTCAAGTTTTAATAATTTGGGTACCCTATATAGTCTTCATCTGAAATAAAGTTCTTTAATGATATCTTGAGTGAGGGAAGCTCAATTTCAAGAGGTAGAACTACTTTTGTTCCATATACAAGGGAAAAGGGTATTGCTCCTATTGGAGTCCTTATGCTAGTTTTGTATGCCCATAGTGCAGGACTAAGCTGCAAATGCCAGTCTCGACCAATTTCATTGACAACTTTCTTTAAAAAAATTAGGATTGTTTTGTTAGTTGCCTCAGTTTGACCATTTCCTTGAGGGTAGTAGAATGATGAGAAATTTTGTTTGATTTTAAAATTCTCACAAAGATCCTCAACATTTTTTTTTGAAATGGTGATCCATGGTCAGTTAGTATGGTTTGTGGAATTCCATATCGATAAATGATATAATTAAGGATAAGCATGGATATCTATTTTCTAGTGATGTGTGTCAAAGGAATGGCCTCTAACCACTTTGTAGAATATTCTTTCACTGTGATTATGTACTTGGACCATTAGAGGAAATGGGTATAATCTTTCCCACTAGGTCAAATCCCCACCTTGAAAAAAGCCATGGTGAAGTAAGGGGTTAGAGCTCTTGAGATGGTGCATGGATGATATCTCCATGTCTCTGACATTGTCAAAATCTTTGTACACACTCATGCGCATTTGCCTCTAGATTTGGCCAATAATATTCCATCCTCAATATTTTATTTTCTAGGCTATTACCACCCAAGTGGGCCCCAAAAAAACATTCATGTACCTCGTTCAAGGCTTTATTGGATTGTGTTGAAGTAAGACATCATAATAGTTTACCATATATACCTTTTCAATATAGAGTATTAGTGAGAAGGGTATACCTAGAGGCTTATCGGATAAGGGACTTCTTTTTTTTTGGACAAGTCAAGTGGAAGGTGATTGTCTCAGAGGTAAGTTTAGATGTAATTGTACCAAGGACACTCGAGACAACCAATGACACATACTGATTCTGTTATGGATTCTTCATTTGTTGGGATCATGAGATGTTCTACCAAAACTTAGAATCTGGTTTCATTTCTTGACATATCAATCAAGGATACTATGGTAGCCATCATATATGTGGCTTTGTTTTAAAATCTTAGAAATTGTTCAAAGATATTGTACTGAAAGGAATTGCATAGTAATTCTATCAATTATCTATATAGGATAATTTTTTCATCTTTTTTCATGTAGCCATTATTGACTTGACAAATGACTAGCTGTGAATCACCATAAAATTTCAAATTATTTATCCCCTAGTGTATGGCCATTTTTAGTCCTATGACCAGATCTTCATACTCATCTATATTACTGGTAAATGGAAAACTGAGGCAAAAGCATTTGGGAATTGCATCTCATTGTGGAGTGATGAAAAAAATTCTTGCGCCTACACCATGGTTTGTATATGATCCATCAAAATGTAGTTTCCAAACTAGTATTGATGCTTCTATGTTGAAAACTGACTCATCAGGATATTTTGATCCACAATGGGTTGGTGATCTGGTAAAGGATCTTCTGCTAGTTGGTTTGTAATAACTTATCATTTTATAGCTGTATTGTCTTAAAATGGAAGCACTTCCATGATAAGAGTGTTTAGCCCTTCGAGTAAGTGGTTTGGGGTCATGTTAAGTGCTTTGATCGGGTCTTTGCATGTATTTGGCTTTCCCCCCTATTCTACTTCTCTTTGCACCTGATTTCACTTTATGTCTTCATTTCCTGGCATTTTGGACTAAGGTCTCAAGGTTTTTGACCTCAAGGTCAAAATCGACCTTGAGGGTCAAAGTGAACCTCGACCTTGACCTAGGGCGAGGTCTACCTCATCCTTGACCCAGATTTCAAATTTTAGGATTTTTTGATTTTCGAGTATCGGGTTTTGGAAAGATTCTTTTTCCCACCTCCGGGTTGGCCATTACGGGTTTTCGGGATGGTAAATCATTAATTAAATTTAATCTCTAAGGGATAAAAGTACAAACCTATGTCACACTTTTATAAAGAAAAAGGATGACAACATTCAATTTTTTCAACTTTAACAACATAAAAGTGGCATTTGTGTTTAGAATTTGAAGATGATGTAAACTAATGAAATGTGTAAAATTTGATGAAGTTTATGCTTATAATTTTTTTTTAAAAAATTGAACAAAAATTGACATAGTTTTTTAATTTTTGAAGTCCATTTTTTTATTGCTGAAATATGCTGAAAATCTAGGGTCTAGTTTGCGTAAAAAAACTATATGCAAACAATATTTGTTTCCTCTGATTCCATAATATGTTTTAGATGACATGTATAGCTAATTCATAAAAAAACAAAGATTGGATTTTGGTATATATTTTGTCTATTATAACTATCCAAAGTCTGTGTTCCCCAAAATCAACAGTTTTTAGTTCGTGTCCAATTTTCCCTATCAAATCTACACCATTAAAAAAATAATAATATATTCTTGAAGAGGACTCTCTCCTCTAGTGTTAAATATATAATTTTGATTTTTTCTGACATGATTTGTTATTTTTAATATTTTTTGAATGAGCATGTTCTTAAATGTTAAAATACCTACTTGAAGTATTTTCAACTTATAATATATTATCTGAAATCAAAACATGATAAAAATTACATGACCATAATCTTGAGCTCTACAAAAGGGTATTGTTAGATTTTATAGAAAGGTAAATTTTGATAGAGAATTCAGGTCCAGAAGTGAGAACTTCTGAGAGCCACCCTTTTTTGTTGACTTGGCTGCCAAATAGGATTCCACATGGGTCCGACCGGAAGGGGTCCGACTGGACCCCCTTCGGCTGAAACCCCATTTGGCTGGACCCATTAGGTGACCAAACACGGTCCCATGCATGGCCAAGCCCCTTAAATCTGATTTTTCACATGTGCCTGGCTTTCTAAATAAAATCAATTTTTTTTTATAGATTTTTAATAGTTTTTTGAAATTTATAAATTATTTTAATTTTATTTGTAAAAGTTAAGTGGTTTTTATCTTTAATTAAGAGATTTTTAATAGTTTTTTGAAATTTATAAATTATTTTAATTTTATTTGTAAGAGTTAAGTGGTTTTTATCTTGAATTAAGTGATTTTTAATAGTTTTTTGAAATTTATTAATGGTTTTTATTTTATATTTGAGTATTGCATGTCAAGTTTTGATTTAGTGTTTTCAAGTTAACTGATTCTTTTCTATTTTTCACAGGGTAGTTTACCTGTTTATTGTGTTGCATGCATTGAAACTCTTATTCAATTTTCTAAATATTAAGAGGATTTCGGCTAGTATTCGATATATAGGTTTATAGATTTTGGCTCTGAGATTGAATTGGAGGATTGTGAAAGCTTTGGGAAATTTCAGGGTTGTTGGATTGTTCTTTGCATGGTTTTTGTCAAGTGGAGGTTTAAGGTAGGGTTTGAAATTTTTTTTTTACAATTATTCTTTGGAAAATATTATCTTCATTGTGTTTCCAAGATAGGTTGATGATTTTGGAGTAATTATATTTTTTTCATTGTCCTTGAGAAATTTTGCAAGATTAGATTGTTGTGATTTTGTGAATGATAAATATGTATATATTTTGTTTGCTTATGAGCGTAAGCTTTTATAGAAATGTGTGAGTTTTTCCAGTTAAGTGATTGTTTTATATTTTTCAATCTGAATAGTTTTTGCAATGGGGAATAAAAGGAATAGATTAAGAAAATAAGATCGAACAAAGGATGAAAAAAAATATCAGAAAAAACATAATCAAGATCAACTTGTTGAAGTTCAGGAAGAACCTATTGATATTCAGGAAGATGCAATTCAAGTAAGGGAACAAATTGGTAGTTCTAGAGGTGAAAATAGATCTTTTGGCATGGGCAATTTGATGGAGATGAATAAGGATTCATTTTTCAGTCAAATTCCATCTGAATAAATGTTATCTGAAAGTACAAATAAAACTCATTGCAAAAACTTTGGGATGAATATTTTGAAAATAAAAGTATGGTTGCAAGAGCTCAATTATTTGTTAGGTTATTCAGGAAAAAAGAAATGACTCTTGTTTTGGAGTTGTTGGGTGTTGACAACAAGAAAAACTTAGGAGAAAATGTAAATCGAACAATAATTCAAAATTGGCAAGATGCATTGAACAACATTAATAACTCAAGTCGAGGAGCTGATTTAAGTGCTGCACATAGAGAAATTATGACTACTTTATCTAGTAGGAGGTTGACACAAAGAAAACAAGTGCATGTAATTTATGATTTACTGAATGTATCTAGAAGAACTATTAAAAGATATATCAGGAAGAGAAATATGTTAGATGAAAACATTGAAAAAAATTGAGGAAATATTTGTAGGCTTCCTTGAAAGGATAAAATTTCTGAACATGCAAAAAAATAGGTCATTGAATATTGGACTGGTCACTCTTGTGTTTCTTCTAATAGAAGGGATATAATACAGATGAAATATGAAGAGACTCGTATGAAAATTGCATATCCAAAACATTTTATAGATACAACACAAAGTGAATTATTTGAAGCATTCAAGAAAGAATTTGTGAAAATATGTCAAAGAATGTTTGAGAGGTTGCGCCCTTGCTTTGTACGCATAAATAAGGTTCGTGAAACTTCTTGTTGTCAAAATCATGTTGAGTTTCATCTATACTTACAATCATATAAAAAATTTATGGCAGTTCTTGATTCAAATATGGTCATCCCTGCAAGTACGACACACTTTGTGAAGTCTATTTTATGTGATAAATTAGAAGATTCAGATGAGTTCAAAGTATAGTGTATAGAGAATGCATGCAGTGATTGTGGAGATTTGCATAAATTTCCATTGCAAATTGAGAATATTAATGTTTGAACACCGATTTTGTGGAAAAGATTTGAATATGAGACATATCGAATAAAGAGCGGAGATGAATCTAAAAAAATTGTATTGAAGGAGAGTGAATTTCCCTACCTTGAGTTTATGACCAAATTCCGTACTCTAATTTATCCACATATCCATCATTTTCATGGTGCATGATGGCAAGCTAAATAGTTTCATGATTCCAAAGATTGTTTTCTACTTGGTTGTATTCTTTCAATTGTAGATTTCTCTGAGAACTATACATTTTCCCCTCAAAAAGAGCTTCAAGCTCAATATTATCATTCTGATCAGGTTGCAATATTTGTGCAAGTGACCTATAGACATGCACAATATAATTTAGATGGGGTATAAAGTCCCGATCCAAATGAACACATTATCATCAAGGAGGTTCATTTCTATATCAGTGATGATAAGGTTCATGATAGGAGCTATGTGGTTCATTGTTTTGCAATATTTTTTGAAGATATTGCGAATCATGGGATAAATGCCTCACAACACTAGATTTGGTCTGATGGTTGTGCAGGTATGTGTATAGATACTTCAATTTATTTTCATTGCCATTTAATTATTTGTTAAATTATTAAAGGATGACATGTATGTATGTATGTACAACTTAATTTTTTAGGACAATTTAAATATGCAAAAGCCTTTAATTGGCTAGCCATGCAACATGCTAGATGCAATGTTAAGTTTTTGTGGAACTTATTTGAAAGTGGGTCCATGGAAAAGGAGAGCACGATGGAGCAGGAGCATGTGTGAAGCGTGCACTTTGCCAACATGAACTTGTAGGTACAAATGGTGTTCAATATATATATATATATATTGAACACCATTTGTACCTGCAAGTTCATGTTGGCAAATATATATATATATATATATATATATATATATATATATATATATATATATATATATATATATATATATATATATATATATATATATATATATATATATATATATATATATTTCAAATAATATAATTTTAGCTTAGATCCATTTTCTTTAAACTGATAATTTAGAAATGTACAGGTAACATGATAGAGGATTCAAAGAAAACTGTTGAATGGTGTCAAAGTCATTTTGCTCCTCGAGACACCATATACAACAAATGTTATTTTTGGGAAGTGAAGGGTAATTTATATTTTTTTGTAAAATTTTAAATTAAATTTTGATTCTATGTTCATGTCTATCTTTTTATAATTGTTGATCTAAACATGTGCAGCTTTCATTTTATATTTGTAATAGATATAGACCGATCTAATCCTTACAATTGTCAAAGAATTATTGGTATTATAAGTTTACATCAATTGATCACTACAATACAACACAAGCCTCTTTTGATTCAAGTAAGAGAAAAATCATGGTTTTGTGCTCACTGCATTGAGGACAATCCATTGAGTCAATGTGAGAATATTGCAAATGGATATGTTTCACAATGGGATATGAAGGAGTTAATCAGAATGCCTCCTTATGAAGATGATGACATTGACATAAACATTCATGATCCTATATATTCAGCTGGTTATGAGCGTGTTTCTGATTTAGTTGTTACAGGTGCGTGCACATACATGTTCTTTTATTTAATTTTAATTTATTGTATAAGTGATGTTTAATTTTAATAAAATCTATTTGTATAGGTGATATTTTTGCTGTAGTTGCAGATCCTAACAATGTAGAAAGTGTAGATTATTATCTACTAAGATGCACAAAAGAAAAATACAAGTTGGCAGAATAAATTGTAGATGGTGATGGACATACATATCCAATTGGTTTAGTTGTTATTAAAGGAACCTATTATCAGAAAATAAAGGTCGACAGAAATGGTGTTCAATTTATTGAATACCTGTCTGGCCAAAAATTTCTTCATTACAGCAACTTGGTTATAGCAACAAAGTTGCAATTAGAGACATTGCCAAAAAGAAAAAATGGCAATCAGAAGTGGAGGTTGTCTATTGAAGAACATGAAAAACTTTTGGAGATAATAAAAGATAGAGAGGATCCAAACTATATGTATGAGGAGCTTTAGAACTCTATAAACTTTAGAATAAACTTCTTTTAGTAGCTCTTGTACTTTCATATATTTGAACTCTATAGTTTGAATTTTCATATTTGAACTCATATATATATTGTATGTTTTTATGTATGTATGTTAGTTAATTAATTGTATGCTTTGATTAATTAGTTAGTTAATTAAATGTATGCTTTGATTAATGTTTTTGGTAATTAAGCTTTAGTTAATTATGATAGTTACTTACAATTAATTATATGCTTTCATGCATTACCTCCCCTTAAAACATTAGTTAGTTAGTTACTTAATTATGTTTGTTACCTTATTATGTTAGTTAATTATGTTAGTTAGATTACTTAATCATGTCAGTTAGTTATGTTGGTTACTTACTTAATTATGTTAGTTAGATTACTTAATTATGTTAGTTAATTATGTTACTTACTTAATTATTTTAGTTACCTAATTATGTTAGTTAGATTACTTAATTATGTTAGTTAGATTACTTAATTATGTTAGTTAACTATGTTAGTTAGATTAGTTAATTATGTTAGTTACTTAATTAATTATGTTAGTTACCTAATTATGTTAGTTAGATTACTTAATTATGTTAGTTAATTTACTTAATTATGTTAGTTAGATTACTTAATTATGTTAGTTACTTACTTAATTATGTTAGAACTACCTAATTATGATTTGATTAATTAGTTAGTTAATTAAATGTATGCTTTGATTAATTACATTACCTTAACATAATGTATACATAACACATGTATAAAACTAAGTCCAAAAGGTGAAATAACACACGAATATATAACATGTAACATGTATAAAATATGTAACATGTAATGTCTGAAATATGTAATGTGATGTATAAAATATGAAACCTGTAACATGTATAAAATATGTAACATGTAATGTCTGAAATATGTAATGTGATGTATAAAATATGAAACATGTAACATGTATAAAATATGTAACATGTAATGTCTGAAATATGTAATGTGATGCATAAAAAATGAAATAACACACAACCATATACCATGTACATGTTTAAAATATGTAACATGTAATGCCTAAAATATGTAATGTAATATACCATTTACATATATGAAATGACTAAAATATCTACATGTATATATAAAATGTTATAGCATGTATATATGAAATGTCACATGAAATATCTAAAATAACATGGTCGCTCAACTAGGGCCATGTCCTGATCCATGACTTGATGTCAGTGCACCCCCTCTCGATGTCTGTGTACAATAAACAAAATATGTCATGCATAATTACATGTATAATAAATTTTAAATAGGTATGATCATAGAAAAATTAATTTTTTGAACAAACATCTCAATGTACCTATGTATCATGATGGATAGGATCACATGGAGTCTGTATATCTCCATATGGTGTAGCATCCCCGCCCATAACCTCCTGGAGTACACATATATAACATATATTAATCAAATTTCAAATATATGTGTAAGTTTTTTAAATAAATAAAAATTTAATTTAATTATATATACCAGAGTGGCCTCTAATGCTCTCCTGAAAGTGCTCAAACCTGATGATTCTAATGATATAGCCACAGGATCAATTCAGTTGTCTATAAGCAATGTAGTAAAAAGCTAACGACTTGGACGTGATGAAGTGGCCTGCGTGGTCTGATGATGTGCTGTAGGTGGTGCAGTCTACGGAGGACCTATAGGTGGTGGTGTAGTCATCTGAGGAACTATCGATGGTGTAGTTTTCTGAGGATCTATCGATGGTGTAGTCTGTTGAGAACTTGATCTAGTACTAATATAGGTCCTGACAAATGATGGAACCTCCTTGAGTGAAATCCCACTAAGCATCTATATGGTCTGATATGCACAAATAAGATCACTAGATAATAATGCAATCGTACATCGCAAATCATCCATATCTGATATAGCTGTAACCTCCAATGGAGATGGTATGTCGACTATACTATATAGATCACCACTAGAAGATGCTTCTTGTGTAGGTGGAGGAATGGTGGAACGAGACTGTAACATGTATCTCCCCACATGATTAGATGAAATCTCCTAAACCTATGTGGTGATACTCGCTATACTAGAATAAACGTCCATCCTCATCCTGTCATTTGGCACACTCGCTCTTGCCATTTCCAAACCTTTTGGTACAACCAAAAGGTTTGGACCCACCCTTACCCGCTTATTAGCGGGCATAAGGGCATCAGGCGCTCTGAACTTGTCAGATAATCTCCCCTTCCCTTGCCCAACATAATCAGGAAAATCTGTATAATCAACATTAAGGTGCAAATGAAATTTTGCAAATAATTGTTTGCATAAATATAGTGGTAGCTCATCCTTCTGGGCCACATGTGGTGAGCAACCAACCATTGAGGATATATAAATGGTCCCACCAAATTATCATCACATCTCATAGGCATGTACGCTCTCACCTTCTTCATGTCTTGATAATGAGGAAGCATGCCCTTCACCATAGGGGTGGAAACAGTTGTATCGATCTCACTGTACTTCACAGTGTCAGTAACATTGCGAGACAAAGAAGTATAGAATCTATCAATGCTCATAGTATCATACGGGTTGTATGATTGAACTGTGTCAATCATACGTACCAAATCCTCTCTAATAATGACCACCCTATCCCTACTGGGAATGGTGGTGGATGAAGCCAAAGTTTGATCCAAAACATGTAATGCTCGTGTCAATCTATCAATAGTATCCAAAAATAGCTTCTGTCTAGCCTCTGCTGTATCAGCTGATCTATGAGAGGAATGAGCACTACTACTACGACTACCACCCTGCCCATGAACACTAGCCTCTCCTGAATCTACTGACCCTCTACCCGATGCCATGTAATAGATAAACAAGAATATAGATATAGATCTCTACACATGTACATACAAATTTAAAAGAAACATACATATTACAAATTTAAGATCATCTAGTTTGAAAATGAGATATATATACATGTATGTATACAAATTTAAGAAACATACATGTTACAAATTTAATCATCTAGTTTAAAATTGAATATATATATATATATATATATATATATATATATATATATATATATATATATATATATATATATATATATATATATATTTCAATTTTAAACTAGATGATTAAATTTGTAACATGTATGTTTCTTAAATTTGTATACATACATGTATATATATCTCATTTTCAAACTAGATGATCTTAAATTTGTAACATGTATATATACACACACACACACACACACACACACACACACACACACACACACACACACACATGTACATACAAATTTAAGAAACATACATGTTACGTGCATAGATGTTACAAATTTAAGAAACATACATGTTACAAATTTAAACATGCATACATGAACTACAAATTTATACATATTACAAATTTAAGATCATCTAGTTTTAAAATGAAATCTATATATACATGTACATACAAATTTACTAAACATATTAATCCTAATTAGTCTTAATTGGTCAATTAATAGGTCCTAATTGGTCAAGTATTAGTCACATGTTAGGTCTTAATTGGTAGGACTATTAGGTCTTATTAGGTCATATTGGACATAATTGGTCAAGTATAGGTCCTATTAGTTCTTAAGGGTGGACTATTAGGTCTTATTAGGTCATATTAATCAGTTTAGGTGTTATTAGTCATATTAGTCACATGTTAAGTCTTAATTGGTTAAATATTAGTCACTAGTTAGGTCTTAATTGGTTAGGTATTAGGTTTTAATTGGTTTAGATAGAATTTTTGTTTATGTTAGTTTCTAGTGTTAGAGTTTAATAGGTCTTAATTAGTTTCTAGAATTTTTGTTTATGTTGTTTATGTCGTATTAATCCTATTAAGTCTCAAGGGGTCGTATTAATCATGTTAGGTCTATCTTAATTGGTCATATTAGTCACATGTTAAGTCTTAATTAGTCTTAATTGGTCAATTAATAGGTCCTAATTAGTGAAGTATCACTAGTACATTTGACATCATTTTTCTACGAAAATTATCGACCATTAATGAAAATGGTTTAGGTTGGTCGGGGTATAGAAGGAAAAATTTGTTTTTTTTAAAAAACCATGCCCGTGTTGGTCAAAATTTTCACCAATACCATGTCGGTTGAAATTTTGACCAACACGGGCATATTACTTTAAAAAAATTTCAATTCTCATTTTCATTTTTACGGTTGCAGCGCGCGAATTAGGATTTTCATTTCTAAGCTAAGGAGCGGAGCTTATTCCAGGTCATGAAGAGCCCTACACCCAAGGTTAATAGAACATTTCATCATTTATCTTCCGTGGAGTTTGAGGTATCTTCCATGTTTGCTATATTTCATTACGTACTAGATTGTCATTTTCTTGTCATCTTTGTTAGTAATATGTTGGTAGGTGATTGAATCAATGAGTATTCTTAGTGGTGACTACGGTTTGACTAGGGTTTGTAAATTCTATGATCGAGAATTATGAAGGCTGCGACTAGGGTTTAGGATGCAGCATGACATTGTACATCTGGTATAACCAATGCATTTGTAGATTTAAGGCATTTGCAGATTTAAGGGACGCATGCAAGAGAATTTTTGGCATGCTTAAACACAAACACACATATCATTGTTTAGGATGCAGCATGACATTGTACATCTAGTATAACCAATTTATTTGTAGATTTAAGGCATTTGCAAATTTAAGGGACACACGTAAGAGAATTTTTGGCATGCTTAAACACAAACACACATATCATGTTTCACCTGCTAGGTCACAAGAGCATATACAAGATTCTTGATAAAATAGACAGCCAATGCATCCTATTGAAGGGAGAGAAAATAAAAAACAATCAAATAGAAATCAACAACAACACGGGAACCATAACAATGATCAAGCTCCATAAAAATGTTGCCAGTAGTAGTTCAGTATGAGCTCAAAGGTTTGGAAATGTGCCAAACCCTAGACATCAAGTTTGAGTATGAGCTCAAAGGTTTGTTTCTTTCAGAGTTCAAACACCCTGTAGGAGTAGAAATATATAGACATGAATTGGATTTCTTTGGAATTTCTAATTACCCAAACACAATCCCCGGTGAAATAAAAGGAATGATTCATATGTTTCAAGGTAATAATGCAATAATTGGGGAAGAACATCTAAGTTATTTCATCAATACTACACATGAATATGAGACAGACAATGAGGATGCCATGATAAAAATTATTTGTGAATTCCTTAAAAGAAAGTGCCAAAGAATGGTACAAAAATATCCTAGACAGTAGTACTATTTCTTCATATTCATATTTCTTCATATTTCTTCTAAATAGTGTGATGACTATCCCAACTAGAGAATCAGAACTTTATATTATAGGTTCTTCATGGCACCTTTCAACTTGTCCAATTATGCAAACTAGCTTGCCTGGGGCAGCTGTATCTAGTTGTGAGATTTTCATATCATATTTCTCTCAGTAAGAATAGTTGTGGCATAGGATCCTTCAACTATTTGTGGACCCTTGTGGACCAACATGAGCCAGGCATTCTCCAATATTAGACCAGCTCTTCTTTGTCCCCTTGATGGAAGTTGAGTCAATCTTCTTTGTCACGAATGAGCATTCCTCTAATACTAACATTCCTTTCACTTCTCACTTCTCCCAACTCTAAGTGAAATCTAAATGTTTTATTGGCAATATTAAAGTCAAATAATTTCCCATTTTTTTTTAATTTCTCAGGTTCCTGTATAATATACTGACACCTTGTTTCCTAGAGTGGCCTTTTGGCTTTCTGTTATCTAGGATACCAAAGTTCTTGCTATCATATTTTAGGAGCATCATTGATGAGACATTCATTTCACAACCCACTCATAAATTTTAATTTTTAAAGGTAAGAATTGAGGAACGTAGAATTGTGTGAAATTTAATGTTGATTTGAGGCATATATTATTGATTTTTTTTGGTAAGTTAGTTCAAACATTAGGTTTTTGGTATTATACATGATGAAAAATGTGTGACTGTAAATGCACACACACAAGCATTGACATTTCAACAGCTAGCAATATGGAGAGTTAATTTTAACATGATAAAAAGACTTCATGACACATAATATTATAAATACCTATTATAAAGGTAGCTTCATAGCATTTATAAATAGCTATTATAAAGGTAGCTTCATAGTGTTATATTGAAAACAACAAACATGTGACCATTCACTCTAGTGGAGATAATTGAGAACGTAAGACTATTATTCATATTTTTCTTATAGAGAATCATAGGTGTGCATGTATAGTTTTTTTAGACAGTAAAAATTGACATTCAAATAAAAAGATATATTGATAGCAATGTAAGTGTTTATTGTTATACATATTCAAACATATACTCAGACATTTATATATGATAACAATAGCTTATTCTTTTCTGTTAAATTGGTCTGAGTGTGTGCAGGGTGGGCAAATGTTTGGCTTCTTTGACAAATATTCATTTTTTAGCTTTGTGAAGCTAACTTCTCTGCTGAACCAAGTTTAGGATTTCCTACTTAAATGAAAATATTTGTTTGAAATCATTTTGTTATTTGAACATGTGATGAGTACTTAGCAAGCTGATTTTTTACTTACACTTGGATTTGGATTTGGATTTTGTTAAAAGAATTAGCCAGTAACTTGGCATTTAAAAAAAATACTGAATTAAAAATTTGATTTAAAGCTATTTCCTCTTTCTTTTCCATTGTATTCTTTATTTAAAGTGCTCAATATGTTTGACTAAGTTCCATATGTCCTGTTACAGCTGTATTGGGATAGTCATCACACTATTCCCATAAGCACACTATGGCTTTTCCTTCTCATCCATAAGAAACTCTAACATCATTCTAAACTCTTCTATACTCTGCCCATATCCATTCCAATCCATTCATACTTCTACACAAACAAATTAACTCACCAAAATGCTGTCATTCTGGGATAGTCATACCATGTCCATAAAACTGTACCAATAGTTGAAATAAAAGGAATGATTCATATGTTTCAAGGTAATAATGCAGTAATTGGAGAAGAAAATCTAAGTTATCTCATCAATACTACACATGAATATGAGACAGACAATGAGGATGCCATGATAAAATTGTTTGTGAATTCCTTAAAAGAAAGTGCCAAAGAATGGTACAAAAATATCGTAGACAGTAGTACTATTTCTTCATATTCATATTTCTTCATATTTCTTCTAAATAGTGTGATGACTATCCCAACTAGAGAATCGGAACTTTATATTATAGGTTCTTCATGGCACGTTTCAACTTGTCCAATTATGCAAACTGGCTTGCCTGGGGTAGCTGTATCTAGTTGTGAGATTTTCATATCTGATCTCTTAACATATTTACTAGAAGCCCTCATATTTCTCTTAGTAAGAATAGTTGTGGCATAGGATACTTCAACTTTTTGTGGACCCTTTGTCTATCTAGGAGATTTTTGTACCTTGAAACATATGAATCATTCTTGTTTGTGCATCCTCATTGTCTATCTCATATTCATGTGTAGTTGATTTAAACAATAGATTCATCACTACAATGAGAAAGTTACCACCACACATCAAACATAAGGTGCATTTGATTGAAAGATTGGTCATTATTTACAAGACAAAGGGTCCACAAACAGTTGAAGGATCCTATGCCACAACTATTTAGCTTACTGAGAGAAATATGAGGGATTCTCTAGTTGGGACAGTCATCACACTATTCCCCTAAGCACTATGGCTTTTCCTTCTCATCCACAAGAAAATATAACATCATTCTAAACTCTTCTATACTATGCCCATATCCATTCCAATCCATTGATCCAATCCATTCATACTTCTACACAAACAAATTAACTCACCAAAATGCTATCATTCTGGGACAATCATACCATGTCCATAAAACTGTACCAATAGTTGAAATAAAAGGAATGATTCATATGTTTCAAGGTAATAATGGAGTAATTGGGGAAGAACATCTAAGTTATTTCATCAATACTACACATGAATATGAGACAGACAATGAGGATGCCATGATAAAATTGTTTGTGAATTCCTTAAAAGAAAGTGCCAAAGAATGGTACAAAAATATCCTGGATAGTAGTACTATTTCTTGGGAGGAGTTTACAAGAATTTTTAGATTACAATATGGGGATCCAATTGATATCAAGTTTTCTATACATGAACTTACCACTATAAAAAAGGGCATCTATGAGACAATAGTTGATTTAAACAATAGATTCGTCACTACAATGAGAAAGTTACCACAACACACCAAACATAAGGTGCATTTGATTGAAAGATTGGTCATTGTTTACAAGACAAAGGGTCCACAAATAGTTGAAGGATCCTATGACAAAACTATTCTTACTGAGAGAAATATGAGGGCTTCTAGCAAATATGTTAAGAGATCAGATATGAAAATCCCACAACTAGATAGATTACTAATATTGGAAGTACTATGGACTTGTAGAGGCAATTTAATAGTTCAAGAAACTAAGAAATGAGTTGTCATTATGGTAAGCCACAAGAATGGTCTTGGGAGTATTATTGGAGGTGCTTAACTTTGGAAAGTTACCATGTTAATGTCATTAAAAAAATACAAAAAATTAAGGCCTACGAGATTTTATGATAATGTTCTATTTGAAATAGGGTGCTCAAGTTAACAATGAAATAAAAAAATCCATGCTTGTATTCATATGATTAGGAGAGGTTTCTTTGTGTTTTCATTACTTAAGAGCAGCCTATATATGGAGGTAAGGAGTCCTACAATGTTATTTAGTTTCCCTAGTTATTTACCTGATTTTATTTATTTAAATCTACTCTTTACAACTATTTTTCTATCTATACACCCTCTATTGCTATTGTAATGGCAAAACATCAGAACTGTCCATTTCTAAACTTTGATTTGGTATGATAAATGTCCCTTTGCATTGAGAAAATTATAGTTGAGAAAATGGTTGTTCAGTAATGATTTGTATTTGCAGGTTGCAAACAAATCATCCTTCTTCCACCAATGAGTCATTCCATTCAAGAAAGACCATGTCTGATGATATCAACACACAAAAAAATAGGGAGACAGTTGCTAGACTGTGGTCTAACTTAAAAAGAAAAGGTGATGGAAAATTTTATTGTCCTTGCAAAATTTTTAAGGGCTTAAAGACTCGAAGATATCTAATCAAAATAGTTGAGGAACATTGTAGGCAACATGGTCACATTGAAGGGGGAAACAAATTTCGTCCATTGGTATGTATTTTAATAATTTATAAAATACATAAGACATGATTTGATGATGACATCATGGTCATGGTTAATATAAGGTCATTATTTTCATATAGGTCAATGTCCCCGAGTTTCATGTTATGGACCATGACAATCCGGAGAATGTGGATTTCCAAATGAGGGAACATGGAGGTGTGAATATAAAAGTAGAAGGTAATGATACCATGGAAGAAGACCATGATGATGAAGAAGATCATGATGATCAAGATGATGATGATGTTGATGTTGACACAGAGCTTGATGTACCTATACTTGAGAAGGTACACGAGCCCCTATATGAAGGCTCTGAAACAACTCTTCTTGCCGCTGTATTATTGTTGGTGAACTTGAAGGTTATGAATGGTTTATCCAACGTAGCAATGACACGTATGTTAAGGTATGTCATCTTTTTTCATTATTTTAGTCATAATTCCCTTACAATTAACATTGGGTGAATCATGTAGCAATTAATATTCTTTAAATTAACAAATTATATTTTTGGTCATAGGTTGATAGGTGAGTGTTTGTTACCACCATCAAACATTCTACCTCAATCGTACCAAGAATTATCTACCATTATGAAAGATATTGGAATGGAGTATCAAACAATACATGCATGTCCAAATGATCATATTATATATCATAAATAGCATGAATTTGCAACAAAATACCCTATTTGTCATATTAGTAGATATCAATTAGATTGAATAACAAAAAAGGTGGCTCACAAGGTTCTTCGACATATTCCCATTATTCCACGTCTGCAACGATTATTCAAGTGCAATAGCTTGGCATAATTTATGGATTACCATGCACGCAATAGAAGTCAAGATGACATTAGGCGAATGCTTGTGGATGGTTTGACATTTAAGGAAATAGAAGAAAAATGGCCACACTTTAAAGAACCTCATAATCTCAAGCTTTCATTGGCGGCGGACGGTGTCAATCCATTTGGAGAGATGAGATCTACTTACTCGGTGTGGCCTATTTTTGTTATCAATAATAACATTCCTCCTTGGTTGTCCATAAAGAGGGAGCACATAATGTTGGCACTGATTGTTCCAGGTATTTTTTGATTTAATGGTCATCTAAATTAATTTATTATTAATAATCCATCAAAATGGTCATAATAATTATGTAATATTTTTGTTCATTCAACTAGGTAAGTACCAAGTTAAAGATATCAATGTATATATTTAGCCCCTTATCGACGAGTTGATGGTGTTATGGAATGGGGTCACTATGTATGACATCTCTAGACCAATAGGACAAAGACAATTTCAATTTCATGCAATGCTTGTATGGACAATACATGATGCCCCTGGGATAACACATTTTTGTGGTATGTTCTCTTCTTAACACCTCTTTTTTGGTATGTTATAGTGCTAACAAAAAGTTAACACATTTAATCCAATTATACACGATCTTGTAGGTCTTCAGACAAAGGGAAAATTTGCATGTCCAGTTTGTGGTCCAAAGATGAAATCTCGTCATTCAAAAAGTTTAAGAAAGTAGGTGTTCGATGAGAATGGACACTTTCTCCACATAAATCATTAGTACCAAATTAGCATAAAATATCTTTTCAATGGGAAAGAAGAGACTACATCAAAGCCATGGAGAATGACACCTCACCTATGGAAGTCGGCATAAAATAAAATAAATCGTCGAGGTAATGTCATTCCATCTGATAGTTTTTTTTTCAAATTTATAGTTTGATATTGTATTTTGTTTACTGATGATGTAATTGATTCTTGTGAAGGTCTTCAAGGCATCAATGACCAACTTCCAAAAGGACTAAAAAGTTATCCTACACAATTTACTAGGTTGCCATACTACGAGCAACTCCCAATCGTGCATTTGTTTGATCCTATGCATATTGGAAAGAATGTAATAGAGACATTATGAAAAATCTTGGATGGAAGGCGTGACAAAGACCAAATTGTCAAAATTTGTAGTGACATTGAAGAATCCAACCATGCAATGAAATATGTCATTCGATCAAATAAAAATAGAGACCAGATTGATACAAGTGCCCTTAGTTGGTTATTATCGGAGTAGCAGAGCAATGCTATAAAAGAAATCATAAAAAAAATATGATTTCCCATAGGATTTGTTGCGAACATAAACGATTTCATATCAAAGAAAAGTGAATTTGGGCCAGTGATGAAAACACATGATTGACATACATTTATTAAGGTAATTCATGTTATTTTGTATTCACTATATATTTGTATACTGCATATTGTTTTCATTGCATTCTTTTATAAAATATTGACAAGATCATTTTACAAATATTGTAGTACGTTCTACCTCTATCTCTCCTACACCACTTCACCAATAGTGTCAAATAAGTTATATATGATCTTGAAAAATACATACTTGGTGGTTGTCATCTAAAGAAATCAATAAAGAAGATATAAAATATTAGAAGAGAATTTTTTTTTTTTTATGTGTGAAATGCAAAAGTGTCTACCTTCAACTTTTTTCAATGCACAAGAACACTACCTTATACATCAAGTTGAGGAAATTGAATTGTGTGGACCTATACTAGCTAGGTCAATGTGGATGGTTGAGAGGCACTTAAAATTTTTGAAAGGCTTGGTTCGACAGAGAGCACATCCTGAGGGTTCTATGGTGGAGGGATATATGGTATACCAGACCATGGTGTATATTAGTGAATATCTTCCTAAGTTTGCAGCAAAGATCCATGTAAATCATATTTGGGATCCCAACTCCATGAACAAATTCTAAGGGGAGTACTTGATGGGCAAAGGTAGATTAAGGAAAGTGAGAGGTAAATCTAGGATTTTATTGTAGTTAATTAATTCTTATAAATCTTCAATATAAGTTATTTATAATTGGTGTATTTATTTTGATATAGTTGGTCGAGAGTGGGATGCGATACATTTGTATATTGTGAACAATCTTGATTAGATGACAATATGGATTGAACGATGTTAAAAAAATAGTTGCTCATTAACATGGAAAGGTGTTGCTTCATTGGTTAGAGAAGCTCATCGTAATGGAGATTCTAATGTTATGCCAATGGTAATTGATCTAGCACATGGTTTAAGAGGTGGAGAGGTACTTACAAATTTATTTTTGATCATAAATCGTATGTTTCGTATCAACTCATGATGCAAATAATTTACACACACTTGAAAAATTGCAATTCAAGCACCACAAAGCTATGTACTATCATGGCCACAAATTTTGCATAAAAAAGTTGGATGATACAAAAAAAACTTGTGATTATGGGATAATTGCAGTTTTCGAGGTCACCAATATATCATCTAGAAATGATATACATCCTCAACAATCTCAAAATCAATACTATGGCATCTTGGGTGATATAATTGAGTGCAACTAAATAACTCCTTCAAAGTATTTCTATTCATCGTCAAATGGTACAGGCTACGACTGAATCAAAATGATCCAGATAGAACTGTTATTCAACATGATAATGGATTTACAATGATTAATACAAGGTCATTTGAGCTAGTTGGAGATGAGCCCTATGTTCTTCCAAGCCAATGTGAGCAAGTGTTTTACTCAGAGGTTCCACATAAATAGGGTTGGTCATTTGTTGTTAGACATGATCAAAGAGGAAGGCCGATAAAGTATAATGTTATGGAAGAAGAAGATATTGAAGATGATGTAGAAGCATATGATGAAGATCAAGATGATGGTGATGATGATGATGATGATGATGATGATGATGATGATGATGATGATGGTGATGGTGATCATGGTGATGATGATGATGATGATGGTGATGATGATGGTGATGATGGCGATGATGATGATGATGATGATGATGATGATGATGATGATGATGATGATGATGATGACGACGACGATGATGAAGAAGAAGATGATCAATGAAATGATTGACATGATTTATTGTTTTTAATTGTAATGATTACATATTTATTGTGTTCAATTCTAATGATTACAATATATGTGATTTATAATTACCAATGTTTTGCTTATGATGCTCAATTAATTACTGCTGATACATGTATATATTGTGTTTGATTATCACCCTTTTTGCAAATAGGCAATTGACTACAGACATCGTCATCCCTTCTGTTGACGATCTTGCATTCCATATATAAGGTAAATTTGTTCATGTTTACGATGTTGCATATTGTTCATGTTGTCTTCTAAGTTATTTATAGCATACAAATCATGTAATTTTTAGCTAACTTAAGATAAATGATTAACATATGCAGAAAATTTAACCCCTTTGGCATGGATCATGCACAATGACATGGATCAGCAGGTATAAGTCAATAAATAGACATAATTTTTTTATATTCTTCTTGTTTATCACTGAGCATGTATGTTATAAATAGACATATTATATAATCATATAATGTATATATATAATCACTTTCAACTTAGTACATTTTATATCTCTCATGTATAGACAAAGAAGAACCGTACGTATGGGTCACGACTTGATTATTCTATATATATTATTTAAATATTATCAAAATTCTATTTGAAGTGGAGACGTGACAATATCTCATTTGATGGATTGTAGGACCCACCAAATAGGTACTTGTTAGATCTATCTACATCGAATGAGGGAAATGAGGGAATGCTAGATGAAAGTTCTACATGTAGTATGGTTAAAATAGGGAGATCAACTAGAGGTCAAAAGATTAGAAAAAAATTTGATAAACGCATGCAATTTTTCCTTGCTAATGGGGGGTCATGTCCTTATGATGATGAGACCAAAGGTGACATCAAGGTGCCCTTTCGGTACACACACATTGAGAAAGAATGGGTACCCAATGAGCTACCTCCAATTAACACTGATTTTTGTGTTAATGAGAGGATATATCGCATTGCTCCATCCTCATTACATGGTTTGGGCCTATTTTTAATGGATGGGATAAAGGTATGTTACAAAAAAGTTGTTGAATTGTTCAAGTATGTCGGTCCGTGTTACATTACAATGATTAGATGCAGATTGTTCAATATAAAAAAAAGTATGCATAGGTATGGACTATCAGCTAATTATATACAATGGAAAGAAAATGATTAAAGTAAAAGATTTGCAATGTACATTAATGGGAGACCAAAAGAAATAGGTAATATTGTGGGTTTTATAAATAGTAGGCAACCTTCCTCAACTAATAAGCAACCCAATTGCATATTTGAGGCGCATGAGGGGAATCAAGTTTTTGTATGTGCAGTAAAATCAATAAGTGTAGGGGAAGAATTGCTAATATATTACCATTTAAATTGAATAGATACAAATAAAGTTACTATCATGAGGGTGGTAAGTACTATATACCATTTTATTAATAACCTTTTTTTTGCTAAGTCTATTGCTTTCAGTTCGCTGAAGTTTTTATATTTAATCTTGTCATAGGATGATATGGATCCCACACATGATAGAGGCCACGAGGATGCTCCTCCCACCCATTCTTCAGCAAGGGTAAACCTTATTTAAATTGTACAAATTAGATAGTTGAAAAATGATATATTATTACGTTATTTTATTTACGGTTTTGAAGTTTTTATGATAGTTTTAACGATATTCCTATCACAATTTGATGTTTAGGATAGGGGAAAAGCACCTACAGTAAGTACAAAGGCAATGGCTACCCCTTCTGATGATGATATTGCGGAAACGCCTAATGTAACAATTATGTTGAAGAAAAAAATAAAAAAAATTAATTTAGAAATAATGAGAATTTTGGATGAAGCAAATATTCCAACCGAGGAGATGATGAAGAGGCTATCTGAATTGAGAGTGCAAGCACGTCGTTATGAAGTAAGCAGTAATGAATCTTTAGTTATAACAAAAGTTCAATAAAGGTTTATATTTTATACTCTTTTATGTTGTGAAGTAAAATATGTAATATGTGTTCTTGTTATAGGAATTTTTGGCAACTGATCCAGAACCTAGTCAAGGACAATGTGGTGAGGCCGGTACTAGCAAAGCTCCGGCCGCCTCAAGTAAAATAATCTTTTAGTTGACAAGTTACAAGGAATTTTTTCTTTGGAACATTCAAAAACTTCTTAAATTAACTCTTACTTTTATTATTTCAAAATGTCTTTGCTAACAATGTATTGTTCATGTCATCAAGTGTAGGAGACTCCTCCTAGGAGGTCGATGAATGTCCATTCGAGATTTCCAAGTGTAATGTCAGCAACAAGGGGCATGCAAACATCAACGCCTTCATGGTCTATGCCACCTGGTAAATCCTTGTTTTGCTATATTTGGTTTTGTGTTAATTATGGTTTGATAATTTGTACTTTAATCTTGGGTGCATCACATAGTGGATTATTTTTTTTAGAGCAGGAGATACAACGGCGACACCATCTGGTATGCCAAATATAGATCAGAGTACATGTATTGGTGATAATTAACTATCATTTCCTAAATCTACCCATGTTTCTAGCACAGGAGTTATGCATATGTCATTGTTGATTGACAATAATGAATCGATACCTTTAAAATGTCCTAAGCTTCCAGGTACTTTAAATAATTATTTTTTATATTGTAATATGCATTTACCTATTCATAACAAGTTTTGGATTAATTATCCCATGACATTTTTTGTAGGAAATGATACATTTTATAAGAAGCTTTATGACCTCGCACTGCATATATTCGGGCCCACCATACTTACAAGGTGGAACATCATAAGTGAACTAAATTTATTCCACTATTTTTTTTCATATTATTAATTGGTCCAGTATTTTTCCTTTCATTCGGGTCTTTTCTTTTACTAGCTATATCTAACAATTTTGTATTTTTTCTTAAAAGGTGGAACTTGCAAGAAAAAAATTTAAAAGATCAGCTCGTTAAAGATTAAGAGCATGACTTTGGTAATAATATTTTTGACGAGAAGAAAATTTTAGAAAGAGCTTGCAAACATCTTAAGACTGTGAGGGACTAATATAGAAAGAGTCTTGTCTAGAACCTAAAGTATGAGCATCCTCTCTTTATTTCAGTGAGGGATTGGAATGAGTTCATTTTGGATGCAAAGGAGAAAGGGGATTCTCAAAGAGGAATTACACCAGAAAATGTGAGAAGGTATGAAATAGTATTAAATACTAGTACAATGTAATAATGCACTAATTAGTGATCTTGATATCTATATCATCTAACATATTTCAAACTTTTCATAGGTTGTAGGGCACATCAATGGCAATAAAGGCCAGCCTGCAAAAGATTGGGCAGCACAAACTTGGCTCTGGTGGATATTCAAAAATTAAAGCACGAATTGTAAGTAGCAATAAATGAATTGTAGAGAAAAATTATTTATAAAATGAAAATAATTTTGTTTAATCAAAAAATGCAGGGCTTTGATTTTAATTTAGAGGCCATGGAAGAAAACAAAAAAATTGCCTTCAAGGAAGGCTATCAAGCCATGGCTAAACGCCTATGGCAAGCTTCCACTAGCGCAACCAAAGAGTCTCCTGCATCATGTGCACAGGTAAATATGCCAAAAAGTATATTAGAAATTAAATACTTGAGCAACAATCTATTTGATAATAATGTGCATGACATTGCAATGCAGCCTCTTAATTGTGACACAGATCATACGCCGCATCATGAAGCCCCTGATTTGCATTGTACTGTCCATGGAGGTGCTCATTTTCTATTTAAAACTAATTATGTAATTATTAATACAATTTAACATTTTAAATTGAACTTGGTGTAACCTTTTTGTGTATATTTTAGAGGATACAGAATCATGTCATGCTGAACGAGTGCTGGAGGATGTTTAGACTGATCACCATGTAGATCATGTGGCACATTTAGGTAAAGAAAATCTATGTTTTGTTCTTTTAAATTAATTTTTTGATTTATAGTTCTTTTACTTAAATAAATACTTGTAATTCACTAATATAAAATGGTGTGAATTTAACTCATGAAGTAGTTGTTATTGTAGCAGACCCCCCTTTGGTGTAGTGGCCTCCTGTTCCTGAACAGATGAGGAGGAGACACGTGTTGGAATTAGAATCAGTAGAGGAGGGGAATGAGGAGGACATTGATCTTCCTCTTAAAAATTACATGATTAAGAAAAATAGCAAGAAACCTAAAAAGAAATGATTGTAATTAACATTTTTTGCTAATGAAAGAACATTGTCTTAATGGATGTAATTTTGTACTAGTAATGTTGATGAATGATGTGTTAATTAAATCTTCATGAATGTTGTGTGTTAATGAATTTTATGTGTTAATGAATTATTCATGAATGTTGTGTGTTAATGAATTTTATGTGTTAATGAATGTTATCATGTGATTATAATGATTGAATATTATATTTCAAAAATGGATGAATGAATGAATGAATGTTATTAAATGTTAATGGGGAATTTAGAGTGATGTTAGGGGGGGGGGGGGGAGGGGCCAAATGAGCTTCCACCTTCACATGGTTGGCCTTGTTTAGTAGAGAATATTAAACTATTCTTGAAACCAAGTGAAGCTCAAACTTTAAAAACAAGCTTAGAGTTAATAGTGACAACCAATTAGCAAGTCGAAATGAAGTTCTTCGTTATAGGTACCTTTTTAGTTTTTAAAGCACAATGTCATGTTTAATATTGTGTAGTTTTTTTCTTAATTCAAAGTATTCTTTTACTATAAGAACATAATTTATGACCATTTTAGTAACTATTCTAACATCGCTTTATGACAAATCCTGTTTTGGAAAAGATGGCAATAAGTGGTGTTGTCTATTCCTTGGGAGATTGGATTGCACAGGTCTATATCTCAAAATCATTTTCATGTGGTAGAAATGCATACTTACAACCATTTCATTCTACATTTAAAAACATTGATGACACTCTAGACACAAAATAATGCTCATGTTGTTGACTTGACAGTGCTATGAAGGCAAACCAATTTTTAAATTTGATCAAACCCAGATGTTCAGATCTGGTCTCCTTGGATTTAGTCTTCATGGTTCTTTGTCTCATTATTACTATCATCCTAGTGAGGTAACACCTTTGCCTTCTTTCTTAGTCTCTTATAGTTCATACTTGTTTAATTTGAATAATTTTTGAGTTCCTTCCAAAAGGGTTTGACAAACAAATATGGTTATACAGGCTCTATTTCCTTTACTTGAACTTGATGTTATGATTTATCATTTGACATTTTAATATTTTGATGTTGAACTTGAAGCCCTCCACTATCCCCTTAAGTAAGCTAACTCAACTTGAGGATTCAACAAGAAACTTGGAATCAACTCAAGGAGTCAGTTCTACTCAAAGATCAAATGGAGTTCTCTGACTTTTTAGTTCATTCCCACAACCAATCTACACAAGTTCATCTTCCCACTTCCTTGTTTCAATCCCTCATTTCACCAACTCCATTATAGGCCACCTAGTGCACCTAGCACCTCCACCATACCAAAATATCAACCAAGCTTCTCACACTGACCCTAACACCTTAGATCATCTTATCATATTATATATACCATGATATAACTCTTCACCAACTCCAAACAACTCATCTCTTACCATTTCACGCTTTAGCCCTTCTAGGCCTGGCTAGTAGCCTTGTCAACACTGTAATCTTCAAATTTCATGAAACTTTCCCAAACACCTTGGTAATGTCTTTATATTTTCTAATACCCTTTTCATATTTATTTAACCCCTATCAATCTCAAGCTTTCATCTCTTGAATGGTGAACCTTTCTATTGCTTATTGCACACCATTTAGGCCCAATTAGCCCTACCCCAACAAAGGAACTCTATCACCCCTTTGACTTCAAGACTCTTAAGGTTGAAACAATCTTACTAGACCTTGTAAGACTCAATATTTTCAACTTGGCATCTAATTACTAAATGCCTTGAAACAGTCTGAAGTACACAATAAGTTTTTGAAATTTCAAAGGTTTAGGTACTTGTGCCTATCAACAACCTTAAATGCTTCAAAGACTTGACTTGTCTAGGTCTGTCACAATACTTCTAAATGATGATTTTGGTTTCATAGGACTTTTGATTCAAGGAATCCTAAGGCTTTAATTCAATCCCCATGCTCTAATTTACAATGGTTCTCTCAAACTAAACCCAAAGGCCTAATAGGCTATCTAAACCCTGCAACAGACTAAAAATGGGAATAATTCTAACTTTTCTCAAAACACTTGATGATATAGAAACATTTATGGACACCCTCTTTGGATTTCAACAACATATCAAAAGTTTCTATACTGTTGCTTTGGACAAACACCCCTGTTCATCACTGCTACCCTATTTCAATGCACTAAAATTTACTAAATTTGCAAAGGAAGTATGTGAAAGACTCTACCTGGCACTTCCAACTCCCGAACAGTGGATTTTTATGTCTTAAATTGACCAAATCCAAAGGCAATTAGTCCCCAATGCTCGGCAACATCAAAATCCCTAATTCAGTGCCCTCCAACCTTGGTTTTTAGGGCTTCCACAATCTCCCATCTTCACACGCTCCTATCTCAAATTGATAGTGGATTCACCATCTACTAAACATTATATAATGTTTCCAAACACAAAATATATCACTTGCTTGGATGGATTGCTCACTGCAATACCCGATCCTTCATTTTTTTACTGGTTTTCCCTTGCTCTGGTCTGTGATCACACCTTACTTTTCTCTGTACTACATATGCATAGTTAGGAACTATATTAAAAGTTAGATGCCATAATTCCATGAATATTAGGCCTTCTATGTTCATGGAATGATCTTCATTATCTCAAAAACTCTACTGTGATAAATGAAAACAGTTAGGAGAAATCCACTATCCTACAACTGGCATAAAGTAAGTTCACTGCAATGTTAAGATAGTCATCAAAAGAAAAATGAAATGATTTAAGAACCTATCAATGCATTTGAGATTCAACTCAAGCAAATAGAGTTTCAAATGACAGTCAGTTTGTAGAGAATAATAAAGTTTTATTGTCTTTTCGTTCACAAAAACATACACCAGTCTGTCCTCTGTCGTAACAAAGACTCCTTTTTTTTATATAAAAGACTCTCTCTTGAACAATATAACTACTTCAAAAACTAATTCAACCAACTTCAATTGTTGAGTTGAATGTTAAGTCTAAAAACTCTAACAAACTGAAACTTCCCTCTCATTCCTAAACTAACCATTTATATTTGAAAATTTGAATTTCGAAACCATAAAAGGCTTTATTTGAGTATATAACTCCTTTCTAATTGTTCCTTAATGACCTAGACCTATTTCATGCCCAGCTTAGACTCCTAAAACATTATTGAAAGCATTATTAAAACTTGGACAACATCAGTCCATTACAATCCAATTCTTAGTCCCTTGAAGGACATTACAAACATAACATTTTAGTCCTTTGAGGACATTACAAATTAATTGAAGAAATGCATTATGTTAATAACATTATAGGTGCTAAGATCCTCCATTTGATCTATTGACCCATATTGTACATTCCATCCTCTAGATTTGCTTTGAAGGTCTTGAAAGTCTGCATAGGCTTCTTCTCCAAATTGATTGTGTGAGGTGCTCTTGCACCATACTCCCCACCATGAAAAGAACTCTTTCCCCAAGAGTTATTGTGCTTGTACCCACTAGAATTTCTCATAGAAAGATGATGTTTAGGGATGAAACACTCCCCAAAAGTGACCTGTTGCTGTCCCAAACTCCCTATATTCAAACACAAAAGGTTAGAGAAAAACTCATGTGGTTTTGATTGTCTTTCGACATGACAGTACTGCTGTTGCACATTAGATCCCTGCACAAACTCCATTGGATCTTTCTCTGCCAGCACTGCCACTTCATCTACATTTTCTCCAATAGGACACTTGACTATCCCCACCAATACAAAAGATTGTTCAAATAGCCATGCCTCCCTTGGACTGTCCTGCCTCTTCATCTAGCATTGTTTCAAAACCCAACCAGTATCATACTGTAGAGTATTCTAAACCTGCACTGGAACATCCCTGCCAAAACACATCAGTGTAGACTCCTTGTGACTCCTTACCAATGGATGCAGTTTATACCTCATCTTTCCTTGTTGAACTACATATGTATTCTCATAACCATTATGCATAACTCTCCTTGAACATTGCCAAGATCTTCCTAGAATTAGATGCCCACAAGTCAAAAATATTGAGTACATCTTACTTAATAAGACTCAATTAAGTAAGACTCCTAAGGTTGAAACAGTCTTACTAGACCTTGTAAGACTCAATTAATAGTCTTACTAGACATTGAATACATCTTAATTAATTCAGTGTTATCCCACTATACCCGCAAGACAAAGAGTTCTAGTATTTGTAGAGAATTTCATTTTTATTGCCCAAAACTATTACAAATTCAAACCATTACATTTCAACATTGATCTCCTCCCCCTAATTATGAGGATCAACCTCTAAATAGGCTTAGATCCCCCAAATAACCTGACTGTCCCATGCAACTAACTCTAATTGCCTGTTACCAGTCAAAACTGACTGTTACTAACATGAAATACTTAGAGATTTGCTGTCAAGTTGACAACAAAGTTGTCAACTCAACAACCTAAACATATAATGCCAAAAATAAAGAATTCTAAAGGTTTTAATGATAACCTTTATCACCCTATTACCTTTACTAACCCAACTAACCCCATTAAGCCCATTTGGCTTATATTGCCAATGTTGGCAATTTTACAAAATATTGCACTTTTAGTGGCTTCAACATCTTTTAGAGACTTTGATAGCCTTAGTACTCCACCATCTCTCCATGCCTCCTACACACACCTACACCTACCAAATTGGCTTCCAAAAGTAGTTTATCCTCCTGCATAACCGTAACAGTCAGTTATCTGATTGTTGCTGGTTAGTTACAAACTAATACAAACTAAAATTTTGTTGTCTAGTTGACACTAAAGTGTCAAATTCAAAAAATTATAACCATTAAGTGTTTATCTCTATTCTTTAGCCTTCTTAAAGGCCTATAAACCTATCAAATCTCCTAAAATTTCCTAAATCTCCTATAAGCCTTATCAGGCCTTAATTGCCAACATGGCACATTACAACTTTGGGCTCTCTTTGGTGCTTTCACAACCTTTTAAATTGTCCTTAGAGACCCTATTACATTGGTCAAAGACCTTATAGGCCTTTAGATCCCTTTGATAGACTAGGATCAACAAAACAAACTTTAATGAACCCCTTTAGGTACATGTTGACCTTTCAATGCCATTTGCCTCTATTACATGCCTTTATAGTTTAGGCTTATCACATTTAAAACATTGATTACAAAAATGGACCATAGGTCCAATTACATTCAAAATTTGATCTTCCTAGATCATTAAACCTTCACGAGTCTAAATGACTGTTCTTGCATGCTTTTGCCAAGGTGCCCTGCACCATGTTCCTAAATCATAGCCAAGAAAATATCACTTCACAAACAATAGTAAAGTGATGTGGAATCAGGCTGATTCATCCCTTGAGATTTCATCAATCTTGAGCTTGACAAATTTCCTTCTCCATAAACTCAAAGATAGGTTATCTGACAAAAAAACCTCTTATGGACAATATAATACATTTAAACATCAACCCAAGGACGTAGGTATGTCATGGTTTAGCATGTCATGGTCTAAGTTGCAAGAGCATCACATAGTCCAATAGTAATGTTTAGCAGAAGCCAAGTTACTGACTATAAAATTTAATTCTCTATGCTAACATGAAAAAAAAGAGTAGGGACATGTATCTCAAGTGGGCCTACTTGAGACATAATCTAATTGTGCTAAATAGAAGAAAATAGTTAAATCAAAGCTTCATAGAATCATATATGCATGCTAATTATAGACAAGCAATATATTCAACTAAACGTAGGAATATATTGAAAATGGTGTCACATTTCTTTTTTAAACAAAAGTTAGTATTGGTCGAAATTTCATCCTTTACACAGTACTAAATTTGACCAGGATGCTATACATTTGACGGTTCATTCAATGAATTTGCATGGATAATTTGATGACAAAATGGACTAATTTTGACCAGGATGCTATACATTTGATGGTCACTTTGATGAATTTGGGTGGATAATTCGACGACAAAATGGTCTCAATTTCAACCATTACACCAATCGATTGATGTCTTATTCTTCCAGTTCCAAGGGATTGTTGCAGTCGATAATTCAACCAGTTATGGGGTCAAAATTTTGACTATTATTTACCATGTAGAAACTTTGATGAAAAAAGATTGACGATAGTTTTAGTCACCTATATGACTAATTGTTGTAGAAAATTTGACTAATTCTCGTTGAAATTTAAGGTAAAATTTACTAGTGTATTAGTCACATGTTAGGTCTTAATTGGTAGGACTATTAGGTCTTAGTAGGTCATATTGGACATAATTGGTCAAGTATAGGTCCTATTAGTTCTTAAGGGTGGACTATTAGGTCTTATTAAAGTGGGTATTAGGTCTTATTAGGTCGTATTAATCAGTTTAGGTGTTATTAGTCATATTAGTCACATGTTAAGTCTTAATTGGTCAATTAATAGGTCTTAATTGGTTTAGATAGAATTTTTGTTTATGTTAGTTTCTAGTGTTAGAGTTTAATAGGTCTTAATTAGTTTCTAGAATTTTTGTTTATGTTGTTTATGTGGTATTAATCCTATTAAGTCTTAAGGGGTCATATTAATCGTGTTAGGTCTATCTTAATTGGTCATATTAGTCACATGTTAAGTCTTAATTAGTCTTAATTGGTCAATTAGTAGGTCCTAATTAGTCAAGTATTATTCATATGTTAGGTCTTAATTGGTAGGACTATTAGGTCTTAGTAGGTCATATTGGACCTAATTGGTCAACTATAGGTCCTATTAGTTCGTAAGGGTGGACTATTAGGTCTTATTAGTAGGTATTAGGTCTTAAATGCTCAAATGATAGGTCCTAATTGGTCAAATATTAGTCACTTGTTAGGTCTTAATTGGTTTCTAGAATTTTAGTTTATGTTAGTTTCTAGTGTTAGATTTCAATAGGAAATATTGATCATGTTAAGAGCCTATTAGATGTTAAGGGTCTTATTAGGTTTCATTAGATCTTAAAAGGTCCTATTAGGTCTTGTTAATTTCATGTTAGGTCTTAATTGGTCAGAGAGAGAAAGTTTATGTTAGTTTAGTGTTTTAGTTGCTTCATCTTCTAGTTTCATGTTTAAAAACATATCTAAAATATCTAAAAAAATTAAATTAAAACATTTTAAAACATATCTAACAAAATTAAATTAAAACATTTTAAAATATATCTAACAAAAATTAAATTAATTAAATAACTAACACATTTTATACTAATTAAACAAAAACAACTACTAAATAAACATTTTTAATTAAATTATAATAATTTAATATTTAATAAAAAAACAACTTAAAAAAACATTAAAATAAAAAAATAAAAAAATGCCTACCTCTTCTGGCCGAACTACCCACTAGCTCTCTCCAAATCGAAATGCCGTTGAAACCAAATGAGCCCCACGTGACAGGAGTTTTTGGTTATATAGATTTTGGGGGTCTAGACGAACCCCCTTCCGGTTGGAACCCTTCCGGCTGGACCCCTCCTGCCACATAGACGCCACATGGCACCTAGTGGGTGCCACATAGTTCCGGTCAGACCCCTCCCAAATGGACCCCCTAAGTTTGTACTCTAGTGCGATAGAGTTTTGTACTTTTACCCCTAGGTATATTTCTAAAAGTTAGGATCTAATTGGGATTTAATTTTCCAAGGTGGCCCCTCTAGAAGATTGTGCCCTAGTTCACTATAAAATGAGGCCTTCCTCTCTCATTTTCTCCATCCATTATCAAGAGCAAGATCTCTCAATCAAAGTTTTCAAATATCATCTCAAGCAATTTCATGAGCAAGCTCTCAAGTGAAAGTAAGTGAATTCAAGCATTCAAGCAAGCCTTCAAGCATTCAAGTGTTCAAGAATTCATTCATCAAGGAGATCCATTGTTAGCTATTGAAGGATTCAATCTCTTTGGAGCCCCCCTGAAGATCCATCCTTCCACATTCATCCAAGTAAATTCCTATGCAAAGATCCATTCAAGATTGGTGTTGAAGATCAAATGTCATTGATTTGAGACATCCTACATTCATTCTACATCCATTGGAGCATCCCTACTTATGGATTTGAGGATTCGAATCCTCTACAAGGACTTCAACATAAGCAAGGTGAATTGTTTCATTTACTTAGTTTATAAACAATACAATTTCAATTCAATTTCAAGGTTAGTTCCTAAATTGGTGTTTGACCAAGGCAAACCCCCCATACAAACAACAAAAACCCTCTTTTTCTTGTAGGTACAAGTGCAGAATTGTGGATTTGAGATTGGATTTGAATACCCTTTTCGGTGAACTTCTGAGATCTGTGAACAAAGTCAAGGTCGACCTTCAAAATATTAATGTAGCCTTTGACCTTTTATTAGGGTCAAAGACTACCTACTGTCAAAGAGATAAAAGTTTTTTGGGTTTTCTTTGTCTCAACATTTCCAGTCTGAAATAGGTTGCACAATTGCCCGAAACTACACACAAACACCAAAAATCAACATTTTCCAGATCTGCCCTAGTTTGAGGTTAGTACTTGCCTTTCAATTATTTCAGATTTCAGGCACATCTCCTTTATAGGGAAATATAAGGTTTTCTTCCTCTTTCATATTCTCCATAGATTGATTCGATTGTGCATTAACCCTTTGGTTGATCAATTTGGATCTCTGCTTTGGGAATTTGGATTTAGAAGTAGATCTCATATTTCCCCCTCTTATTTTGACATGCTCCCTATTCAATCCTATTCATTTTGGTGAACCTGACATAATTACTCTCCTTTATTTTTGTGGAATTGGATGCCCTATTATATTTTGTGGTATTAGATTTCCTTTTATCTTGCTGGTATTAGATTTCTCTTTTATGTTAAATCTTGCATGCTGATTAGATTTTAAAAATCCAAAAATATTCATGCTTTATGTGTTCTTAGTTTAATTAATTTGCATTGCATTGGTTTATGAGCTTTACTAAGTTAGTAGTCCTACTTATAACATTCCAGTTAGAAGAAGTCATAGACTCATGGGTGCCTTTGATCCTAAATCTTCCTCTCCTTTCCTTAGGATCCCAGATGATAGTTTGATTCTTCATAATTCCAATCCTATTATCGAGCAAAACTCTTCTCACTCATCTCATGATGAGGATGACACTTTAAGAGTTCCTCCTGAACAAGTCCAAAAAATTTCAATTGAACTTCATAAAATGGGTAATTGGCTTATTCAAGAGAACCATAATCAAGATTCTATTCAAGCTATAAAGGCTCTTAAGAAAGTTCTTCATGATAGTGATCAAGGTGTTAACCTCTTGCGTGGTATTACTCACCTCATACATTCAAATGTTAAACCTTTAGCTCAAGAAGCTCAAGATTTAGGGTTGATTCCTCCTCTCACTAGTGTAGAACCCTCTTCTAATCCTTTACCTAGTATTCCTACCTATACTCCTTCTTTGGTGACTATGATAGTTCCCTTTGTTCCTATGAGTGTTCCTCCTATGTCCCTCCTTACATCACAACCTTCATATCATAATGTTCCTTTCACTTAATCCAATCCACTTCCAACTTTAGTTCCTAGTGTTCCTCCAGTTGTGTCTTCTATTCCTACAGCTTCTTACACTGTACCTAGCATTTCTAATGTTGCTATTCCTCCTATTTCATCTAATGATTCAACAATCATTAGTTTGGCTCAAACTGTGTCATCCTTACAACAACAAATTGCTTCCCTAAATCAAAACAAGTTTAGTGTTCCTACATGTAACATGGGAAGTCCTTTGTCCCGAGACATCATTCATACTCCTATTCCTTAGCAAGTTGATATGCCTCATCTTGATAATTATAATGGAAAAGGAGACCCCGTTCATCATGTTAAAACATTCCAAATCCTTTGTAGTGATTATGCTCATGACCATAGGATTTTAGCCAAACTCTTTGCTGGAACCTTTCATGACAAGGCATTACAATGGTATCGTTCTTTGTCTCCTTATTCTATTGATTCCTTTCCACAATTGGCCAATGCTTTTATTCAACAATTTCAAAACAACATTGGTCCGCAAGTGTCTTTGACTAATTTGATGCATTGTAAACAAAGTGCTAAGGAAAAATTGACTGAATTTATTAGTAGATTTAAGCATTTGTATGCTCAGATTTCCTATCCTGTTCTTGATATTGATATTCAACGTATGTTTATTTCAAATTTTCAAAAAGGATATTAGAAATAATATTTTGCTTACTGAATTTACCTCTTTTCAACAACTTTGTGTAGCGCTTCATCATTATCAATTACAAGTGAGTTAATTTGAGAGAACCACTCCAATGGATCATGTTCGAGTTGATAAGAGTGATGCTGCTCCTAATCCAAACAAATT
>BSBK01003512.1:0-277500 GCA_027943335.1 Chamaecyparis obtusa | reverse complement strand
GACATGGTCCCTATTCAATCCTATTCAATAGCTTTATGATCCCCATACTTAATGTCAAACTCACTCAAATCATGACCCATTTGGCGAGTCTTATAGTTAATGTTTCTTTGATTAATAAGTACTTTAATGGATCTATATGTGAAATAAGTTTGGTTTTATGACTCAACATTTAATGTCTCAGCTTCTAAGAGGCAAAGACAACTACTAGACATGACTTTTCAAAGGGTGAATATTTTAGTTCATATCCCTCTAAGGTTTGGCTAATGTAATATATGACTCTTTCTTTTCCTTGATCATCATGTTGAGCTAAGAGAGAACCTAGTGCTAACAATATTTCTTAAATATACAACAAAAGTGATTTTCTAGGAGTTGGTGGAACTAGTACTGGTGAACTCAATAGATTATTTTTGAAGATTTGAAATGCTTTATCACATTATTCTATCCAGACAAATGTGACTCCTTTATGTAATAAGTGTTTGAAGAGATGACACTTATCAATGAGTTGAGCTATAAACCTCCTAATCACTACTACATTGGGGGCCAAATTTTGACAGAAGTTTCTGAAGGGTAACTTTTTATTACGAATTTGGTGTTTTTTTTGTAATAGGCCCCGATGATGTCGGTATTCCAATGGGTGTTTAATTGACCATCAGAATTCTGACAGATTTGGGGTATAGATAAAAGAAAAAGTGAAATGACCTCATCATTTTTATTTTAATTGGATAGAGAAGGAGAGGGAAAAGAGGAGTGAAAGCTGAGCATGGGAGAAGGTATGTGATTTCTTCATCTTTTGAGCCTCTTGCATCATATTCGAATGCATTTCATTTTATTTGATCATGAATGCTCTCTAAAATGAATGCATTCTACTGGTGTCATGCCCTAGCCAGTGCTTTATCTCTATTATTTGATGTTATTGGTGGTTGTGCTCAAGGATATCGATTCACTGTATTCAAATGTTTGGATTCACCTTTGTTGATATTACTAGCATATATATTTAATGATGCCATTGTATATTTCTATCACTAAAATGACTGCATTCTACTGGTGTCGTGCCCTAGCCCATGCTTTAACTCCATTATTTGATTTTATTGGTGCTTGTGCTCAAGGATATCCATTTTTTTGAAATGTTGACTGTGGTTATCAAATGGACAGCCCATGAGCTTTTAGCTAGGTGCCATTTGTATTGATAGCTTAGGGCATCAAATGTATTGTATAATTGATAGATGAGACTTTGTTAAAAGGAAATAGGACAAAGAATGATTTTTATTTAGTTTCTCTATTTTGATCCCTAAGTGGCTTACAACTCTAGAGAAGTATATGCAGATTTACAGATGCAGTTGTAGGATACATAGCAGCCAATAATTCACAAAAAATCTATGCATCCAATTTGAATGTCAATTAATAAAAAGAACTAGGGTCCTCCAATGGACCAATCATCTGGACCTTGACTATCCCCTCAACTAGTGACCCTTCAAAACTGGGTTATCATGCAATCAGTGAGTGATCCTTCATTCTCCTAGTGAACTTCTAGCTAGGTGCCATTTGTATATTTGATAGCTTAGGGCATCAAATGTATATTGTATCATTGATAGTTAAGACTTTTTAAAAAGGAAATAGGACAAAGAACAATTTTGATTTAGTCTCTCTATTTTGATCCCTAAGTGGCTTACAACCCTAGAGAAGCATATGTAGATTTACGGATGCAGTTGTAGGATACATAGCAACTGACAATTCACAAGAAATCTATGCATCTAATTTGAATATAAATTAATACAAATAAATAGGGTCCTCCAATGGCGCAATCATCCAGACCTTGACCATCCCCTCAACCAGTGACCCTTCAAAAATAGGCTATCATGCAATTAGTGAGTGATCCTTCATTCTCCAGGTCTTCCCTACATCCAAAAATATTGGAAATACACAATAAAATGATAAAAAGTCTTTCACAATCCCCCTTCCCTCAAGGAACACTATCAACCATCCCTTCTACATATCATTTCATTGTTTTATGAGTGGATTATGTAGGAACAGTTAACATTTAACAAGGAGCAAACTCCTCAACACATCTTGGAAACCATTGAATTCAATAATAAATGAAACCTAACACCAACACTATTCATTCCATAGTTGCAGGATACATAGCAGTTGATAATTCACAAGAAATCCATGCATCAAATTTTATAAGGATATCCTACTAATCAATAGGAATTTTCTTGAGATGACCAATGATTATGCATTTTGATGGCAGTGTGCTAGTTAAAAAGGATAATATAAATCTCAAACAATTTTTTCTGATTTTCTCAAACTATAAATGTGGTTCAAGGGAAAATATTATGTGGAAAACTCACAAACCAAGCTAGCAAATGATTGTACATCAAATTATTCCTATATTCATTCAAGTATTGCTATGCTTCAGCTACCTAACCTTTGAGCTTCATCTAGAGGAATGTGTAGCATTAAGATAGAGTTACTTCTTGGGCCTTACAATAGGGTGGAATATGATCAAGATTTGTTTAGGCTGTATCTTTGTTAGTCCCATTGTTAGGTTCTTATAGTTCATGGGTTGAATCTATTATGGTTGTGTAAGGGATTTGTAGATTCTTTTTCTAACATAATTATTGGACACCATGATTGGAACAACTGGTTGTTGGCTATTGTACACATGAATCATATTTGTAAATGGTTCTTTGTATTCAAGAATTCATTGATCAATCTTTGAGATTTATTGTCGCAGCTTTAAGTGATAAGAGATATAGTGAGTGCTATCTTTTCCAAGTTTTTTGTGGGTGCCATTATCTTCTAGGAGTAATTGTTAGAACCAAATTATGTTCTTTGCCTCTAGTAAATATTGCAAACATAATCATCTTCTTGGTGAAGGCTTGCTTCCATCCCCATGAGGCACTATTGCATGGTTTCCATTCCCTTGTAGTATAGTGAATCTAATTTGATACAAGTGTGCACTATTTTGGGATCCATAATTTATGGCCCCTACACTATGGTTGTTAGCCTAATTAAGATAGGCCTACCTTTGCATATAATAAGAGGCCAACATGAAACAAACATCCAGAGGTTAGGGGTTTTTTCCCTGTCCATAATTTATTATTTAAGTGCTAAGTGATGATGGGTATATTGTGTAATTCATACCTAGTGTGTCTCTTTCTTTCTCTCCACATTTCACACTAGGAGTATATATTTAGTGTATTCATTTTTGTCAGAAAAATCTTCGTTGTCTTCTGATTGTCTTCTTTATATAGTAGCATGTATTAATTGGCTGACAAATAAAGAAGCATTTAGACAATCAGAAGACAATGAAGATAATTTTAAATGCATCTAACACAAATTGTTTTTACAAAACTGAACCAATGGCATGTTTACAACAAAGAAATAGAGGTATAATAATATGCTAAAAATTGTATTCTATTTAATACACGCCAAAGGACCAGTCCCAACAATTCTTAAACATACTTTATCTGATATGATGAATTCTTAAACAATTAAGGTTGGAGTAGACATAGTTATCACACAATTTTTTTGTGTGGTACAAGGAAGATTTGGCTGATTAAGAGTGAGGCCTTCTTTAGAATCTCATATAAATTTGGCCAATTAAGATGAGAAGAAAAACACAATTCATTAGTTAAATTTTTCAATTTCATGTATTTTTTCTCCTATTTATTAGGTACATGAGTTGAAAGTTGAATGTAAGAGTCTTATAATGTTGTGTTACCTTTGGATCTTGAGTTTTTGATACTCCTATGATGATCTTTCTCAACAAGTATTTTATTCTATTGTTGTTTTTTAAATAACATATTGGGCAAATACAAAATTGTGTACTTCTATAGGAAAGTGAACACAAAATTGAAGCATCAAATAAGACTTGATCAAGTTGAAGGTGGAACGTGCACTCAAATAGTAAGTAATGTAGAATAACAAAATAAGTAATCTGTCATGTCTACATTTTGTTATTTTCTGAGATTACATCCATGTTCTATATTCATAGAATGGCTCAAAATTAAAATTTACAATTCGATAAAAGTACTGATGGGTGTTGTTCCCCGCACCCTTAATCAACAACTTGCCTCCATTTTATTTTGATTTACAAACTACTATATTATTTGAATATCTTTCTTTCTTGCCACAATAGGAAAGAGTTTGAGGTGGAAGACTACAATAATAGAAGTGTTTCAATTTGGTATACTGTACTACAACATCATTTCATAACTAAGTTTTCAATTTCTATATATAATTAGGTTATAGATAATCTAAGTGAAGAAGGATCATGTGAAACAATCCAAGTGAAGAAGGTAATGGGGATGCAAACAATAGATTGTGGTCGAACTTGAAAAGAAAAGATGATGGAAAATGTTATTGTCCCTGCAATAATTGTAAGGGCTTAAACATTAGAAGATTGCTAATCAAAACAACTAAGAGACATTGTAGGGATAATGGTCACATTGAAGGAGGGTTTGATTATCATGAATTGGTAAGTTTTTATTTATATTTATTTAACAATTAATATATATATATATATGAAATACACTTGATGATGAGATCATTATCATGGTTTATTTGTGTTCATCATTTTTATATAGGTTGACTTCTTAAGGGGAGTACATGATATGGACCATGGAGGTGCGAATATTGAGAATATGGCTTTAGAAGTGGAGGATCATGGAGGTGCGAATATTGAAGCTGAAGATTATGATCCCATGGAAGATGATGATGATGCGCCAGATGATGGTACTAATACATTGATCCATGACACATTTGGTATTGGACCAATTGATGATGATGATCAGGATGATGTTGATGTCATCCATGATATACCTCTACTTGAGAAGGCATCCACACCCCTTTACGAAGGATCCCAAAAAAATCTTCTCTTTGTTGTATTTTTGTTGTTGAACTTGAAGGTTATGAATGGTTTATCCAACACAAAAATGTCATGTATGCTAAGGTATGTCATATATGTCATTATAGTAATTAAATGGTGAAACACGTACAATAAATATTGTTAATATTAACAACATATTTTTTTTCTACAGATTGATAGGTGAGTTCTTGTTACCACCATCAAATATTCTCCCTTGCTCATACTGAGAATTATGTGCCACTATGAAAGATATTGGAATAGAGTATCAAGCAATAGATGCTTGTCCCAATGATCATATTATTTATCATAAAGAACATGAATTTGCAATAGAATGCCCTGAATGTCATACGAGTAGATATCGAATAGATCAAATAACAAAAAAGGTGCCTCACAAGGTTCTTCGTTACATCCCCATTATACCACGTTTGCAAAGATTATTCAGGTGTAGTAGCTTGGCACAATTTATGGATTACCATGCACGCAATAGGAGTTAAGATGAAATTATTTGAATGCCTACTGATGGTTCTGTATTTAAGGACATAGAGGAAAATTGGCCGTACTTTATTGAAGAACCTCAAAATCTCAAGCTTTCAGTGGCAGCAGATGGTGTCAATCCATTTGGAGAGCTAAGATCGGTTTACACTATTTGGCCTATTTTTGTCATCAACAATAACATTCCTCCATGGATGTCAATAAAGAGGGGTCACATTATGTTGGCAATGATTGTTCCAGGTATTTGATCATTTAATATTTATTTGCATGTAATTATAAATCTTGTAGTAAAATGGTCACAATAATTATTTAATGTTGTTGTTCATTCATCTAGGTAAATACCAAGTTAAAGATATGAATGTTTATATTGAGCCTCTTATCCACAAGTTGGTGGAGTTATGGAAAGGTGTCACTATGTATGACATCTCTAGACTAATAGGAGACAAACAATTTCAATTCCATGCAATGCTTGTATGGACAATACATAATGCCCCAGGGCTAACACATTTTTTTGGTATGTTATGGTAAATTCAAGTTGCATATGATAATTCTAAAAATAAAAATTAACTTATTTAATCCAATTGTATCATTACCTTGTAGGTCTTCAAACAAAGGGAAAATTTGCATGTCCAGTTTATGGTCCAAAGATGAAATTTCATCATTCAAAAAGTTTAGGAAAGTAGGTGTTTGATGAGTGTAGACACTTTCTCCATAAAAATTATAACTATCAAATTACTGAAAAATATCTTTTCAATAGGAAAGAAGAGACTACATCTAAGCCACGAAGAATGACACCTTGCCTATGGAAGTTGGAATATAATAAAATTAATCAAGGTACTACCATTCTACCTAACGATTTATGTTTGGAATTTGTATATTTTTATTGTGTGTTGTTTATTGATTATGTGATTGATGATTGTGAATGTTGTTAAGGAAACACTACTAAGCACCTTCCAAAAGGACTAAAGAGTTATCCTAGACAATTTAGTAGGTTTCTCTACTACGAGCAGCTACAAAATGTGCATTTGTTTGATACTATTTATATTGGAAAGAATGTAACAGAGACATTGTGGAAGATATTGGATGGAAGGCGTGACAAATAAATTTTTTTCAAAATTTGTAGCGACGTTCATGAATCCAATCATGCAATAAAAAATTTCAATGAATCAAATAGAAATGGAGAATGGATTAATACAAGTGCCCTTCCTTGGTTATTAACAGAACAACAAAGTGATGCCATAAAAGAAGTCATACGAAAAATTTGATTTCCCACAGGATTTGCTACAAACATAAGCAGTACCATATCAAAGAAAAGTGAATTTGGGCCAGGGTTGAAAATGCATGATTGGCATACCTTCATCAAGGTAAGTCATGTTCTTTTGTGTTTACAATATATTTGTAAACTGCATGTACTTCTCATTTTATTATATGAGAAAAGAATGACATGATTATTTTTATAATTGTTGTAGTACGTGCTACCCCTATCTCTCCTAGAGAACTTCGACAATAACATCAAATAAGTGATATATGATCTTGGAAAATACATGAGGTAAGCAATGAAGAAAGTTCAATTTGTTGTGTATATATATATATATATATATATAGTAAAGTCTCATGTTTATATATTTTTGTGTCTTGAATGTCTTGTAGGTGGTTGTCATCTAAATAAATCCATAGAGTAGATATAAAATACTGGAAGAGAAGAATTCTTCATTTAATGTGTGAAATACAAAAGTGTCTGCTTTCAACCTTTTTCAATGCACAAGAACACTACCTCATACACCAAGTTGAGGAGATTGAAATGTGTGGACCCATACACACTCGGTCAATGTGGATGGTTGAGAGGCACCTAAAATTTTTTAAAGCTTTGGTTCAGCAAAAAGAACATCCTGAGAGTTCTATGGTGGAGGGATATATGGTATACCAGACTATGGTGTACGTTACTGAATAGCTTCCTAAGCTTGCAACAAAGATCCATATAGATTACATTTGGGATCTCGACACCATTAGAAAATTCGAAGGGGAGTATTTGGTGGGGGAAGGTAGAATGAGGAAAGTGAGAGGTAATAAATTATAATTTTTTATTGTAGCTGTTAGTTAATTCTTAATCTTCAAAATTAATCAGTTGTAAGTCGTCTATTTATTTTTTGTACAGCTGCTCAAGAGTGGGATGTAATACATTTTTATATTGCAAACAATCAAGATTGGATGACAAAATGGATTAAACGATGTCATCATTTAGGTTGCAGATTAACATGGGAAGCTGTGTCTTCATTGGTTAATGAAGCTCATCGTAACGGAGATCCAAATGTTATGGAAAGGGAAATAGATTTAGCACATGGTTTAAGAGATTTACAAGTATGTATAAATTTGTTAATCACTCGTACGTTTATGAACTCTTGATGCATTCATTTATATGTGTTTTACATATTTTTGTAGGCCAAACACCACAAGGCTATGTTTTTCAATGGTCATAATTTCGCATCAAAAAGTTGGATGACACAAAGAAAACTTGTGATTCTGGGATAAGTGCAGTCTTTCAGGTGACTAATATTTCATCTAGAAATGACTTACATCCTCGAGAGTCTGAAAATCGATACTATGGAATTTTGGATGATATACTTGAGTGTGACTTTAATTCCTTTAGATTAATTCTCTTTGTCATCAAATGGTATAGGCTAGGACTTAATCAAAATGATCTTGATAGAATTGTTATTGAACATGACAATGGATTTCCAATGATTAATACAAGGTGGTTTGAGCCAGTTGGGGATGAACCCTATGTTCTTCCAAGCCAATGTGAGTAGGTATTTTACCCAAAGGTTCCACATAAATCGGGTAGGTCATTTTTTGTTAGACATGATCCAAGAGGAAGGTCAATGAGGTATAATGCGATGGAAGAATAAGATTGTGAACAACTAGAAGATGATGTAGATGATGATCATGAACAATAGTTAGTCGATGATGTTCCTGATGCAACTTTATTGAAGAAGAAGAAGAAGATGATGATGATGCTACTAATGATGATGATGATGTTGCTACTGCTTCTGCTACTGATGATGATGATGATGATACTGATGCCGATGACGATGATGACGATGATGAAGATGAAGATGACGGCAATGACGGTGGTGGTGATGATGTCAACATCAATGATGATCATGGTGATTAGTTGGATGAAGAAGAAGATGAATGACATGAATGAAATCTACAGTTACATGATCACTGCTTAATCTATTTAATATTAATTTCTTGATAGAAATGTGTACTTATGCAATCAATGCTTAATCTAATTAATTCATGATTTACTTACTATGGAATGCTTATGGTTTTTAATGTACTTACTATGTGGTTTTGAGTATATGTATCATGAATTTTTTAGCTAACATTAGATAATTGAATTACATATGTAGATACCCAAACTCCTTTCACGAGCATCCCACACAGTCTCATGGATCGACAGGTATAAGTCAATACACCCTATAGAGATTAATATATTTTACAATTTGCAAAATATCTCACATTACTTGCTATCTCTCTGATTTGATAGAGTGTAGGTAGTAGCAAATAGGTATTTGTCAGATGTGTCTTTCTCGAGCGAAGAAAGTAAGTCATTTAGTATGTCTAAATTAGGAAGATCAACTAGAGGTCAAAAGACTAGAAAGAAATTCAATAGACACATGAAATTTTTTCTTTCTCAAGGGGGGTCATGTTCTTATGATGATGAGAGAAAAGGTGACATCGAGGTGCCCTCTAGGTACCAAAATCTTAAGAAACAATGTGTCCCCAAGGAACTTCCTCCAATAAACACTAATTTTAGTGTTAAAGACAAGATATATCATATTGCACCATCGTCAATACATGGTTTGGGCCTATTTTCCATGGATGGCATAAAGGTCTCTTACAACAAAGTTGTTGAATTGATGGAGTATGTTGGAATTTGTTACGATTACAAAAGTTGGATGTGAATTGTTCAATATAAAAAAAGTATGCGTAAGTATGCACTCTTAGCAAATTATAATCAACAAAAAGAAAATGAGCAAAGTAAAAGAGTGGCTATATACATTGAAAGAAGACCAAAAGCATCAAGGAATATTGTAGGTTTTATAAATAGCACATGACCTCTGTCAACTATTAAGAAATCCAATTGCATATTTGAGGTGCGCGAGGGAAATCATGTATTTGTATGTGTGATAAAATCAATAAGTGCAGGGGAAGAGATGCTTATTGATTACAATTTGAATCACATAGATATAAATGATGTCACTATCATTAGGGTGTAGGTACATACTATGTACCATTAAATAATTGAGTTTTTTTGCCAACCACCTTTAGAGAGTCTCCTCACCGTCCACCTCATCTCCATCATCATCTTCTAATAAAATTTATTAATGTAGTCCTTTTTAATTATTGGTTAACTTTAAATAATAACACAAGACCACAATATGGAGCAACCACGTAGTGGGGACAATGATGATCGTGCATGCAATTCTTCTCAGTAGGTAAACCTCTTTGTTATTGAACTAAAAATTAGATAGAAGAAAATGTTAAATAAAGTTTTTTATTATATTCTTTTCATCACTGTTTCAGATTAATTCTAATAGTGTTAGTAATATTATTGTCATATACAGGTGGTCAGTAGAGAAAGGGAAAGGAACTCATAGTCCCTAAAGAGGAGTCCTTTGACGAAGACCTAGTTGTTGATTTGGGTGCTTGTGATGAGCCGGCCTCTGCAACTAAAAAATACCTCCACAAAATTGGAAAAAGATTGGCTGAATTGGCATCTATATTCCCTCCGACTCTTGAGTCACAAAAGAGGGCAACTGAACTGATCCACCTATCTCAAAATTACTGAGTAAGTATTAATGCAATTTTTAATTATAAAAAAAGTTCAATAATAGTTTTTATGTTATAGTAGTCTTTTATGTCATTAAAAAATAAGCGGATGTGTTGCTTTTACAACTTTTTTTGCGTAATTTTGATCCTCACGGCCATGATGAGGGTACTGCAACTAGTTCAGGTAGATCACATATTGGACTATATTTGTTTTTACTCTCTAACAATATTGTCCATGCTAATCACTAATTTTATTATGCTCTAAAAATCTTATTCTTCAGCACGTGTCAATGATCATTTACTATTGCCACCTCATACGATAGCAGGCTCAGATGTACTGCATCCTACAATGTCGACAACACATAGCATGGCCATAGACACCATCGCACCACCTACTCATACACAGATTTTATTTTCTCTATCATTATATATATGTTTATTTCCCTTGAAGTGTTCTTTCTTAGGGCCATTTCGTAATGGATTCAATTTATGCAATAGGGGATGCAACACTTGATGGTGATTTTCATGGATGTACTAGTATTTCTAGTATGGGAATGGTGAAGGATTGCATATTACTTGTGAGCAAAGAAGAAGGAGTTCCCTTGAAAATAGAAGAACTTCTAGGTACCTTAAAGATTGGACCTTTGTTTCACACAATCATATGTTAATTACACCTTGCATTCAATATGAGAAGCTTACATCTATGGTATTCTTATTTTATACTATTATATCCTTCGACTAATGATCCCATGATTATTTTGTAGGGAATGATGTTTTCTATAGTAAACTTAATGACAAGTGTTTGTGGATATTCAGGCCCACCATCTGTACAGGGTGGAACATCATATCTAAACTAAAACCCCAATCCACTATTTTGATTTCATATCATTGCTAGGATAGTTATCATTACATCCATTTTTGAATCTAACACTATTTTCTTTCTTAAAAGGTGGAAAACCCAAAATCAAAAGTTAAAGGATGATCTCGTAGAGAGTATGACAAACTTTTTTGGACCTCGTGCATTTGAGAAGGGTAAGATCCTTCAAAGAGCCGGGATATTTTTGAGGTATATTAGGGACCAGTATAGGTGTACATTAACCAAAAACCCACATTACCAGTGCCCCCCTTGCATTCCTGATTTAGAGTGGAAATCTCTTATTCTGGATGCGAATGAGAAAACTGAAGTAAAAAAAGGAAATACACCACTAGAGAATAGAAGAAGGTATGCAATATTGTTAAGAATGTAATTGTGTACTAAATACTCTTCATATTTATATGAACTAACATATTTCAATCTCTTCATAGATTGCTTGATACATCAAAGGCAACAAAGGAAAGATTACAAAAGCACGGGCAACACAAGCTAGGCTCTGGTAGTAATTCGAAACTTGCTGGACAAGTTGTAAGTGTTAATATTGTCAGAATTGAATGAGGAAAAATACAATTTGTACATGGCTTTTAACATTGAAAATAATTCTTTGATCTTTAAATATTTATTTATAATTTGAAATATTTTTTTGTTTTGATGAAACAATAAAATAAAATTTGATGATACCAAGCAAAAATGTAAGGTGCGGAGTTCAATGTAAGTCTCACAGAAGAGGACAAGAGAATTGGCTTCCAACAAGGCTATAAAGCTGTGGCAGAAAGAATAAGAAGTGTACAAGGCTCTACTGATGGATCCTTCATGGTAAGTAAGCTAAATAGATGATATTTCAAATTTAATTATTTACCAATTAGTTTATTTGATGTTAAGTTCCAACATAAAGTGAGTAAATTTGTTTTAAGTAAGAAAACAATGATAACATGAATGCGTATGAAATTGAAATGTAGCCTGCCAATTCTTGTTGTACACAACTTGTGTGCGTTGATGACAATGAGGATGTGCATCATAGTAATACAAGTAAACATATTACATTGATTGGTATAGTAATACAAATTTAATTGCAATTGGTGTTTGGATTAATGTAACAATTTGTATTGTAGCTGTAGAGAGTGTAGAGGCCGTTGTTAATGAGCATGTTGAGGTTGAGGCTGAGGCTAGACAAACTAATCTCGATGTTGATGATGTGACTAGATCAGGTAAAGAGCTATACGATTATGGCCTGTAAAGTACTGAAATACTTTAAAATGTTTTTAATGTTTTTAATTATAATAAAATGTTTTCAATTTAACCCTTTTATATGTTATTGCAGATGACCCCCCTTTGCATCAATAGAGAACTATGCATGCATTGAGATCTAATGAGAGGGTAGATGATCATCATGATGATATCGATACTCATCTTAACAATTACATCTTAAAAACTAGAAATCAAAAGAAAAAAAAGAAATGATTATCATCTATGCACCTTAATTGATAATGATTGATTTTTATATGCCAATGAATTTAATTATGTGGTAGTGAATGTTCATAAATTTTATAATGTGTAAATGAATGTTATCATGTGATAATTAATGAATGTTATCGTGTGATAATTAATGAATGTTACATTTTATTAATGGACAAAATAATGAATGAATGTTAGATGTTAACGGGGAATTTAGAGTGATGTTAGTGGGGAGGGGGGGGGGGGGGGGGGTGGGGCCAAATGAGCTTCCACCTTCACGTGGTTGGCCCTGTTTAGTATAGAATATAAAACTATTCTCGAAACAAAGTGAAGCTCAATAAGTTTGCTCCTTATATAGGGTCTCAAGTGTAGCTTTTATCCTACTCTCAACATTGCAAGGCTTCAAGTGGTGTTTTGATCTTGGTTTCTCCATCTCCTACTGACATCTTGTATTTCTCCTAAGAAATCTCACCGAGCTCTGGTACATGGATGAGCAGAAGATGTCCCTTATAGGCTACACATATATAATATGGTAGATCTAGGGAACAAATATACTACAACATAGAATGAGTCAACTTGAATCTATAGTTTCTTCATTCACAATGAAAATTCAAATTACAAGCCATATTTTAGATTTAATATTCATATTCATCTTCATCATGATCATAGCCATCATGGTCAGCATTTGGTTCAACTTCATTTGAACCACACTCCATGTAGGGTACCATTATAAGGCATGGAGTGTGGTCATACCCATGTTACCATAATAATGAGTTAGCCTATAAAATTATGAATAAAATACCTCATGTATCATATTTATAATACTACAGGTACACCTGAGATTGGCCCAGGCATCCAAGTTCCTACCAAAGGAACCCAAGTTGAACCCAGAGGAGAACAAAAGTAGAATCAGAACCAAGCCTCAAACAAAGAACTGGATAACTTGGCTTTTTTCTAATTCAAGTTTATTTCTGAATTCTTCTCCAATTCCAACCTGATTATTCCATATTTTGTTTTCCAATTTTCCTTCTTCCTCACTCCAAATTTAAGGATCACCACCCATGACTTATGTTGTTATTTCATTTTAATAATTGTGCTATTTCAAGGATCACCACCCATGACTTGGTTAAGATGATGAATGTTGTCAATGCCTTTATTACCAAGGAATCACTGCCCGCCATTAATGAATATTAATGATCATTGTTTCCTAAGGGTAATTTTTATTTGTGTATGTTGATCACCCAAGTCTTTGGCTTTGATTTGCATGCTATGAGGTTTGTTAGAAGTGGGGGTATGACATGTTGGTTGGATTATAACATATTGACACTTACACCATGAAGAAGACAAATGATTAAATAGAAAGATAGGACCAACTGAACCATCTTGTGGTCAGTCTATATCACATTGAGAAACAACGTCAAGACTTGAGAATCAAAACAATCAAAAGTTTCTTCAAGACCATGAATGATCAACAACATTCCATCAAAAAACAAAACACTAATCTATATTATCATTAAGCCATAAAATATGTCTTTAAAGTTTAGAAGCATCACAAAAACTTTCAAGAAACATAATACTATCCAAAACAAATACCCTCCAAATGATTATGATTATGTTGATGTTGATGTCTATAATTTATGTCTAATGATTATGATGATGTTGATGTTGATGTCTATAATTTATTTCACTTACTGATGCTTGCCTATATTGAATTTTGAATTGCTAGGTTGGAGAATGCTTTCAAAGTTTAGGGTCTGTTCTACATGATACTCTTAGTTACAGCTCAAATGCAACTCAACATATTTTTGATGCTGGGCAACCCACTGTAGAAACTCATCCGTAGGTGAAATTTAATGTTGTGAATCTTGGCATTGTTAATGTTATTACTTTTCCTCACGTTTCATATTTGTGAAAATGTTTCTTGGCACTATCTTATTCTTATTACAATGTTCTTTGTTCTGGGACAGGAGGTCAATCTTAATTGTCTTCATTGTGGGGGACAGTGAAGATTTCTCTGACAAATAGAAGGTCTTCTTTAGTATCTTATAATAACATGCTAAAATGATAAAGGTATTATGGGCATTTAATCTACAATTACTAATAGACTAAGCATATTATTACTATGCTTAATGTTCCATTTAAATGCATTTAACACAAAAAACAAATTTACAAAACTAAACCAATGGCATGCTTACAACAAAGATGTGTTGAGGAGTTTGCTCCTTGTTTAATGTTAACTGTTCCTGCACAATCCACTCATACAACAGTGAAATGCTATGTGGAAGGGATGGTTGATAGTGTTCATTGAGGGAAGGGGGATTGTGAAAGACTTGTTATCATTGTATTGTGTATTTCCAATATGTTTGGTTGTAGGGCATACCAAGAGAATGAAGGATCACTCACCGATTGCATGATAACCCAGTTTTGAAGGGTCACTGGTTGAGGGGATAGTCAAGGTCTGGATGATTAGGCCATTGGAAGATCATATTTCTTTGTATTATTTTCTATTCAAATTGGATGCATGGATTTCTTGTGAATTATCAACTGCTATGTATCTTGCAACTACATCTATAAATCTGCATATACTTCTCTATGGTTGTAAGCCACTTAGAGATCAAAATAGAGAAACTAAATCAAAATCGTTCTTTGTCCTATTTCCTTTTAACAAAGTCTCAACTATCAATGATACAATAAATTTGATTCCCTAAGCTATCAATACAAATGACGTCCAACTAGAAGCTCACGGGCTATCCATTTGATAACCACAGTCAACATTTCAAAAAAATGGATATCCAAACATTTGAAAACCAATGGCATGCTTACAAAAAAGGTCTAATAGAAATTTCAACTATTCTTAAACATACTTTATCTGATATGATGAATTCTTAAACAATTAAGGTTGGAGTAGACATAGTTATCACACATTTTTTGCATGGTACAAGGAAGATTTGGCTAGGTCAAGTCTTCCTTCGTGCTAGAAGTCTACATAATTAGACCTTTATTAACAATTGATCATATAAGATAACTAGTATGTTTAAGAATTGTTGGGACTGGTCCTTTGGTGTGTATTAAATAGAATAGAATTTTTAGCATATTATTATCATTCTATTTCTTTGTTGTAAACATGCCATCAGTTTAGTTTTGTAACTTCACTAATGTATGAGTGGATTGTGCAGGAACAATTAACATTAAACAAGGAGCAAACTCCTCAACACATCTTGGAAACCATTGAATTCAATAATAAATGAAACCTAACACCAACACTATTCCTTCCATTCACTTCTACCAAGAATAAATCATTTAATCCATTCAACATTACATATAATCATTAGACAGTTACATTTCTTGACTGTATAGAGGAACAGTCATGACCAAAATGATCAAAACTACTTTCACCCTTGCACAAGCTATTCCAAACTTCAAGTGAAATAAGAAATATGCTATATCAAATCATTCATATTCATAGTAACCATTCAAAGGATCATTTTTTCAATGAACCCTTTGACTGTACCCCTGTGGCAGAAAAAGGAAACCTCAAAATAGAAAAAGGAAACTTAGTAAAACTAGTCTATGTTGCTGTTTGTGAGGGTACAGTCATGATAAGTGCCTCTCAAACCTCTCCAAATATGTAAGATTGTTTTTAAATACTTTATTGATCTCTTCTAAACATTAACCAAATCAAACCTACATTTGAATCCACACACAATAACCCCAAAATGAAGGGTTTTGTATCCTTTAATGAATCTCAGTCACTGGTAGCACATGGACAATCAAACCAGTAGTCTCCAAAGAACTCAATAAGTGACTAGATTGTATTTAATACACACTATTCCTTCTATTCACTTCTACCAAGAATAAAGCATTTAATCCATTCAACATTACATATAATCATTAGATAGTTACATTTCCTGACTGTGTACTAGAGGAACAGTCATGACCAAAATGATCCAAACATTTGAAAATAGTGAATCAATATCCTTGAGCACAATTACCAATAATATCAAATAATGGAGATAAATCATGGGCAAGGGCATGACACCAGTAGAATGCAGTCATTTCAGAGAGCATTCGTGATCAAATAAAATGCAATGCATTTGAAATTTGCAGTCAAATATGATGCCAGATTCTTGAAAGATTAAGAAATCACATACCTTCTCTCACACTTAGATTTCTCTCCTCTATCCAATTGAAATAAAAATGATGAGGCTGTTTCACTTTTTTTTTTCATAGCCAAATCTTCCTTGTACCACACGAAGATCATGCCATTGGTTCAATTTTGTAAATTTGTTTTTTGTGTAATTAGTAATTGGTAGATTAAATGTAGATAACACCTTTATTAGTTTAATTAGCATGTTATTATCATATGAGATAAAGTATGTTTAAGAATTGTTGGGACTGGTCCTTTTGTGTGTATTAAACATAATATAATTTTCAGCATATTATTATCAATCTATTTCTTTGTTCTAAACATGCCATTGGTTCAATTTTGTAGATTTGCTTTTTGTGTTAAATGTATTTTTCGTGAGGAGGGGTCTTGTTCTGAGGAGATTGATGAAGATTGTGCACCTCAAGAACCAATTCATAAGGTACCAATCATGTTTCCTATTCACTTATATTTTTGGATAGGTAAATCTCCTTATAAGTTTCATGTCCTTTTTTTTTATTACTATTGATGATATATATATCTTACATTTAACATTCAACTTCTTTACATTTTAGAACATGTAGTGTGTTTTTTGATAATTTTACCAAATCAACTTTTAACATAAACCAAAAACACCAAACTGATATCTTTCCCTTTCAACTTGACAAAATATTTGCATTTGACCAATAACTGCAAGCAACTGAATGATAAATCCACATACCTGTATCTTTGTAAAATACCTAGAACATAAAAAAGATGGCTAAGTGGTTGCTACCATGATTTTTATCTATTGAATATGGGAAAAAAAGACACCAAAAAAAATTGAATAGAAAACATGATTGATCATTTCAGAGAGCATTCATGATCAAATAAAATGCAATGCCTTCTCTCGCACTCGATCAGCTTTCACCCGCTCGTTTTCTCCCACTCCTTTTCTCTAAAATCAAAATAAAAATGATTTGGCCATTTCAAAATAGTGAATCAACATCCTTGAGCACAAGCACCAATAACATCAACTATTTTAATCTGTGGGTACCCTAATGTTGGCAAGAGTTCTTTTATTAATAAGATTACTTTGCAAGCTTGAAGAAGCGATATATTTTGGCAAATGAAAAGTGGAAAGATGATGATATTCCTGAGATCATGGATGGACACAATGTTGCAGATAGAATGGGAAGACATCTTTCTAGACTAGCCTTGGATCCTTTGACAATTGGGGTAGGATCCAGACCCAAGCTAAAAAGACGTCTTCCTTTCTATTGTGGAATTATCCCTTCTTTGGCTTGCACTCATTCCTCTTCTCAAAAATGGTTATCTAGAAAATTTGGATACTGTTTCTCATCCATGCACAAAATGTGCTAGTGATCATATAAAATTACTTTAGGCCTCCAGTATTGATGAGATGTACAAGTGTAAAATTTTTTTGCGAGACTGGGATCAATTTGTACAATGTACATAAATGTAAGGTGGTGATTATTCTTGATGATCGACATGTATAATTCTTCCAGGCCTTACCCAGTAGCTAGGACTAAAGATAACATAGCTCAAGAGACCATCATAGGTTGTCTCTTTCTTTGGTCTATATTATTGACAAAATGTTTTACCTTTCATTAGCTCATCAAATTTGGGGATTTGAAATAATTTAATAGAATATTTTCATGACAATGTATATTATTTAAGTTGACATTACATGAATTTATCTACTTCACGCACTTGTAGACTATGAAGACGATGATAAAGAAGCATCTCCTCCCATGGCCATGCTTCTTTATCATCATCCTCATAGTCTACAAGTGCGTGAAGTAGATAAATTCGTGTAACGTCAACTTAAATAATATACATTAATATTCTATGAAATTATTTCAAATCCCTAGATTTGATGAGCTAATGAAAGGTAAAACATTCTGTCAATAATATAGACCGAAGAAAGAGACAACCTATGATGGTCTCTTGAGTTGTGTTATCTTTAATGTGCATATCCGTCAGTTTTTTGATAATTTATAATTGATTCCGACATAAGTGCTATGCATTCGTTAGATACAATGTTGGAGAAAAATACTTTATGACAATTCTTGCGATAGTAATGCTATACGTTTGACAGGGAAACCTGTCGGAGATATGGTACACTACTGTTGCTCTTCTGACAGTTAAAATGTCATAGATATCAAAATTTTGACAGAATGCTCGATAGTAATGCTATATCACCGCCAGGTATATCTATTGGAATTTGGTGGCAACTGTCACTATTCCAACAGTTCTAATGTTAGAAAGTATATCTTTTCGACATTTCATTCCGATAGTGATTGTATATTTTTGATAGGTCATTGTGTCAGAATTTCAATGGATGAACCATAGGAAATGCCATAACAAAGTTGTTGTCATGTGCAAGTTTTTGACATGAAGTGGTGTCGGTAAACTGACGAATGTGTCTTTCATCACAATTTCCAATGTAAAAACTGTGACGGACACATGTGTCAAAATGTTGACAAATTAGCGTTGCAAATTTGACAAATGGTCGTCATAATTTGACCTCAAATGTACTAGTGAATTGATTACAATATTCACTTGAGTCCTCTGATTTATTTCAGATTGGAGGGAGGAGGCATGTCTAGTATGGATTTTACTTTTTCACGGTCAACTTTAATTCCTCTATGTGAAAAAAAGAACCCTATGAGATTTCCAGATGTGACACCAAATGCACACTTCTTTGGGTTTAGCCAAACCTTGTACTCTTCTAACCTATCAAAAATAGGTCCCAACACTTGTAGATATTCTTCTGTGAGATTGGATTTTTATAATATATCATCAACATAATATTCCATGGTCTTATGGATCATGTCATGAAAGATTGTTATCATGGATCTTTGATAGGTTGCGCCTACATTTTTTAGACCAAAAAGCATTACATTCCAACAATATGTGCCTCAAGTCAAATTAAAGATTGTCTTGTGTTGGTCCTTGGGGGATATCTTGATTTGGTTGTACCCCAAGAATCCATTCGTTAATGATAGAATTTGAGGAGTTTCCTTTTGTTAGATCCATTATCATGTTTATGTTTCACAATAGGAAGTCATCCTTAGGAAATGCTTTATTTAGGTCCCTAAAATCTGTACATATACAAATATCTTGTGAATGTTTTGTGATAGGAACTAAGTTTGATATCTAGTCTACATAAGGGATAGGTCTTATAAAACCAACATCCAAAATTTTCTTTAACTTATCCTTGACCAATAATGAAATGTGTGGATTCCTTTTTCTCATTTTTTGTTTCATAGGCTTCAAATTTGGAAATAATGAAAAGTGATGCAATACTAGTTTTGGATCAAGTCCTGAAATGTCAACATATGACTAGGAAAAATTTAGTTTCCTTTCTTTGAAGAATTCAATGTTTTTATCTCTTTCCTCGGGTGAGAGAGATTTAGCCAAATAGATTCTCTTAGGATGAAGTTAATCTCTTAAGCTTACCTTGAAATTGTTTCCTCTTCCATTAATGCTATTTTTTCTTCCTCTAAGGGGAGGAGTTGCAACTTTCCATCTTCTAGCACTTTAGAAAGGTTTTCACCAAAAGATATGTCTTTATTTTTACTTTTTTCATGTTTAGGAAGTGCCTTTTAGTTTTCACTTGATGACCTATTTTATTTTTTCTCTTTATTCTTTTTAGTTTTAATTTTCCTATTGGAAAGAGGAGCTTCCTCCCCAAAGAATGCTGACCTGTCTAAATAAAATAAAAATCAATCCTTGTGGTCTCTTGATGGTATTCCTTCCCAAAGGCCTAGAAACTATGCAATGGCCTCATCATTTTAAAAAATATCCAGATCTGGACATCCTTGTTGATCCCAGTCGACTAACTCAGAGTGGACTAGGAAAAGGCTTGTGTTGGGCGATGACTTAGTTTGGAGAAAGGAAACTACAATGATAGTTTTGACAAATCTAGAGTGGGATGTGGATGCACCACTTAGGGAATGCATACCAACATGTTTTTCAATAGAAGGTTCTTCCTCTAGGTTTAGTTGGTCAAATAGTTCATTTATATAAATGGTGTTAGTGAAACAAGGGGAATGCCAAGGGGTATCTAGTTCAGATTCATGGAGGGATAACTAATCATACTCATGTGAATCAATCACACTAGAATTATCATAGGGTATCTCACTTTCCATATAACCCAAGACTTTACATTTGAGGGGCAATTTAGTGTTCACAATTTCCACCTCTTGTGGAAACAAATGTGGAAGTATATGACTAATCTAGGCATGCCCATGAAGTTTCCCCCAGTTTGAATTAGTGACTTTTGGAACATCTCTTACTCTCATTCTAATTCTGAACTGACCATATCCTAGACCCCTATTGTTTCTCTAGGTAGGTGATAGTGAAAGTTCTAAGTTTTCATGTTGTGTATCCCCTAGACCCATAGTTCCATCATATCCAAATTGTTATAACATGGTGAAAAAGGTAATTGAAAAAGGTTGGCCATAAGATCTTGGTGAAAAAGGTAATTGAGTAATGGTAAAGGCTTCTTTGTAGAGATATTCACCACATCCTTTGTATTGGAATGATATTTTAATTCCTACCCTAGGTATATCTTTGGAAATTAAAATGGAAGTAGAAGGTAGATTAGCTTCTTGGTTTAGGGGCACCAAGTTCTCAGAAGTAACCCTTAAGCTAGCACAATACTCAAAAGGGTTTAGATAACCTTCAATAAGGACCTTAGTATCTTGATGTGGAAACTTAATGCACTGATGATAGGTGGAAGGAACAAATTCAATCTCACATATCTAAGGCCTTCCTACCAACATGTTATATCCTAGATCTAGATCTAGGATTTGAAATGTGGTATCCTTCACCACTGGTCCTACTCTGATTGGAAAAATAAGGATGCCCTTGGATGACATTTATTCTTCATCATAGGCTTTGATATTTATCATAAGGGTGATATCAACACTGGACTATGAGTATCCAAAGGTTTTTATGACCTTTAAAGTACATATGTTCAGTCCTATCTCATCATCAATGAGGACCCATCTAATTGTATGTTTATGTATTTGCACTAGAATGTGTAAAGGGTCATTATGCAATAGCTTATGCGAAGGCACATCCTCCTCAGTGAATGTGTCATGTTTATGGGTTGTGATATAGTTTACCATTGTTTTTAAAGATTCTTAGGAGTTATGTCCCATGGGACACCAACATTTTGGAGATCTTGGTTGTGCTTGCCTATGCTAGGGAGATATGCGTGAGATCTATGTGTGTGTTCTCTTAAGTTGATCCACAATGCTGAGATGTGGATTGAGAAGTGGAATAGAATTTGTAGGTGCAATAGAAGCTAATGGTTCCCCTAGTGGGATGACCTTGGAGTAATGGGGTGTGATTGCACATTTTGAATTTTCACATCTGATAGTGATTGTAGAAATGTAGTTTTAAACAAGATTAATACATTTAATCGCATTATCAGAGGCCAAGTAGGTATAGTTGACTTTCATAGACTATTTACCAAACTCAAGTGCATTTCCTTTTTTTATGCTTCTATAATGGATCCTTAAGAATAGTGTGATCCATGGTGTCTTGGGGTTTAGGATTATCAACATCGATTGATCCTTGCTTGATTAGATCTTGGATAGTGTTCTTCAATTGATAATAGTTTGAGGTTTTTGGACCTTTAACATAGTGATGTTCACAAATTTCATTATCATTCCACCACTTAGGTTTAAACACACAATGTTTGAATTGTCATATTTATGGTAAAGTGATCATATTGTTTAAGATTAACTTCTTCGGTGCTAATTCAATTAGTTCTCCTAGTGGGGTTTCATAAAAGGTTGTCTTGGAGGATGTGTTGCATTGGGTTGAGGTTGGAAATCATTAACGATTTGAACCTTTTTGTTAGGGATTTAATTTTTTCCCAATGGTGTGTGCATTATCTGGGTTGAATTTTTCACAGGTGACTCTTTTAATGAGAACTTTGGCTAGGCATAATTGATTATCTTAACATCAATGGCACCATCGCTGGTGACATTTTTGTTTTTATTCCACCATTTTTCTTTGTGAGAATTATTATTGGTGGTGCTAGGTTGATGAGGATCAGTAAGGAATCCTCCCTTGATTAGGTTTTTCTCGTATCTAATACTTTGATCAATGAGCTGTTTAAAATTAGGTGCAAGTTGAAGTTCGATAGTGTAAGCCATATAGGGGATAAGGTTGTCAAAAAACATAGCTATTAGATCTAGTTCTAGGACATCATAAGATAACTTGTTAGCATTACTTCTCCATCTTTTCAAGAAGTTAGCAAAGCAATCACCTCTCTTTTTCTTGGTACCACATAGGTCTTTGATGCTAACCTTGAATTTGATGTTATGGTGGAAGTGTGCTATGAACTTTTCATCTTGTTCCTCCCAAGACTGAATGCCATGGGTAGATGCGAGAACCATTCCATTGTTTGGCTAACCAAGGTTTGAGGGAACAGTTGCATAAGGTATGATTCTTCATGAGTGACCTCTATGTAGCTAGCAAAGAAATCTATGATATGTTTTATAGGATATGTCTTTCCTTTGTACTTGTTAAACTTTGGCACCACAAAGTGTACAAGGAATGGAGGCATCAAAATTGAGTGATCAAAGGGTTAAGTATAAGTCATCTGAGGTATACAACTTGGTTTTCCCTTGATTTTGAATGTCTAACCCTCATTTCATAAGTTTTGAAACTCTTGAATCAAGAGGTTAGTTTGATCTTGAGGGAGGTATATGAGGTTGATTTGTTGTTTGGGAGCTGGTAGGGGAGTTTGTCTTAGATTCTGGAATCATGGTTTAAGAATATAAGATCTACCAGGGATTTGATTATGGATACCATATGTCAAGTTTTGTTGAATATGAGGTGGATTCCAATTGGGTTGTTGTTGTTTTTTGAAAAAAAGATCTAGCTCTCAAGGGTGGTTGAATAAATGTAGGACCAAATGAGAAAGATCCTAATTATCTTGATTGGTTTTGAGAGTCTGGTCCTATTAAAGCATTAGAAAAGGGGTTTTAGTGACCTCGTCCTACTAAGGATGTAATAGAGATACTTGCAGTTATGGTACTAGCCAAAGGCTTTTTTTGAGATGAGATAGCCATGACAGCATATATAGTAGCATTTTGGAAGGTGGGTATCCCTTGAGATGTCATTTGGTTTTGGTTAAGTCCCCACATTGAAGAAGAGCTATCCCATGTCGATGTTTGGGATGTCATTACTTGTGAGGTTACAGGTGGGTATGTGCAAGATCATGGTATGCCAAAAAGTGGCGATGTGAAAAAGAAGTCATGATTGATAGACTCTTTGCAAAATAACTATAACTTTCAAACAATATAACATTTTTAAAATCTAAAATATACATCACATTCTATTCTTCACCTAATACAATAATAATAAACAATTATTTAAATTTGATGAAGTTTAGACTAAGTTAAGGTGGTAAGACACGAGAGTTTTAATATTCAGGAAAATTTGTAGCAGAAAAATCATAATTAATTATTTACTCAGAAAAAAAATAGAAAAAAATATACATCACATCTAGACATGAGTCTACTACTTTTATCTAGAATCTTATAAAAAAATATTATCATTTGATTTTGTTTAATGTGGTCAGACATACACCTACTTATTTCCTTTCTAGTCCTGATTGATAGACTTATTAAAAAATAGCTATAACTTTAAAAATGTACAACATTTTTGAAATCCAAAATATGTGTCACATTCTATTCTTTTCCTACTACAAGAAAAATAAAAAAAGTTTTCAATTTGATAAAGTTTAGACTAAGTTAATGCTGTCAGACACGAGAGATTTTGTATTTTGGAAAAGTTGTAGAAGAAAAATCATAATTAGTTATTTACTTGGAAAAAAATTACAAAAAAATATGTGTCACATCTGGACATGAGTCTATTACTTATATATATAGAATCTTGTAAAAAATAATTATCATTTGGTTGTGTTTAAGGTGGTTAGAGATACACCTACTCATTTTTTCCTAAATTTTCCATACTACTACATTGAAATTTGAAATTTTCAACATATAGAATAATTGTTTTAAAAAAAGGGCCTAGTATCTTAGAAACTAAATTCAATTTTCTACAGATTCTCTTCTTACATATTTTTGATATAAGATTTATAACTTGTTCAAATTTTTATGTCAACTTGCCTAAACCTGATTTTGTGAATTTTCATTACCACTTAAGGGCCTAGTTTGGCATACCATGATCCTACACATACCCAGGCATGGCCATGACTTGAGATACCACAATATTTGGAAAAAGTTGGAAAGTAGTGCCATGTGTTACCAAAGAGTTTTCAGGCCATATTTTAGAGACGTGAAATCTAGAAGGAAGTGTGTTTCCTTTTTTGAGAAGAATGGCTAGGTACTTGTGGGTATTAGATCTGACTATTTTCTCTATAACTAGAGATGAATACACATCCTATTCAACATCTTCTTTATCTTTTTTGGTTATATTTTGAAATTCTTTTGATCCATGAGGTTGGGATGATTCAAGAATATTTTATTAATACACAGATAGATCAACTTGTTCACAAGGATTAATCTCTGGTTCTTCCTTCGATGGAGGGAAGGGGTTGATTAAATATCCCTCTAGTTTTTGTTTGGATCTAGACTTGGCGATGGGTCCACGAGTGAGAGTATGCATGAGAAGATCCCAAGAGTTACTCATTGAAATTGTTTGAGTTTGGCTTAAGTTGATGTATTTTGTAGGATGTTTAAGTGTTTCTTTAGATTCAGAGTCTTTATAGAGGAAGATGTACCTCTATGGTTTAAGAGTGTTTGAATATTTTAACTCATTAGCTGTAAGGACGTGCAACCCTTAATGGCGAACTTAAAAGAGTTGGTTTTAAATTTTGTTGACAACACTTGTAAGATTCAGATAAAATAACAAAATGATAGCCAAACACAACACACACTTCAATCAGTAATCGTAAAATCTAACACCAAGTGTATGTTCTCGATTGTTTCCACTGGTCTTGCACAAGAAGAGATAGAAAGTAATCTACCTAAGGATAATTTGGTTCAACATGGCTGAAAAAGGTAGGTTTCTAATTGAAGAGGATTTGGTTAGGATTTCCCTTCAGATAGAGTTTGAGTTTTTCCTCCATTATAGAACCCTCCCACACGCATAAAAACATGATTTTGCGCAATCTCAGAAGACTAATAGAGGAGGTTATCATTCCCAAACTCTTTTCATCTTCCACTCATTAAGGATGAAGGAATTTTATTTTATAGTGGGTCAGAATATTGTGACTAAAGCATTTGTATCCCATTTAGGTTCGTCCCTCTCACAGTTATGCTAAAGCACTTGTGAGGTAGTGCCCTTATATGGATTTAATTTGACTATCATTTTCATAGAAGAAATGAAATGAAATGAAAAATAGGTTAGGTAGTTTGATCACCCTAAGAAGTGTGAGAGCATATCCCTATTACTTTTCACTTACAAACAAAATTAACAAGGTTATTTCCCAAGCCTTTAATATAATGAAATTAGAGCATGCTTAGAATTTTAATTCACTATAAAAGTGAAGAGAATAGGCCTAATGCTTTCATTCACAAAAAAATAAGTTTAATATTTAGTCTTTATTTATTCCTAGACTCCTATCTATTGAATAACCTGTTGGAAGTCTTATTTGGGAAAGTAAGATACTAAGAGGGGGGGTGAATCAGAATCTATAAAAATTTTACACTTTGAAACCAACTCAATGTGTATATCATAAGTTACATAAACTTCAATGCTGAAATAAATCTAAATACTAATCACATCCATGAAAATGAAACACATAACAAATTTTTTTTGGTAACCCAGAAACCCTTGAAAGGTAAAACTAGGGTGGGGATGATACCCAAAAATCTTCACTACTCCAGCAATAAAGCATGCTTATTAGGGCTAAAAATTTATGATCACTTATGGTGATCTACCCTGCGAGGGGTTTGCCCCACTAGGAGCTTATAGACTTATACAATCTACCTTTATTAAAGGATTTTAAACTTACAAATAAGTAAGCACTTTGTTAGGAGATTTACAAAGGCTTGTTAGGACCACTTTGTTAAGATATTTAACCTGATTCACTTTCTACAATGTATCAGTACATGATCCTTGGGTTTTCACTTCAAGTGCTAATAACATATCTCCTCTTTCCTATATTTATTTGATCTCAAAATTATATATTACTCTATTTTGTCCTTCAGTACTCTGCTCGGTCACTTTTCCTGACCTATACATTTGACATTCAAAAAACTGCTTCCATCTGCATACATAAGATCTCCTATCTATTACAATATTAGGGTTTTGATCTAACCTTATATCTAGACAACTGATCAAGATCCTAGATCAAGATAAACGATCTAGATTCATCACTTATGTCGCTTATACATTCCCTTTTTTGTTTGGTTACATTTCTTGCATAAGGATTAATGAGTGAAATCATGATGTAAAATCAACTCCTTAATTATCTCGACAATCATTAAAACATGCATATAAGTTGGCCAAAATGGTTTACCTAGGTATTTGTGTCATTCTAAACATATATACCAAAACTAGTTCACTCGGCATATGAAGTCTCTGGTGCTCGGTCAAAACTATTCTCCATATACTGGCACTCAACACTAACTCTTCTATACAAATCATCATATATACTTCTCGGTAACTACTGGGGTACTCGGTGACCTCTGACTTGCTCGACAGTAACTACTGCTCGGTACATATAAAAAATATAGGTCCATACATTATTCGGCCTTAGTAGGATCACACGATCGTAGTGATGACCAACCAACTCTGCCTTGATAATGACTAAGTGTTGGACACTAATAGACAACATGACTTGGAGATCAACAATCTCCCCTTTGACATTAGTGGAAAAAATACTTTGTCATGACTTTACATTACATAACCAAAATAGTTACCTAGTACTTCACTACTCCCCCTAAGACTGTGACTCAATCTTCATAAAGACTTCATTTTATGAACAAGATACATACATGACTTTGACATAAAATAAGTATACATTTACATTTTAAAATAGTATGCCATACCTTTACACATTTTCATCTATTTTTCCTTTTTTGTCTTCATTTATCTCTCCATTTTCTACTCTATTTCCCCCTTGTTTTTGTCACTTTGAGCTGCTGGGGTGTCGGGGTTAGATAATATTTACCCATAAATGGTTTGTGAAGCTATAGAATCATTGCTAAATAATTGTCCCATCTAGATCTGATAGACTCCAAAACCAGTAGTTTGATTTCTAGCTGAGCACCTAGATCAACCAAACTTTTAGCAATAGAGAGATGAGGATCTCTCTGTACTAACTCTTTTGCCGATGCCAATTCTCTCTGCATGACCTCCAAATGAGGTCTCAACATTGTTTGTATTGAGATTAATTTTTCTCTTATCTTTCTATCATTAGTCATTATCTCAGCTAATCTCCCTTGTGCATGAAGCAACTTGGTAAAATGAATAGAGCTGGAACTTGCATCCATGTTCAGTGAATGTCCTGTTGACTTCAAATCCAATTATATCTTCTCAATAAGTTGTTGATTCTCCTTTGTAAATGTCTCTACATTACATAGTTGTTTTTACAAAGAATAGACATTTTGTACAACCTCTTCTAGGTTACTTACAAGGTTAGAAAGTTCAATCTATTTAACTTAAATCTCTATTGAGACCTTTTCAAGTACCTTGGTCTCAAACTTTCTCTTAGGCCGTTGCATTAGCTTATCATTTGCTTCACTCTCATCAATGTTCACCTTTTTAACAATATGTTCCAATTTCTCAAGTATAGGCGAAGTTTTATTTACATCTTCTAACTCAAAAGGATCTACAAATATATCCTTGATTTCATGTAGTACCTACTTTTGTTGATGTTCACTTCTGAGTTCATCTTGCTTTATCTTCTTCTTCAATATATCTTGCAAAATTTTCATATGTTTATATGTTAAGTTATCAATGTCCCATTTTGGAATCACTATAACTTCATCTAGTGTTACTTGAGTACCGGGAGACTTGTCCCTTTTCTTATGTACCTTCTTCTTCTTTGGCTCTAGTGTGCTGCTACTCAATAGCTGTACTAAGGCTTGAACAACCTCTTTCTCCTTAGGCTCCTAACTCTTCTCGATTAATTTATGTTTAGTCTCCTTTTTTTCCTCAACATGAGGCCCTAAAACTTCTATTGCAGACTTATATTCTTTTCCTTTTATTCTCTTCTCTCCTTCTCTTGTATTAATTTGAACATTATTTACCTCGGTAGGTGTAATGATTTCTATTGTTGTCGGCTTACCCTGTTCCTTGACACTTTTACCTTGTGTATCTTTTACTTTAATTGTGACTGTGTTGGAGCTTATAGACCTACCGAGTCCATAGTAGGTGCACCCTCAATCTTTGGATAATCATGTACTTGGATTAGTATTGGATTGGTTCTTGGTCAAAATCTATCTGAAGCTACCTCAGTAAGAATTTGACTCTTGATTTCTTCTTCGGTGAAGGAATTGATATTCACTAAAGTATCCTCAGGTACATCCTCAATAGTGATCACATCCTAGTATTCACTCTCCTCTACCTTCTACCTTATCTCTTCCTCAAGATTTTGTGGCTCATCTATATCCTCGGTATTGTCAAGTTCCACTTGTCTAGATGTGCCTTTAGCTTTATGTACACTCTTATCAACTATCAATCCACAAATTGTCTTCGATATCAATGTTCTTTGTTTAACAACATCTTCCAAATTCTTCTTCAATATGGAGTATGCCCTCAATTTAGGTATAAACCTATTCCTGTATTGCTCCATAAATTTTTCTATTTTCTTTGTTGTCAACTTAGATATTATTTGTGCTAAGGTGCCTTCTCTTATCTATCTTTTTGTCATGATAACATATTGCCATCTCTCATCAATTTTTCTAAATAATTCATGAGTGATAAGATTCCCTATCTCCAAAGGTGTCATCTTAAATGTAGCCAACATTTCTATCATAGCATCTTCAATCTTTACCTTATCAGTTTTGTTCAACTTTTCAAATTTAATAAATTTAAATACTTCAAAACCTGTGGTACTCTTGATGTTGTGGAAGATCTCATCCACATTGGTTGGATACCTATGTGTTTCCACCTTGAATTTACTGATATCCTATGTATCTATCATTTCTTCATCTTCATCATCATTTTTGGGTACTAATTTCCTTCTTGGCTTCTTCTTGGGGTGGCTCGACTCTACCTTAGTTTGAACTTGTTTCCTTTTCCTTGACCTCTCTCCTTCAGTGTTCTTTACTAATGTTTTTTTTTTTTGGCTTAGAAGCTATTGAAGTTGAATCTACCCTTGTTATCAGTCTTGTTGGTGCAGGAGGAGTAGGCTTCTATTTTTTATTCTTCTTCTTGGTGGGCTTGGAAACCATTATCTCTTTGCCCTTCTTTTGTGCATCTACTTCCTCCTCTTCACTTTCTTCATACTCACTTGATTGGTCCTTACCCCGACCTTGTGTGATTGCTAATGGTGCATTTTCCTCTTCTCCTTGACCTAACATTTTCTCAAGGTTTTTCACTAAATTATTTCTCTTCCTCTCTAAGGTTACAGACTTTAAGCCCATTGTTATTTTAGACTTAGCTTCCTCATAGTTTCTAAAAGTCTTGTCTTTTCTATCAATTTCTTCTACAAGTAAAGTTGTTATAGCTATAGATGTTTCATCTATGTTTACTTCATAGGTCAATGGTCTCAACCATACAACGCTAGGTACAATAGCTTGTACAAATGTATGATTAGTATCCACAAGAAAACATACATCATCATAGAATTTCTCAACTAGTGACACTGGAATTCTACTTCTTTTCCTCATTTTCTTCTTGAATTCAACAAAATAGCTCTCCATCACACTATCAAATTTTTCTCCTAGTTGTTGAATAAAATCACTAATCTATTGTGTCATAGGTCGGTCATGACTCCAGACTACATCTCCTATAGTAGGAAAAGTATTTTGTACATAGAAAAATATAGAGACTATCATAGATCCAAAATTACACATTGAGTTCTTTACTTTCCTAATTGATGATAGGTTCTTGACCAGTTGTGTCAACTATAGCTCGACAAGATCATATGTATGATTTTTCTTCACTATCTTCTATTCTTGGTCCACTGCAATGCAAGAGACACCATCCATTCTGCTTGACTGGTATAATTTGTGTGCAATTACCCTCATTGCAAAATCAATCTCAAGATTTGTAATTGTAGAAATTGTCATTCCTCACTTGTTCCATACTGCCATGGTGTTTTCTTAGATCACTTCCTTTCTCTGGATTCTCATTTTCTTCTTCCTGGTAAGAATAGGGTATCCGGTGACTCGGTGTATGATGTCCTTGATGATATTCATCAGCCCATTCTCCAACCATAATTGCATGTCATGAACTCGACTCAAAACAATCTTAATCCATTCTATTTTAAAATTATGAGGGAAGTCTAGGGCACACACTAACCCTTTGTTGGCAATGTGTTGATGCTCTCCCTTCAACACTCCATTTTCACACAACTTGTTGTAAGCCTCCCTCATCTTATACTCTCCAATTTCACTTATCTTACACATGTAGCATTCTCGCACATCGTGTATCATTAGAACTTTAGGAAGGATTGATGATAGGGCTCTCGAGAGATCCCCCTTCACCACACTGTTAGGTACAACTCAAAAATTTGGTGGATTGCATGCATCACTCCTTACTAACTAAACATGTTGTACCTCCTTGCCTTGCTTCCTCACTCTAGAAGATGAGATTGATGCCATTTTTTAAATTAGGTTTTATAAAATGGATTGAGTATCTCGATAATACCTAGTCTTAATAGTACTTCACAATGTTTGCTGATGACACACTATTGAATCTTCACAAACCGAATTCATACAAATCGATTTTCCTAATCACCTCTGAATCACTTTGAAACTTCTCAAATCACTTGGTGAATTGAAAATGAATGGTAAATTCCATTATATAGATTCAAATGGCCAAATTAGGTCTTCAGTAAATACTTTGTATACTTAGTGGGTTTAATACAACTGTCTCGATCATTGCATGATAGCTCAATTAACCCATTTTCATACTCCATCACTTGATCACAAACATGACTCAGTCGTTACTAACATTTTCACTTTAGCTCAGTTGATATATCATCTTTATCAGTATGGGGGCTCGACACATACTAAGTGACTCGATCACTATAGACATAAATACTGATGCTCGACATCAATTATGCATAAGAACTATTTTCTTTGTACTTGCCTTAGATCTTTCCTAATGAATCTTAACTTATGTAGATATGGACTTTAACAAATCTAATCTTAGGAACTGGTGTAGAATAAAACATTTGAAAACACAGTTCCTTATATACCTTCTTTTCTTAGTTAGAAGTAGTATGATAACTTGATCCATTAGATTAGGCGATCTTAGGTTCACTGGATCCACTATTGCTTTCTTCCTCTTTCTTTCTCCATGTCTAGGTCATCTAGTTCTTTATTTGTTCATTAGTCTCTTCACCTTTTCTTTGTTCATTACTTAGTGCTTGTGGGGTATATGCACAAATATGGGGGACCAAAAAGGTGCCACTTTCCTTTTTGGCCCCCCAACGGCCATAGTGCATACACACTAAAGCGCGTGCGCCCTATAGTGCACACACGCTATGGATTGGGTTGCCCAAGACTTACACTTGGGCAATTCAAAACATAATGTGTGTACACTATAGGGTACACATGCTATTCAAATCTATGACTTGCATAAGGCGCAAGTGCTATAGGGCATGCACGCTATAGCGCATGCACCCTATTCTAGTCATAGATTTGAATAGTGAGAGAGAAAGAGTAAGGTGGCGGGGGATGGGAGAGAGAGAGAGAGAGAGAGGGTAAGAATGTAAAATATAGAGGGTAGGAAGTTGAGATATATATATATATATATATATATATATATATAAAGAGAGAGAGAGAGAGAGAGAGAGAGAGAGAGAGGGTAGGAAGGTGGGAGAGTGTGTGAGAGAGAGAGACTGAGAGAGGGAGATGAAACAGGGTGACACAAGAGAGAGAGAGAGAGAGATGAAATATGGTAAGAAGGGGAAATGTAGAGAGAGCAACTAAGAGAGGGAGATGAAAGAGAGTTTAGCTCTCTCTCTCTCTCTCCATCTCTCTTCTCCCTCTTCCCTTATCCTTCTCACCTTCTCACTCTCTCTCTTCCTCTCTCAGCCCCCACCACCTTCTCAGTCTTTCTCTCTCACTATTCAAATATATGACTTGGATAGGGTGCATGCACTATAGAGCACACACCCTATAACGCGTGCATCCTATCCAAGTCATAGATTTGAATAGGGCACACATGCTATAGGGGGCATGCCCTATAGCGCATTTGCCCTATGTTATACATTGGAATCAACCAAGCCTAAGGATTGGATTTTCCTTGGAGATCTAATCCAAAGGCTTGGAGGATTCAAATAGGCCTAAGACATATTTTCCAGTAGACATACAAAAAAATGACATCTTTTCTTGTGTGCTCCTCGTTAGGTTTACTCGTGGTTGAATAACGTTAAAATCAGAGAAGATGATATTGTAGATCTCTCTGTTAGCTATCTAACCATATAATTTATTTTGAATTATGAATATGTTAAGTTTTTCATCTCTAATTTCTTTTGTATGTATGTCCGATTTTTGTGAAAAACTAACTTGTACTATTTTAGGCATAGATTTTGGCTTGTTCATCGGATTTTGCAACAAGTTACATTTTTAGAAACTAGACTCCATTCTACATGCTTTAAAAAATAGAAAATTGGATTTTCAATTAGTTTTAAATGATTTCTAGGGGGAGCACATAGAAATTTCATGTTTTCAGGATGTGTGCACTTTGTAAATTCATAAAAAAATATACATTCATAAAAAATTAGCAAAAAAATCCTGGGTAAACTACATGGTGTTACCTAACTTCTCACTGGAGTGATTAAAAAAATTTTAAAAAAAATTTAACATTTTAGGGGGAGCACACCAGACGCTATGTTATGTTTTTTCACAAAAAATAGGACCACTTTTTGTGCTCCCCCTTTTTGAGGACCTTAATCTGCACCATTTTCAAAATAAATTAGTAGTTTAGGAAGATTCAGAGTATTACAACTCTTGTTCTTGTCGCATCTTAAAATTTTGAGTTTAACTATCTTCAATTTCTTGTTGAAGTTCAGAGTTTGCTGATTTCAGGCAAAAAGTGGCATCTTATACCCGCTTTTTGGTCCCCCATCTTTGCGCACTTACCCTGTGCTTTGGTCATGCAATCTCTTTTTATATGACCAATCTTGTGACAATTATAACATACCAAACTTTCATTCATCTAACTCTTGGATTTACCTCTAAAGTATGTCCTTATGCATTTTTCTCCAATATGACCATATTCTCCACAATAATGACAAGTATACCATGTATTGTAATCCCAATTTAATGTGTTACCTTTCCTATGTGCATTACCTTTCTTCTTGGAAGCCCACTTTGGTTTTGCATTGGATCTGGATTCTTGTGCTCTATGACCAAATTTTTGACAATTGTAGCAATGTCCTTGAAATCTAGGTGTAGTAGATGAATTACTAGCCTTTGACCTGTATTCATGTGCCTAATGTCCATGCTTTTTATAGTTAAAACAATATACATTGAATTTAGGCTTAGGATTGGACTTATCATTCTTTCTTCCACAAATGTTTGTTATGTGTCCTCATTTTCCACAACAATGACATGTAGGTTTGTTGTTCTTTGGCTTTGTGTTCCTCTATTCTCCACTCTTTGATGATTCCCCTTCTTTAGTGGATGATATGTGCTTAGTATGGCCTAGTCTAGAGGTGTCACTAGATCTTCTTGGTGATCTCATTAGTTCCTCTAAATATCTCATAGTTTCATTAGGTTTGTTCATCCTCTCATTGAGTTCCTTTTCAGATCTTAACTCATTTTTCAGTTGATTGTTCTTTGATCTCATATTTTTAATTTCCATGTCTTTCCTATTTAACTCTTGATTTGAAAGTAATAGTTGATTTACCATGTCCAATTGATTATTTATCATCTTCACATCACATGTCCTTTTATCAATTCTAGTATCCATTTGTCTCTTATCCTCTTCTGCCATTGTCATGTCTTCCTCATCTTTATTTTTCTGTTCAATCACTTCACATAGTCTTACTGATTAAATTTCATGTTCTCTCCTCAAACTTCTAACTTCTTCATTTAGAGAATTGTTTCTCTCCAATAGATGTTCTAATGCTGCATCACTTTCACTAGAGAATCCATTATCAAATAGACCTTTATTGTCTTCTTCTTGATATTGAGTGTCATTTAGTTGGATTGCCAATTCTTTCCTTCTTTTAAAGGATTTCTTCAATTTTTCTCTTGTTGATTTAAGCTGGATGTCAATCTTCTGATTCTCTATGATCTTTCCCAACTTATAAGCCTCCATCTCCAAGATCTTAACTCTCAAGTGGTTAGACTTCTTCTAAGAGAACTATGTTTTGATACCAATTTTTGGGAGTCTTATTTGGGAAAGTAAGATACTGAGAGGGGGGTGAATCAGAATCTATAAAAATTTTACACTTTGAAACTAATTCAACATGTATATCATAAACATAAACTTCAATGCTAAAATGAATCTAACTACTAATCACATCCATGAAAATGAAACACATAACAAAAAGATTTTGGTAATCTAGAAACCCTTGAAAGGTAAAACTGGGGTAGGGATGACATACATAAATCTTCACTACTGTAGCAATAAAGTGTGCATGTTAGGGATACAAAGTTTTGATCACTTATGGTGATCTACCCTGTGAGGGGTCTACCCTGCTAAGAGCTTACATACTTATACAATCTACCTTGATTTAAAATAGATTTAAAAATTACAACTAAGTAAGCACTATGTTAGGAGATTTTCAAAAGCTTGTTAGGACCACTCTATTAAGAGATTTACCCTGATTCAGTTGCTAGAATGTATTAGTACCTGATCCTTTGATTTTCACTTCAAATGCTGATAACAGATCCCCTCTTTCCAATATTTATCTAATCTCAAAATCAAATATTACTCTATTTTGTCCTTCATTTCTCTACTTGGTCACTTTGCCTGATCTATGCATCTGGCATTCAAAACACTGCTTCCATCCGTATGCATAAGATCTCTTCTCTGTTACAATATTAGAGTTTTTATGTCACCTTATATAGACAATTGATTAAACTCCTAGATCAAGATCACCGATTTAGATTCATCACTTATGCCTCTTATACATTTCCTTTTTCTAATTGGTTACATTGCTTGCACATAGGGATTAATGATTGAAATCATGATGCGTAATCAACTCCTTAATTATCTCAACAATCATTAAAACACGCATAGAAGTTAGCCAAAATGGTTTACCTACCCGTGTTTGTGCTATTCTAAACATATATTCCAAAATTGGTTCACTTAGCATACGAAGTCTCTGGTGCTCAGTCAAAACTATTCTCCATTTATTGGCACTCGATGCTGACACTTCTATACAACTCGACATAGATATTGCTCGGTAACTACTGGGGTACTCAGTGACCTCTGACTTGCTTGGGAGTAACTATTGCTTAGTACATATACAAAATATAATTCCATACATTACTCAGCCTTAGTAGGATGGCTTGGTTGCAGTGATGACCAACCAACTCTGCCTTGATAATGACTAAGTGTTGGACACTAATAGACAACATGACTTGGAGATCAACATAACTTGGCATGTTTGACATTTTGATTCACTATGAAAGTGAAGAGCATAGACCTAATACCAAATTTATCAAACAAGTGAGCCTTTCTACTTAAGCTAGATGTTGGACTTTGAATGCCACAATTAAAGAAAAATGCAAAGGGATAAGACTTACCTCATTCTAAGGTAGTAAAGGCTAGGCACATTTTTGAGTGTTTATTTTACAATTACTTTTTTTATACTCACATAGTGGTGATCATTTAAGCTCTTACGCGTTCACAAGAACAACCACACACGTTAGTCTGACACAAGATAGACAAGGTGAAAGCAATCCTAAAAATGCATACAAATTGATTCAAGGATAAAAGTTTAATCATGGAAATTTTGCCTTGTATACATTAACAACTTTCACAGAATGTTCAAAAGTTGCAATTTTCTCAGTCAAAATAATGTCTTCAAGAATCGATTAACACTTGCACATCCCCACATAAATTAAAAAAATTAACTCCGCACAAAAGAAAATCACCAAAAATAAAAATCTATTTTAAATAAAAAACTAACACAACAAAAAAAACTTTAATCTAAAAAAATCTAGTTAAAGAAAATAAAATCTAATCTAAAAACAAACTTTATCTAAAAATAAAATAAAATAAATCTAAATTAAAGCTAATCCAATTAACAAATCTAAATTAATTAACTAAATTTAAACTAAATTAATGATTTAAAAACTAAACTAAATTTGCATTTAAAAAACTTTACTAAATTAATCTTAAAAAACAAAAAACTAAACTAGATTAAATTTGAGAAAACTAAATTAAAAGTTGAAAAACAAAATCTAAACAATAAACAAAAAGCAAACCCACTTGGGATCTCATTTATCCTTATCTTATATGCTTTTGTTTTTTTGTTTTATTATCCTTGTTCTCTTTTTTGGACTTTTTGTTTGCTGCAAAACACTTCAAGTCCACGTTGGATATAAAATAGCAAGGTCTATGCTTCACAATCCTGGCCCCTGCTCAATGCCTTGTCACCTTTTGATTTTGTAAAATGCAGCTTTTCACAGAGGACAGACGATGTTTTATAACAGGTAAAGCAGCGTATGAAGATTGCAGCATTTAAGGAACGAGATGACATCTAATTCAAGGTATGCAGCTTTCTAACTGCTAATGACCGTCTCACTTTCTGTCACCTGTGCAAATACAAAAACCAAACACACAGCAAAACTAGAGTTTTGAATGCCAAGATAAATAGATCAGTAATATATGAACCATACAAATAACCGTCAGATAATCAAAGACGAGAACAGAGACAACTTTGATGAAGAAACTCAGTGAGATGAACACGGAAATCATAAGTTCTCAGAAATTATAACGAAGTCAGTGTCGTCAATGAAAGTAGCAAGCCAATGACCACAATGAGAGTCTCTTGTATTATAAATGAAAGGTAAACATGGGTCAAATAAGAGTAAGAAATATGAAAAAATAAAATTTTCTCGGCCATACAGTGAGAAATTTCTATTGTTTGCAAGAGTTTGAAAGGCTCTATGATTCACGTCGGGTTCACCAAATGTTGTAGGGTAAATCTGTAAGTCTTAAATAAGAGAGTTAGTAGCGTCGTTTAATAAAAACACTAAATTAACTAATTTATTTAACTTTATAAACAACAAAAATGAAAGTATAATCAATTGAAAATTAACAAATAACTAAACATGGAAACAGAGAGAATGCTTCAAGTCTCCATTGCTTCTCTTTGTTCGTATGAAGTGTACACTCAGCTGTGATTCTGACAAACAGATAGAGGTTCGATGCATAAATTCGTGATCCAAATGTGAAGACTGAAGGTTGGTTATATAGAAAATTGGGTTAAAATCAATGTTCGAGATTGATGATAGAAAGATGATAAAGTTTCCAAAAAATTGAAAATCTAAAAAATAGAAACCTTTAGATACTTTCTAATTTTGGATTTTAAGAAAAGAAATTGATTTTTGAAATTGTGAGGATTTTTAAATTTCAAAATTGATAATCCTGCATAAATTTAATTTTTCTGAGTTTTGAAAATTTAATTGAATTAAAATTCAATAAATCAGAAAGATGGAATTAGTTGAAATTAAATGAAATTAAATAGAATTAACAGGAAATTGAAATTGAGAGAAATACAGATGAAATTTAAATTAATTTAATTAAGAAGAATTAAATTAACTAATTTAGATAATTAATGATAATTATTTAAATTATGGGACTTTAGAAATGAATTTTAATTAACTAGTGAAAATCAATTAATTAAAGGTGATTAATTAAATCAAATTAATTATTTATTTAATTTAGGGGAAATGATTAAATGATGAAAAGATTCAAATCTTATAGAAAATGAGATGATTAATTAATGATTAAAGAACCATTAATTAATAGTAGAATAACTAATGCATTAAATGTGAATTCGCAAGTATGTCTATTTTTGGGTGTCTACACTATGACCCAAGTAAACTTAAGCGATGCGATAAGTCCACTCCTAGGAACTACCAAAACTACTAGTACATGAACTTTACTAGGTCCAAAAATTTATTCACATCACCACCTCACCTTAAGTGCAACTAAGGGAGTAAATAATTATGAAAGGAAAAATTGTTATTATGATAATAAGTATTGGTTACTAAAACATATTAGGTACTTATTAGGAAAAGACTTGATGTAGGAGCATCTTGGATCTTAGAGTGATCTTGCATAAAACTAGAATTATAAAATTTAATGGAATAGTTTAGTTCTAGATATTGAACAATCAATAAATTTATTAATAAGGCCTAAAACATTTAATGAATTATTTAGTCATGTCTTAAGGTTCTGGCTTGTATAGGAGAGTCATACATGTCAATAGCATCTTCCTCGCATATTCTTATAATCTTCCACTTTGGATAGTAGGTGGTGGTTATAGATGATAGTAAGTATTTTATAACATTACATTTATCATTTACAAGTGCATGTCTTCACAAGTGGGGTCCTAAGGGACATTTGGCAATGCATGTCTTACTACAGATTCTTGCAAAACTATAGAGTTTTCATAGTTGACTTGTTTGATTGGTTATTAGTGGAGGTGGCCATTTGCACCATAAATAGAGTTTTAAATATATTTTATTTATTATTTTATTGTGACCAAATTAATCAGATGTGGTCTATGGGTAAAATATAATTTTACATTCATAAAATTTATGTTATTATTTATTGCTGGAAGTTGAGGTGGACTTGTGCAACATTATGACAAAATTCAATGCAATGTTTGAATAATGTTTGGAGGGATTTTCAATCTTAATGTTATATTTAGTTGGGTTACACAATAAGTAGCTGTGATAAACACAATAGGGTTGTTTTTTGCATCACATTTTGTAAAGTTTAGGGAAAAAAGTTTGAAGGTTTGGTTTATAGTTGGGATTTTCAATTTGTAGGTTGAAGGATTGAGTTACAGTGGTAGCTATAGCACAAATTTGAGGAGTTTTTCCTTGTAGTTTACTCTTGCATAATTTACTTACATATCATTTTTTTCATTTATATTAAAAATAACAAATATTTATTTTAAACTCATTTGGTCACGCAATTATGATTCAAAACAACTATGTATTTGGTTAGCTAGTTTGCAATAACTTTTAGGGAGAAAGGAAATTATTTTTCTTGTATTTTTATTTTACATATGTTTCTTATTTATTTCAATTAATTTGATCTAAAATAATATTTCAAATTTACAAATGTTGCCTTTGTGGCTGAAAACTTGTATCTTTTAAATTAGTATTACAATTTTCTATCTAAGTTGATTAATGAGAAGAAGAAGCCTATCATGCATATTTCATGTTTGAATTTTGATGTTGTTTTGAGTTTTTAGATTTAATTCAACTCATCTAAGTAGATTGTGCAATGCATTCAGTTTGAGAGTGAAAATTTTCCTACATTAGTGGTATTAGAATATGAGTTCCTAAGTGTGTAGACACAAGTACTAGTACTAGTGGATGCATTTTTCACTAGGAATTGAAGGTGTGTGTGGATTTTACTTGCAAATGAATGTGAAAGCAACAAGAAGGACTAAATAGAAGATTTGAAGAGATCGAGTTTCTATCTAGATGTTAATAGATCACTAGAGGAGGTAATTTACAATAGAATCTGTAAATGTGGTAAGATATTTTTTTAAATCTTAACATCTAATGTGAGGTAGTTTACATAAGAAAAAATTGATGGTTTTGACAATTTGTGTTATTGAGACTTTGCAAGGCCTTGAAAATGGAAATGAGAAATGTGTCATAGTCTTATGCTATCCTATGTCTACCCTTGGCCTACTTAGTTAAGGGGTCTAATTTATAAATTCCTTCAATTCTATTCCATTCTTTATGAGTAGATAGTTTATTCTTGTCATATTAATCTTCTCTTGTTCTTCACATTAGGCCTCTAGATCTTGGATGGTTATCTCCATAGAAAAATATTACATTTTATTAGAGCTTTTTGAATACCTTTGGTTAATATTTTTAGATATTTAGAGTGCAATTTTTAGTGGATTTTGATTTTGGGAAGATCCTCTTCATGGCCTCTTATTTTAGGTATAATTTATATCTTGTTGGGTAAAATCTAATTTCACCATTAGATTTAAAAGGTTCTAAAAGTTATTTTTTCCTTTTGTTTCATCGAAATTGGACATTGAAGGATAGACCTATGTAGGTTTGAAGGTGGGAGTTCATTGATAGATTTTGGATGTACCTTCCATTTTTAAGAATTTAGTGTCTTGATAGACCCCTCTATCATGCTAAGAAGGGCCAAATCAACTAAGTTCATCTTCCTATTCATCAAAATGAAGCACATTTACCTTTAACTATTAATATTTTCCCCTATCCAATTGTATGATTTTCATTGTGATAGAAAAAAATAATTTTTCAAAGGTGGTCTAGGGTTTTTCCCAGGCTCATGTATTGCCTCCTTTCTAGGTGCGTTCTTTTTTGAAAGTGCATATTTTTTCTTCTACCTCACATTAGTTATATTAGTTTATAATCATTATGATCATAAATTGTAATTTTATAACATGACTTTTCTTGTCATATTTTAGGAATCATAATACATAGATCACAATTTGATCTTTTTCATATTGATCAAAGTCTAAAATTTCTAATTGTGGCATTTTTAATTGTTCAAATTTGAATTCCACTTAGCCTTTTTTTTTCAATTGGCTATTTTATTCACACTAAGTATTTATGTGCCAAATTATTTATTTTAGGAGGGTTCTTTGATTGAGAGAATTCAAGATGTTTTTTTGTGTGCTTGTGTTATAAGTTCTCTCTTGTGCTCTTCATATTTTAAGCCATGTGTGGTCCTATGTCTCCTCTTTAAACTCCACATAACTAGACAACATGGAAAAAAAATGATTGGAGTAAAGTCACAACATAGTGGTTGCAAACAAAGAAAATAAATGGTTCCAATAATAGTGGGCTTGACCATGGAGGAAACTTTCTAGTTAAGTGTGCTTGAGATGGAGTAGTACTAGGATATTGGGTGACCTCCCGGGAAGTCCCGATGCTTCACCTCTTTGAGCATCACTTAAAGATGAAATGAGTATTCAGTATTCCATTCATTCTAATGAGAGATGGGTGCTTGTGAGCCACTACTCACGAAATATGGGTCAATGAGTTTGACTCAAAACTACACAGTTGAATCCTGATAGCAATATCACAATAGAAAAGTATTTAATTTAGTGTATTGATGGAACCATTCAAGACCGTTAGATTCTAAAAAAGATCCTAATCTAGAAAAAGAACTCGCTCAAAATCATTTTGACTCTTGAAATATTAAGTAAATATGTACATCAATTGATATTATATTTCATATGGATAAGTGTAAAATAGTTAAGGATGATTATGATAAACATGCTCAATTGTATGGAAAAGTTTATGAGATTGGGGATACAAACTTGATAATTATTTCAAAGGTCTTAATAATTTTTTTGATACAATTCAAGATTATGCAACTAAATAAAATGAGGTAAGATCATAACTAAAAGGTCTCTTCATTGATATGAAAGATGCATAATTGGTCTTCAATTTTTTGAACAAGCTTCCTTTCAGAGTATGCCAACTTTTTCCTAGTTTCCAAGATCATTGGTTTACTATGGGGAGTGCATAAACTACACTATCATTCGATTTAATTATAGAAATGTTGGAACTATTGAGTAATCAAATTTGATCACAATGGGTACTCTCATGTCATCCAACTCACATGCTTTGGTGGCTAGTAATGAGATAGGAGCCAAAAACAAGTAGAGTAGTCTATGAATAAGCCAAATAAGAACATGCAATTCACATTTAATTCTATTGAAGAATCTAAATTTTCCTCTTTTAAAGGATAATAATATAAAAACAAGAAGCCTAATTGTCCATATTGGAAGAGGATAGGACATGTAGAACAATATTGTTATAAGAAGGATATTGATTAATTGAAGCATTTTCTTGAGAAGAATAGAATCAAATTTCCTTCTGTAATATCTACTTCATATATTCTTCTCCCAAAGAAAATGAAGAGAGTCTCATTTTTTGGGACAGATAAGAAAACATTATTATCTCTTTGTGCTTTTACAAGTCATAATTTAAAGATATGTCCTCTAGATTCAAGAGCTTCTCATCATACAAAATCTTGAAATTCTATGTTTTATTCATTTGAAGCTAGCAACATGCCACCTATTTTTATGGGTAATCATACACATATGAATGTAACTAGGGAGGGATACATCGGTATTTAGTATGAGACTTTATAATATGCTTTGTGTGAACCGTACTTGAGAAACAATCTTCTTTCCATCTATCAAATCACTCATAGTGCATCATGGTGCACAATGGTATTTTCTCTTGAGTTAGTTATTATTAGATACTTGTAGATTTGAGTGAACATTTATAATTGGTTTGTGGATCATGCATCTAATTTTTGCACCTATTTAGACACTATTTATATTAATCACTTTAATTACTTAGATGATTATCACACTTCTAGTGTGGATTCTAAATTTGAGAAATATTTTGGCTACTTGAACTTGAATATTTTCACATGTGATATAGTTCTTGCTCGTTGTAATCTATATCATCCTATTGATATTACATTTATTGATAGTCTTTATGATGTGCATGCATTGCTATAGTTTTGGCTTCGTACGATTTAGTGCAGTACAATATATAATGTTTTACAAATATAGTTCCTTGGAATGACTACTTGACAAAAATTACAAGTTTTCTTATGGAGTCTTATCTTGGAGATTTAGGAGACATCATTGATGATATTTATCTTCTCTTTGATGGAGATGATCCTTCTTCAATTATTGTGAGGCAATATTGTAACCCTTTTTCTTAGTCTAAACATGATTATTCTTTAGAATTTGACATGAGCGCGAATACTTTGGTAGCATTTGGTGGATGTTTCTTTATCTTGAGATGACACACTTGAGTCTTTGGACCTTTTTCTAAATTAATTTTCACTAGATCCTATATTTTCTTTTTCAAAAGTGTCTCCTAGTACAAATAATTTAAAAGGTCTAAATTTTAGCATTAACATGGTGACACTTGAGTAGCTTTTAGAGACTTCATATATCTTTAGTTTTGTCCCTACATATTCCTTTCAAGATTGACAAGCCTTCATATATGCAATGCCATCTTTGGTGTTAATTCTTCCTAAGGGGATGAACATTGTTTGATTATTATGCGACATCCTTCATATTTATTTTGGTGTAGATCAACCATTGGGACACTTTATACATTTCAAGGGAGGCTACATGGTCTCTCTTATTCTTTCATATGGGGGAACCTTTTCCTCAAATAGATTTTTGTTCTTCTCAATCTTCTTTGAGAGTATTTTGTATTTTAATATCACTTTTATGGAGGATTTTTCTTCCCCTAGTTTTGGTCCTTTTTCTTCATTGCTAGAGATTGCATTTCTTTTGTACATAGTTACCTATTATGGCCTAGTAGATGAGACCCATCTTGCATTGTTTTCATTTTTTTATACTCTTCCTATGGCACAACTTTAAGTGTTGTTGTGATTAATTTTTTTACCTAGTAAGTTCTTCAACTAGGTCCTAAGTACACACGTGTTACTTAGGATTACTTAGGTACCACATAGTCCAACATTCCCACCTTAAGTGGAATTTTCACCTTTAAAATACTTATTACATTATCACTTTTCCACCTTATGTGGGTGATGACTTATCAATTTATGTATCATTTCATAGGATCAAGAAACTTAACATGATCTTATGATATCGTATTTCTCATCCTTTCCTTCTTAACCAAGAGGTGTCCTTTGTGCATTCATTTCATTCTATTGCACTCTTGATGAGAACACATGTTATTCTTGTCATATTGACTATCTCTTTTTTTTTTGCTTTCCATTAGGCCTCTAGATCTTGGGTGGCTATCTCCATAGCCAAATCTTATAGTATTAATTATTGGTCCAATTTATTTTCTCTAACTTCTCATCAAGTGGTTGGATGTCATTTTTGGCTTCTTCCTTTCAACGGGATGTATTCCCACAAAAAAAAGGTTTTTCCATTTCATTTTTCTCATGTTTGTGTTCTTATTTTTATATTCTTACTCTTGAAAATGCTACACGATTCTAGAAATAATTTATGTATGATGTTCTCTAACCTATCCAATTGTTTAACATTAGAAGGAATTTTACAGTCAGCTTCAAAGAATCATCTAATTCACTCCATTTTCTCTTTTCATATCGATAGACATTTTTATATTTAACTCTCATTCTTCTATTCATTTTTTAGGTACTCATTTTTTTGTCAAATAATTTTTAATTATTATTTTATCTTGTTTTATGCATGAGGATAACCTTATATTCAATCCTTTTTACCTCATTTTTAAGGACTTTGAATCATTCAAAATTATAAATTAATGAGATTGCTCTCTATTCATCAAATAAGGTTAAAATAAAAAATTAAGAGTTAATCTATCTAGCAATTTTACAGAATAATAAATTTAACACATTAGCATATGTTTGAAGTTAAAACAACATAAATGTTTAGAAAAATAGAGTCACTGTGTAGAAATTCAAATTGGATAAAAATTCTAATAATAATTATATACTTTAGCTCCTCAAACAAGTTATTCAACAATGTCTATTTAACACAAAAAATGAGCTCACGTCTCTTACAATTACGTTCATCTATATTTATGTGTTTTCTTTTAATTTGTTTTCAAAACTATTATATTATGAAAAATATCAGAATTCACCAATCACCCTCCTTTACAAAGGCTTTTGCAATAGATATTATTCCTTGAATATTGATTGAGATACTTTCCATCAAAATACTAAATGAAAAGTTGAGACAAATCATTTATGAGTGATGTGCTACTTAGGCACACCAAAATGATGACTTGATACCAAGTCATTTGTTTGTAGTTGTACAATTATTAGATGTTTGTGAAATCATTCCTTATGTCAAAAGTGCAGGGTGAAGATTATACTACTATGCTGATTTTAAAATTGTCAAAAAAAATAATACAAGTTTTGACTAACTAAAAAATTCATCACTACATTTGCTCTCATTATTTCCAATTTCATAGAGATGTTCCAAACCACTCTATAATCATGTTCAACACGACAATGTAACCAACTATACATGAGAAGCAAATCTTTTCACCCCTAGTTATATAGCTATACATTATTAAATAAAAGAATTCTAAATATATTATAAGAAAAAAAACCTTAAACACTTGATCTGGACCAAATCCCTTTAGTATTGATAGCTCAACAATAATTTACTAAAATATACCATCTCAAATAGGGAGCTACAAGGAAAATAGTTCATAATTTGTTTGTTTGTATCATTGCATGACGAGACATGTAAAAACACCCAGTCAGAAGAAGACGTGCAAAGCATAAGAAGTATATAATCTTGGTGCTTTTAATTATCACAGTTGACTGCAAATGTGTGATGTTCTTCACCTGAAAATTTATAGTCCAATTTAATAATGGCGATCAATGGCGTCGGTACAGAATCCATGTAAACCAAAAGACCCAAGTCCAGCGAAATTCAATCCTAAAATCTACTTGTCATCGATTTAATGAAGATTAACAAAATTCAATTCTACATTCACTTATCTACTTGAAGATAAAATCCATGTAGACGATGGCCCAGGTCTAGTTAAATTCAATTCTGAAATCATTTATAAGCTGCCCAATAGATAGTGAGTTTGTTAAAGTTACGGAATTATTTGTCTCTTTTCTATTGAGAAAGTAAAAAGCAAACTTCTTACTAAATTCAATTCCGAAATCATTTATAAACTGCCAAATAAATAGTGAGTTTGTTAGGTTACGGAATTACTTTGTTTCTCTTCTATTGAGAAAGTAGAAAGCAAGCTTCTAGCTGCTGAGATTATCTTCCGAACAACTGTCTTGAATAGATTTGTATAAAAATCTATTGATTAGATTGGATTTGAGATGAATGTGATATAGAAAACACGTCATTAAGATAGTTCACATCATAGACATTAGGGGCAAAGTGACTTGCTATTTCATGATAACATAAATTGATTTATATGTATCATAATTCCATTCTTAGCTTTATGTTCTCATCATAATTCCATTCTTAGCTTTATGTTCTCACCATAATACCATTCTTAGCTTTATCTTCTCATTATCAATGTACCTTGTGAATGTGTTGGAGAATCCAACTCTATGATAACCTCGTATAGATGATGATTGCATGGTTTCATAAACGTAGATAAGGTTATATCATTATGTTCCCATCTCAAACTCTAAATTCATATCATAGTTTGTTTTACATAGCTTCACAATTGGATCTATCATGTAGGTCACATTAGTTCAATATCCATGATTGTCTACAATGCAATCAAGGTAGGAGAGTCTAATGCAGTACCATCTAATCATATATCTAACAACAATAACCACATGCTAAATATGATCCATAATCAATTTACACAAAATATATCTTGGAAAAACCACCAATGCAATAAATCTAGCCAAACATATTTGTTATTAATTCTTGAAACTCTAAATTTACTAAAGTCATCCACGGTGGCATACAACATAGGCTACAACTCTCCCATGTTGAATCATTTCCATTACAATGTAAATTTTTTTTTTTTTTTCTCAATTTTGTCTTTTTTTGAAGAATTGGTTAAAAAAGCTAATACAATCTTTCACTCACCCTTGCTTTCAATATTCCCCCTAGCGCTGTTAACCCTTCCACCCTCTTATATAATGAGGAAGCCATTCATAGAAAGAAACATTATGGTGATTCAACTCCTTTGGTACCTGTTACCTCCAAGATTTTGATCCTAGGCCAATAGAATTCCTTGATATGCCTCATACCCCCTCTCATGGCCTCCAATAACTCCATTAAACTAAAGACAAGGAAGTGATTTTATCAAATCCCCCTAAAGACTCTTGTGTCTTAATTTCTAAGGATGATATTAACTGTTGTAGTTCCTTTAGTTTCAATTCTCATAATTTTCCATGTCTAGTTGACTAGCCATGTCTTCCCCACTTTCCCCTTTCAAATAACTAGTCCAAGATGATGACCTAATCATGCTTCTTATCTTTCAACCAAACCAATTTTTGTTGACCTCACTCCCCTATAACTAAAGACAAGGAAGTGATTTTATCAAATTCCCCTAAAGAATCTTGTGTCTCAATTTCTAAGGATGATATCAACTATCCTAGTTCCTATAGTTTCAATTCTCATAATTATCCAAGTCTAGTTGGCTAGCCATGTCTTCCCCACTTTCCCCTTTCAAATAACTAGTCCAAGATGATGACCCAATCATGCTTCTTATCTTTCAACCAAACCAACTGCAATGTCTTCTCTATATTAGTACTTTTAGGATCTAGCTATGGAGATAGTGACCCAAGAACTCTCTGATATGTTCTATAGGATTTGTCTTTCCTTTGTACTTGTCAAACGTTGGCACCACAAAGTGTGCAGGGAATGGAGGCATCATAATTGAGTGATCAAAGGGGTAAGGGTATAAGTCTTCTAAGGTATAATACTTGGTTTTCTCTTGATTTTGAATGTTTCACACCTCATTTTGCACTTTTTGAAACTCTTGAATTAAGAGGCTAGTTTGATCTTGAGGGAGGTTTTTGAGGTTGAGTGGGTTTTTGGTAGTTGGTAGAGGAGCTTGCCTCAAATTCTAGAATTGTGGTGCGAGAATATATGATCTACCAGGGATTTAATTATGGATACTAGATAGAAGGTTCTATTGAACATGGGTTGGATTCCAATTGGGTTTTTGTTGTTGTATTTTTTGTTGGAACAAAGATCTAGCTCTTAGGGGTGGTTGAATAAATGTAGGACCAACTGAGAAGATCCCAATTGTCTTGATTGGGTTTGACACCCTAGTCCTATTGGAACATTAGAAAAGGGGTTGTAGTGAGCTTGGCCCACTAAGGATATACCAGGGATGCTTGTAGTTATGGTAGTTGAAGGCATTATTTGAGATGAGCAAGACATGGAAGAATAAATAGTAGCATTTTGGAAGATGGGGATCCCTTGAGATGTCGTCTAGTTTTGGTTAAGTCCCCATCTTGAATATGATCCATCCTATATCAATGTTTTCGATGTCATTACTTATGAGGTTTCAAGCATGGTCATGGCTTGAGATACCACAATATTTGGTGGAAGTTGGGAAGTAGTGCCATGTGCTACCAAAGGTTTCTCAGGCCATATTTTAGAGACATCAAACCTAGAAGTAAGTGTGTCTCCTTTGATTAGAGTAATTTCTAGGTACTTATGGGGATTACATCCGAGTATGTTCTATATAAGTAGAGATAAATACACATCCTATTCAACATATTCTATCTCTTCTTTAGTTATATTTTGGAATGCTTTTGATCTGCGAGGTTGGGATGATTCAGGAATATTTTTATAATACAAAGATAGATCAACTTGTTCATAGTGATTAATCTCTGGTTCTTCCTCTCATCAAGGGAAGGGGTTGATAAAATATTCATTTGGTTGTTTTTGGATCTAGACCTGGTGATGGGTCCACGACTAAGAGTATGCATGGGAAGACCCCAAGAGTTACTTATTGAAAGTGTTTGAGTTTGGCTTAAGTTGATGCCTTTTTCTAGATGTTTAAGTGCATTTGTAAATGAAGTCTTTAGAGTAGAAGATGTACCTCTATGGCTTAAGATTGTTTGAAGGTTTTAACTCGTTAGATCCAAGGATGTGCAACCCTTGATGGAAAACTTAACAGAGTTGGTTGTAAAGTTTGTTGATGATAGTTGTACAAAAAAGGATCCAGATAAAATAACAAAATGATAGCCAAACACAACACACACATCAATCATTAATCCTAAAATATAACACCAAGTGTATGTTCTCGATCATTTCTACTAGTCTTGCACAAGAAGAGATACCAAGAAATCTACTTAAGGACAATCTAATTCAATGTGGCTAAGAAAGGTAGGTTGCTAATTGAGAAGGATTTAGCTAGGATTTTTGTTGAGATAGATTTTGAGTTTATCCTCCATTACAGAGGCCTCCCACATGCATAAAAACATGATTTTGCACAATCTTGAAAGACTAATTATAGAGGAGGTTATTATTCCCAAACTCTTTCTATCGTCCACCGCATTAAGGATGAAGGCATTTCATTTTATAGTGGGCCAGAATACTACAGATAAATCAGTTGTATTTGACTTAGGGTCATCCCTCTCATAGCTATGCTAAAGCATTTGGGAGGTGGTGTTCTCCTATGACTCTATTTTAACTAACATGTTCATGAAAGAAATGAAATGAAAAGTAGGTCGGGAAGTTTGATCACCCTAATAAGGGTGAGAGCATATCCCTATTACTCTTCACTTGCAAACACAATTAACAAGGTTCTTTCCCAAGCCTTCAATCTAATATAATTAGAGCATGTTTGACATTTTGATTCACTATAAAAGTGAAGAGAATAGGCTCAATTCTTTCATTAAAAAAAAAAAAGGTTTAATATTTAGTGTTTGTTCATTCCTTGACTCTTTTCTATTGAAAAACTTGGCATATTTGACATTCTGATTCACTATGAAAGTGAAGAGTATAGGCCTAATACTAAATTTATCAAACAAGTGAGCCTTTCAACTTAAGCTAGATGTTGAACTTTGAATGCCACAATTTAAGAAAAACATAAGCTAGCATAGGTGCATTTTTAAGTGTTTATTTTACATTTTTCTTTTTTGATACTCACCTTGTGGTGATCATTCCAGCTCCTAAGCTTCCACAATAGCTACCACACATGTTAGTCTGACATAAGATAGATAAAGTGAAGACAATCTCAAAAAATGCATACAAATTGATTCAAGGATAAAAGTTTAATCATGAAAATTTTGCCTTGTATGTATTAATAACTTTTGCAGAATGTTCAAAAGTTGTAATTTTCTCAATCAAAATAATGTCTTCGAGAGTCGATTAGAACGTATACATGCCCACATAAAAAGAAAAAATATCTCCCCACAAAAGAATATCACCTCAAATAAAAATCTATTTTAAATAAAAAAACTAACACACAAAAAGGTTTAATCTAAAAAACCCAATTAACAGAAAGAAAACCTAATCCAAAAATAAAGTTTATCTAAAAAAAGAAATAAAATTAATCTAAATTAAAGGTAATCTAATTAACAAATCTAAATTAATAAAATAAATTTAAACTAAATAAATGATTTAAAAATAAAATTAAACTAGCATTAAAAAACTAAACTAGATTACTCTTAAAAAATAAAAAACTAAACTATATTAAATTTGAAAAACTAAATTAAAAGTTGTACAAAAACTAAATAATAAACAAAAAGTAAACCCATGTAGGATCTCATTTATCCTTACCTTATGCTCTTCTTTGTCTTATTAGTACTTGCCGGTAAGCTAAGTACAATTGTATCATTTTTTGAGTTGTGTACCTTAACTAGAGATTAAATGAACTTTTCTGCACCAATCAAAATAAATTATATTTTATATTTCATTATAATTTTTTCATTTCTAAAAATATAGATGCAAATTTTTTAACTTTAAAATATCTAATTTTTTAAATTTTTTTTCATCTCATTGGACAAACGTATTTGAACTATTATACACGGATTTCTCGCATTGTGGAACATAATATTTTATAAAATTTGTTTTACCTCTAATAACAAGATACTTGACTTTAGTTATATAATTAATTTTAATTTATATGTAAAATGATTTGTAATTATAAATAATTATAAAATTACTATAATTATAATTGTAATAATAACTTTGTTTAACTTTATAAATAATTATAAAATATTATTTATAATATATTTAAATTATGATTTTTTTACTTATAATTATATGAGAGATAAAGCTTATTTTATACTTTAAAAAATAATTTAAATTAACATTAAAATAAAATAAAATTAACTACAATTTCTAATTTATATTATTTAAATAATTATAATGAAAAAGAATTACTTATTGCTACATCTAAAATTATTTAAACTAATATCATTATTATCATCAAATTTGATAATTAATTAAAATACATTTATTAATATTAGAATTACATTTACATATATTTATAATAAATATAATAAAATACATTTAAATTTATCTACAACTAAACTTATAATTAAATTTGGCAAGTATTGGCAACTACATGGCACTTGTTATCCTTGTTCTCTTTTTTGGACCTTTTGTTTGTTGCAAAACACTTAAGTCAACATTAGAACTTGATGGCATCTAATTCAAGGTATGCGGCTTTCAAACTGCTAACTTCTTGTCACCTGTGCAAATATAAAAACCAAAGAGTTTTGAATGCGAAGATGAATAGATCAGTGATATATGAACCACACAAATAACCGTTAGATAATCAAAGACAAGAAAAAAGACAACTTTGATGAAGAAACTAAGTGAAATGAACACAGAAATCATAAGTTCTCAGAAATTGTAACAAAGTTAGTGTCGTCAATGAAAGTAGCAAGCCAATGACCACAATGAGAGTCTGTTGCATGAAACAATGAAAGGTAAACATGGGTCAAATAAGAGACCAAAAAAATTAAATTCTTGGTCAATACTAAGAATGAATTTTTATCATTTGCTGTTGGAGCAAGAAAGAAGATATTTTGATGATTCAATGCAATGAACTTTGTAATGTTACAAGTATATATGTAAGAGGGGAATTCGGTTGTGAAACCAACTAACCGAATACCCGCTTTGATAAACTATCTAACAGTTTACTAAACTAGTTAATGTAATAAACTATTATGCCAACATTCCCCCCCTTATTACATTGATCCTAAACATATCAAAATGATTATTTTCCCTAGGAATCCCCCCCTTAAGGCTTACATAAAAAAAACATGCTGATTACATAATATGAATACATATATTGAGAAAATCTTCTTTTTGAAGTTGCAAATCCTGAATCATGAAAGGCTCCATCAAGCTATCTTGTGACCTTCAGAAAGGTGTAGCTTTGAGTTGTGTTCTTAAGCTCCCAGTCCTAAACTCTCGAATCACAGTCTTGAATTATTCAACAATGATCCCTAAGAGATGCAATAGATCTCTATCATTGTTTGGTGACCGTGAAAGGGTATAATTCTCTATCATATACTCTAAAGCTTGCTTGACAGCAATCCATATTGAGCGCACTACTAAATATTAAACCTGTCTTCAAAATGAGTCTTCACAAGACATACATTCTTCAAATTTGTCAGCATTAGAAAGCAAAACAAAAATAGAAAGCCAAAAATGCTTCTCATGCAGAACACCATCTCAAAGCGAGAAGCTAACTTGGGATGATAGAAATTCCTCCATCCTCTGATGCTGCCAACCTCCAGATTAGCCCTGTTATAGTTTATCCATTTGATTTATCAGATGAATCTTTGGAGACCTCATTCTTAAAGTGAGATTTGTAAAAGGATGTTATCCTAGATTCTACCTCATTCTGGCTATAAAATGAAAGATCATTTGAGTAGCATAAATCTCCAACAATATTAGCATATATCACACTAGCTCCTCTAGCAATCATGTTCCTAATATGCCCTTTTTGATTTGGAATACCAAACTTCCAGGAAGCACTTGTTTTTCATCCATGTTGTGAACCAAATCTTTTATAGTACTCATAAATTGACCAATACACAATGGAATTTCTATATAACGACACTTTTGAAAGTTCTCAAAATTTATATTATCATCCAGTTCTCCTCCAACAAATAAGAGATAAGAACTTCTAGCAAGTATAAATGAATTCATCTCTAGAAAAATGAAGTTTAAATCCAAAAAATTTTCAAGAAGAGTACCGTAATTGTGTAGTGCCAAATCATCAAAATGTTCATCCATAAGGTGGTTTGCATTGTTGTAATTACCCATATAAATAAAGACAATGCTTGACATGAAATTTAAAACCCTATTAAAAAAAATGATTTTCCCCGCTCTAAAAGGCCCATCCAAACTGACCATATTGATTCCCTCATTTTTATGCACCAATAACTTCATGTTTTCCCTTTATAATATAAAGTCACTATAGCTCCATACCTTTGCAATCAAAATGGAAGACTTGTATGTACATAGCTATCTATGAATCAATGCAACTTCATAACAGCAATAATTTCCACTGCATCACTCCCACACAACAAACAAACTCTCAAATATTATTACCTTCAAGAAACCCTAAATATTTTAATTAAACTCAAATGACAATATACCCTTGAAACAGCACAGGTGTTTAAAACTTGATCCAGCATATCATAGGTGGCTAATATTAATCCAATCTACTCAAAAACTGAATAACGCCTAATCCAATCTCATTCTACACAACAACTCCACTCTTATTTATAGTTTTCAAAACACCACAACTGCTGCAACAGAAGCATGCTCTCTTTCCTTCTTTCTCAACGTTCACTCACCATGACCGCTACATCTCAGACATGAGGCATCGTCATTAACATCTTCAAGGTGATTGATTTCTTCTATTGCCTTTCACAACTCCTTGTCTCTACATTTTTTGCCCGCTCCATATTCATCGGGAGGACTGTCATAACCACGTTTGACTGTGATCACCGCACTGGACATATCACCAAATATATGCAGGACTGTCATCACCACACTGGACTGTCATCACCGTGCCGGACATATTATCAAATATATGCACAATCAAATATTATCATCGCCTTGTCAATACAATTTGCTGTGGTATTTATCGGCTTTCAAAGTTTTCAATGTAGATCTTAACTAAAAGACATGACAGAGAAGAATATACTCAGACATGACTCCATGCATGATCAGGCATGACAGGAGAAGGGATTAGACACTCCACGAATGCTCAGATGCTAGTTCGATCAGACTCTTCATGTACGTTTAGAGAACGGCTCAACACACATGGTCTACGACACTCCAAACACATTCAAAAGAATGACTAAAAAAAAAACATGATCAGAGGCATTCTCCACTCAGAGGCATGGGAAATTCAACGCATAGTCTTGTACTGCTTTAAGAAACATGATCTGCATAGGTAGAATTCATCCTGCTCCGATACCAAATGTTGGAGCAAGAAAGAAGATATTTTGATGATTCAATGCAATGAACTTTGCAATGTTACAAGTATATATGTAAGAGGGGAATTCAGTTGTGAAACCAACTAACCGAATACCCGCTTTGATAAACTATCTAACAGTTTACTAAACTAGTTAATGTAATAAACTATTATGCCAACATTTGCAAGCGTGTGAAGGGCTCTAAGATTCATGTTGGCTTCACCAAATGTCATATGAGTAAATCTGCAAGTCTCAAATAAGAGAGTTAGTAACACCATTTAATAAAAATACTAAACTAACTAATCCATTTAACCCTACAAACTAAAAAAATGAAAGCATAATCAACCAGAAATTAACAAATAACTAAATATGCAAATTGAGAGATTGCTTCAAGCCTTCGTTGCTTCTCTTTGTTTGTACAAAGTGTGCACTCAGCTATGATTCTGGCTGCACTTAGACTTCAAGCTTCGAGAAAAAATGATAATTATGATTTTCTAAAGACTTGATTGACAAACAAAGAGAGGTTTGACACATAAATTCGTGATCCAAATGTGAAGATTGAAGGTTGATTATATATAAAATTAGGTTAAAATCAATGTTCGAGATTGATCAGAGAAAAATACGATTGACGAATGAGAAAAATTGGGACTCGAGAGATTTTGGGAAAGTTTCTATTTCGAACTAAAAAAAAGAAAGATATTTTCAATTTTTGGAGAACATAAAGTTTCTGAAAAATTGAAAATCTGAAAAATAAAAACCTTTAGATACTTTCAAGAAAAATTGATTTTTGAGATTGTGAGGATTTTTAAATTTCAAAATTGATAATTCCTCATAAATTTGATTTTTTTTTTTTTTTGAAGATTTAATTGAATTAAAATTCAATTAAATGAGAAAGATGGTATTACTTGAAATTAAATAAAATTAATAAGAAATTGAAATTGAGAGAAATTGAGATGAAATTTAAATTAATTTAATTAAGAAGAATTAAATTAGCTAATTTAAATAATTAATGATAATTATTTAAATTATGAGACTTTAGAAATGTATTTTAATTAACAAGTAAAAATCAATTAATTAAAGGTGATTAATTAAATAAACTTAAATATTTAATTCATTTAGGGAAAATGATTAAATGATGAAAAGATTCAAATCTTATAGAAAATGAGATGATTAATTAATGATTAAAGAACCATTAATTAATAGCAGAATAATTAGGGCATTAAATGCAAATTTGCAAGTCTGTCCATTTTTGGGTGTCTATAGTAGGATCCAAGTAAACTTAAGTCATGCAACAAGTCCATTCCTAGGAACTAGAAAAACTACTAGTACTTGAACTTTACTAGGTGAAAAACTTTATTCATACCAACACCTCACCTTAAGTGCAACTAAGGGAGTATTACTATGAAAGGAAAAAATGTTATTATGATAATAAGTCTTGGTTACTAAAACAAATTAGGTACTCATTAGGAAAAAAATTGATGTAGGAGCATCTTGGATCTTAGAGTGATCTTACATGAAACTAGAATTATAAAATTTAATGGAATAGTTTAGTTTTAGATATTGAACAATAAATAAATTAATTAATAAGGCCTAAAACATTTAATAAATTATTTACCCATGTCATAAGGTTTTGGCTTGTATAGGAGAGTCATACATGTCAATATCATCTTCCTCGTATATTCTTATAATCTTTCACTTTGGCTAATGGGTGGTGGTTAGTACATGACAATAGGTATTTTAAAATATTATATTTACCATTTACAAGTGCATGTCTTCACAAGTGCATGTGTTATAAGTGATTGAGAGGATTTAAGATGTTTTGTGTGCTTGTGTTATAAGTTCTCTCTTGTGCTCTTCATGTTTTAAGCCATGTCTGGTCTTATGTCTCCTCTTTACACTCCACACAACTAGGCAACATGGAAAATAAATGATTGGAGCAAAGTAACAACATATAGTGGTTGTAAAAAAATAAAATAAATGGTTGCAAACATAGTGGGGTTAACCATGGAGTAAACTTTGTATTTAAGTGCACTTGAGATGGATTACTACTAGGATGGGTGACCTCCCAGGAAGTCTTAGTGCTTCAACTTTGTGAGAATCACCTAGATTCAATGAGTGTTAAATGTTCCATTCATTCTCATGAGAGATGGGTTCTTGTGAAGCACTACTCATGTAACATGGGTCAATGAGTTTGACTCAAAACTACATAGTTGAATCCTGGTAGCAATCTCATGTAATAGAAAATTATTTAATTTAGTGCATTGATGAAACCATTCAAGATCGTCAGATTCTAAACTAGATCCTAATCTAGAAAAGCACTCACTCATAAAAGAATTTTGACTCTTGGAATATTAAGTAAATATGTATTAATTGATCTTATCTTTCATATGGATAAGGGTATGTGCAAGATCATGAGTGGCCAAACTATGCCCTTAAGTGGCAATGAAAAATCAGCAAATCAGGGTTAGTCAACTTGACGTGAAAATTTCAACTAGCTATGAACCTAATATCAAAAAGTTGTAAGAATAGAATCTATAGAAAATTGAATATAGTTTCTAAACTACTAGGCCTTTTTTGAGAAAAAGTTAGTATGATTGGTGAAAAGTATAGATTTCAATGCAGAAGTACAAAATTTTTAGGAAAAAAATTAAGAAGTAGGTGTATGTTTGACCACCTTAATCATAATCAAATGATAATATTTCATTATAAGATTTTATATATAAGTAGTAGACTCATACCCGGATGTGACACATATTTTTTTGTAATTTTATTCCAAAAAAATAATTAATTATGAATTTTTTTCTTCAACATTTTTAGAATAAAAAAACTCTCGTGTCTAACCACCTTAACTCATTCAAAACTTTACAAAATTTAATTTATTTTTTTTCCTTATAGTAGGTGAAGCATAGAATGTGACGCATTTTTCAGATTTCAAAAATGTTATACCGTCTGAAAGTTATAGTCATTTTTCAATCAGTATATAAATCAACACTTTAGAGGTAGCTCAATTAGAAAATAACTAATAATTACTTACTGAATTCAAAATTTGACAGCAATTATATCGATAGAAAGCTGATAATCTCCTGTAGATACTCTTTTCATTTTATCAAATTCAGGTGAAAAAAAAGTCGTCAGCTACATTGTCAAAGTTTTGAACTGACATCGCCACTTTTTGCCCCCTCATGATCTTGCACATACCCATAAGTGTAAAATAGTTAAGGATGATTATGATAAACATGCTCAATTGTATGGAAAAGTTTATGAGATTGGGGATACAAACTTGATAATTATTTCAAAGATCCTAATAAATTTTTTGATACAATTCAAGATTATGTAACTAAGTGAAATGAGGTAAGAGTATAACTAAAAGGTTGCTTCATTGATATGAAAGATGCATAATTGGTCTTCAATTTTTTGAACAAGCTTCCTTTAGAGCATGTCATTTTTTTCCTAGTTTCCAAGATCATTGGTTGACTATGGGGAGTGCATATACTACAATATCATTTGATTCAATTATAGAAATGTTGGTTATTGAGTAATCAAATTTAATCACAACGGGTATTCTCATTTCATACAACTCACATGCTTTGGTGGCTGGTAATGATATAGGAGCCAAAAAGAAGTAGAGTAGACTATGGACAAGGCAAATAAGAACACACAATCCACATTTAATTCTATTGAAAAATATAAAATTTCCTCTCTTAAAGGATAATAATATAACAAAAAGAAGCCTAATTGTCCATATTGGAAGAGGATAGGACATGAAGAGCATTATTATTACAAGAGGGATATTGATTAATTGAAGCATTTTCTTGACAATAATAGAATCAATTTTTCTTTTAGAATATCTACTTCATATACTTCTTCCAAAAAAAGGAAGCGAGTCACATTTTTTGGGACAAGTAAGAAAACATTATTATCTCTTTGTGCTACTACATGTCATAATTTAAAGAGATGTCTTCTAGATTCAGGAGCTTCTCATCATAGAAAATCTTAAAATTCTATGTTTTCTTCATTTGAGTCTTGCAATATGCGACCTATTTTTATGGGTAATTATATATATGCATGTAACTAGGGAGAGATACATCGGTATTGGGTTTGGAACTTTATAATATGCCTTGTGTGAACCTTACTTAACAAATAATCTTCTTTCCATCTATCAAATCACTTATAGAACATCAAGGTGCACAATGGTATTTTCTCTTGAGTTAGTTATTATTAAATAGTTGTATATTTTAGTGAACATTGCTAATTGGGTTGTAGATCATGCATCTCATTTGTGCACCTATTTAGACAAGTTATTTATATTAATCACTTTAATTTCTTAGATGATGATCACACTTCCAGTGTGGATTCTAAATTTGAGCAAAACTTTGGCTACTTGAACTTGAGTATTTTCACATGTGATCTAATTATTTCTCCTTGTAATCTATATCATCCTATTGATATCACATCTATTGATAGTCTTTATGATGCATGCATTTCTATAGTTCTGGCTTCTTGTGATTTAGTGTACAGTACAATATACAATGTTCTATAGATATAGTTCCTTGGGATGACTACTTGACAAACATTGGAAGTTTTCTTGTGGAGTCTTATCTTGTAGATTTAGGAGACATCATTCATGATCTTCATCTTCTCTTTGATGGAGGTGATCCTTCTTCAATTTTTGTGAGGGGATACTATAACCCTTTTTCTTAGTCTAAACATGATCATTCTTTAGAATTTTACATGAGAACGAATAATTTGGACTAGCATTTGGTGGATGTTTCTTTATCTTGAGATGACACTTGAGTCTCTGGATCTTGTTCTAAATTATTTTTCACTTGATCCCATATTTTCTTTTTAAGAAGTATCTCCTAGCACAACTAATTTAAAAGTTCCAACTTTCAACATTAACATGGGGAAACTTGAGTATCTTTTAGAGACTTCATATATCTTTACTTTTATCCCTATATATTCCTTTCAAGATTGAAATGACTTCATATATGTAACACCTTTGGTGTAAATTTTTCCCAAGAGGATGAACATTTTTTGAATATCATGCACCATCCTTCATATTTATTTTGGTACATCAACCATTGGGACACTTTATACATTGAGGGAGACTACATGATCTCTCTTATTCTTTCATATGGGGGAACCTTTTCCTCAAGTATATTTTTGTTCTTCTCAATCTTATTTGAGAGTATTTTGTATTTTAATATCTCTTTTGTGGAGGAGTTTTATTCCCCTAGTTTTTGTCCTTTTTCTTCATTGCTAGAGATTGTATTTCTTTTGTACATGGGTACCTATCACGACCTAGTAGCTGAAACCCATCTTGCATTGTTTTCATTTATTTACACTCTCCCTATGACACAACTTTAAGTGTTGTTGTGATTAAGTTTTTCAACTAGTAAGATATTCAACTAGATCCTAATGAAACATGTGTTACTTAGGATTACTTGGGACCACATAGGAACATTCCCACCTTAAGTGGAACTTGCACCTTTAAAATACTTATTACACTATCACTTTTCCACCTATATTGGTGAAAAATATGTATTCTCACCAATATGTAATGTAGTAATGTGCATGTGATTTGAATGTGTGGGGGAATATAGGATCTACTTCCTAATCAAAATTCCCAAAGGAGAGATCCAAATTGATTAATCAAAAGGAAGTGATCAATGCACAAAGGAAACAATCTATGGAGAATATGAAGAAAGGAGAAATGCACAAAGGAATCAATCATGGGTCAATGAGTTTGACTCAAAAAACTACACAGTTGAATCTTGATAGCAATATCATAATATAATGAAAGGAAAAAACCTTATAGTTCATTATAGAAAATGTGCATTTGAAAACTTAATTGAATTTAAGACAAATACTAACCTCAAAATAGGGTAAATCTGGAAAAGACTATTTTTTGATGTCTATGTTCAACTTCGGGAGATTTTGCAACCTGATCCAACCTAGAAATGCAGAGATAAAGAAAACCCAGAAGCCTTTTGTCTTTAAGAGAAAATTCAACCTTGACCTCAGGAGCAGGGTACAATATTACCTCAAGGTATAATATTGACCCCCATTCAAAGTCATCCTTGACCTGAAACAACTCTGACATAAATTTTCTTCACAGATCTCAAAAGTTTACCGAAAAGGGTATCCATATCCACACTGATATTCGTTGTCCCGCACCTACACCTGGAAGAAAAAGGGTTTTGTTGTTTGGATGAGGGGTTTTCCTTGGTCAAACCTCTATTTGGAATCAACCTTTAAATGTGATTGAAATTACAATATATAAACAAAGTAAATAGAACTATTCACCTTGCTTATGTTGAAATCCTTGTGGAGGATTCAAACCCTTGAATCCACAAGTATGGATGCTTCAAATGAATGTAGAATTGCATATAGGATGTCTCAAATCAATGGCATTACATATTCAAAACCAATCTTGAATGGATCTTGGAATAGGAAGAAAGCTTGAGCGAATGTGGATAGATAAATCTTCAACAAGAGGGCTCCAAAGAGATTGAATCCTTCAATGGCTATCAATGGATCTCCTTGATGAATTGGATCATGAATGCTTGAAGATGAATGAATAATTGAATGCTTTCCTTCTCCTTCTTACTTTCTTGATATCTCTATTGCACTTGAGAGCTTGATCATGAAAAGTGGATTGCTATGAAGTTGCTTGGTAAAAATGAGAGAAGGAAGGCTTCCTTTTATAGTGATCTAGGGCACAAAATTATAGAGGGGCCAACATAGGGGAATTAAATTCCAATTAGGCCTTAACTCTTAGAAATGGACCTAGATTAAATATAATTTAAGATTTTACCATTCCAAAATCTGAAACAGCCGACCCGGAAGCAGGAAATAAAACTTTCCGAAGCCCGACATCTTGAAACCTTCGGACTTTGAAATTTAGACCCAGGGTTAGTGTCAAGGTTGACTATGACCTAGGTTAGAGTTGAGGTTGACCTTGACCTAGAAGGTTGACCTTGACCCTAAAGTCACAGATCTCAGTTTCTCAAGACTAGGTGCCAGAAATAGGCTGGAAAAAGGTGGAGAGAGAAGTAGAATAGGGGGAAAAATCCAGATCCATTCAAAGACCTATTCAAGGTGCTTGACATGGCCCTAGACCACTTACTCGGAGGGCTAAACCTATCCTAAATGGAAGTTCTTCCATTTTCCAATGATACATTTAGCCCCCACTTTAGCAAGAGTATGGACTCAATGCAAACTCTTGGTAAAGGAGATCATAATGAAATGATAATATTATTGAAATCAAAAGGGACAAAGGAACTTCAAGCCCCCAAGGACTCAAGTCTTCATCAACTCCAAGATTATAATAAGAGAGACATCTCTTATAAAATGAGAAAGAGAGAGAGAGTGTGTGTGATTACCTCACCCAATGAGAGCTTGTGTCCCATTGTGAACCACACAAGGAAACGACACAACTAGAAAGATGAAATTGAACTGCCTAGTGAAAATGGCTACTCACTAGTCAACCCATCAAGGATTCACCCTTAAGAATATTCTATTCCATAAGAGTAAAACCAAAAGCAAAAGAGATCTATTCTTAAGGACACCTTCAACCTTAAGGGATCAAAATTTTGAAATTGGAGGGATCAAGAGATCCTAAAGAAAAATCCCTTCTTTAAGGATTAGTCACTAATCCAAAAAGGGAGAGAAGTATCTTGAAAAATAATATATGCATATCAAAAGTGCGTGTGTGCAACAAATGAGAAAAGTGTATGCCCCCACATTAAAGTCATTGCTAACACTTTAACAAGAGCAATGGCTTTAATGGAAACATAAACAACTGCACCAATTAAGTTTCCACTATGAGATGCCCCCAAACAAAGACAAGTCAAGGGAAATACCACATAAACATACAGAGAAAACATAAAGGATCCACCTACCATGGGGTCAGTATGATCATAAGATAATATATATATATATATATATATATATATATATATATATATATATATATGATATTATTGCAAATGAATTGACATCATTCCCAAAAGATAGTAGAACTACAATCATAGTGGAGGAAAGAATACATAATGAATACAAAGAAGATGATGCAGCCAAGGTGAGAGAATCCAATTAAGGACAATCCAACCTTGCAGCTTTAGAACAACATAGTGGAATAACACAACACAACACAAGATATATTTCAAAACATATTTTCCTTAACATGCCCAACTGTAAGGCCTTCTGGGTTAGGGTCAATTACAATCAGAAATAGTTCTACAAGATCAACAAGATCCAATACAACTCTAGCTAGTTTAATTCTAAAAGCTATCAGCAACTGATGGAAACCCTAAGGAAGATCTAAACTTGAGCTCGCAAGCCTCCAAGTAATCTTGTTGTCTCCAAGTGTGCAAACCACTAGCTCTGCTATTAAAAACTACCAGATAACAATCTGATCTGCAAGATCTCATAGGATCTTTTCCACAACTTCACTTATCTGCTACTCTTAGATCTACTTTTAGAACATTTGATCTGAATGCCTAAAACAACTATCGAAACATCCTATAAATACTAATCAATCACCACAAGTCAGCTAGATGAAACCATTAACTCCTCCTAAAAAATATTAAATGTAATACAAGTCGGTTCTCAAATAGCCTTACAATTAATAAAATCAACATGTTAGCATCTAACAATAGCTACCAACAATAAATGTACCAATTCAACCAAGAAGATCTTCAAGAACTCCAATCGGTAAGCTAGAACTACTAAGCACCAGAGAAACAACCGAGCACCAGTGAAACAATCGACCAAGCTAAGAAACACCGAGCAATGTAGGCATTACCAAGCACCATTTCCACTGAGCACTAGAGGTTCCACCGAGTTCCTTCAGTGACCAAGCCTCCTTCAATAACCAAGACCATTGGTTAAGGCTGCAACTGAGTAACATCGGCCAAGTAACACACAACCATGCAAATTCACTGAGGGCCCAAGAATGCCCCTGCATCAGACACCCCAAGTTTGAAAAGATGTTCATATGTGAGAAGAACATCTTCCAGGATTCAACACATAAACCATGAACTGGTTCTTCACATACAAGTCCTCCACCTTTTCACTTTGCATACTCTTCCACTTTAGCTTCCTCTGTCTCTTCAAGTCTTTCCTTGATAACACACATGTTTGTTCTCCAAATTGATCATTCATTCTCTCAAGATCTACCAGCTCAACTCAGCTACCAATACTCAGACTCCTACTGAGTGTTGTATCCAGCAAAGGCATTAGGGAAAACTTCATGTCATCCTTCTCAACAGTAAACACATTCTTCACACAATCATGCATATCTCTGTAATCATATTGCCAAGGTCTACTGAGAAATATATGACAACTATTCATCTCCACAATATCACATAACACAAGATCCTTATATTGGCCAATCTGAACATCAATAAAGCATTGTTTGCTTACTTCTAGAGCATGATCATCTTGCAACTAGCCAATCCTATAAGGATGTGGATGTCTCATTCTATTCAAACCAAGCTTCAGAACCATGTCCTCAGCAACAAGGTTATCAGTACTACCACTATCAATAATAAAATTACAAAGTTTACCTCTAGACTTGCACCAAGTCCTAAACAAGTTACTCCTCTGACAAGGTTCCTCCTTTATACTGAGAAATGTTTTCCGAAGCAAAAAGTTCTCAGATCCAGGTTCATTCTCAACATTTTCATTCACCAAAGCAGCTCATTGATTACCAAGCTTCTTTTGTTTGCACTCAAAAGAATAGTCACCACAATTATAGCAAGTACCCTTAAAGATAACTATACCTATCTTCTTCTTTGGTTCTACTAGTTTCTGTTCATCTTTTGAAGTCATCAGTTTATCCTTCACTGAGTGATCAATCTTTTTCTTCCCTTAGGGATTACTATGTTGTTTCCTCTTCAACTTATCTTCTACCTTCAAAGCATAATGATAAGCATCTTCAATAGAATCAATCTTCAACATACCAAGCTCATCCTAAATATTGAATCTCAAACCATTCACATATTGAGCTACCTTTTCCTTACCAAGTTCTCTGTGTCCAGATCAAATATTAAGTTTCTAGAAATCCTCGGTATAATCTTCAACTGTCAAATCCTTTTGTTTTAGATTCTGTAACTTCTTAAACAAGTCAAGCTCATAGTTAGCAGGTATGAACTTAGTTTTCAACATAGTCACCATCAACCTCCACTGATTGATCTTCATTTCACCTTCATCTTCTCTATCTCTTTGTAATTCTTTCCACCAAAGAGAAGCATGTCGTTTCAATTTTATTTGTGCTAACCTCACCTAAAGAGGATCTTCAATTTCTTCCAACTCAAAGAAATCTTCAAGTTCACCAATCCATTCAATCAAATTCTTAGGCTTTAAAGTACCAGAGAAAGTAGAAACTTCCATTCGGTAACTATTACTTAACTGAGCTCCAGATCTATGCAACTGAGTAGTTCTATTTTCACCAGTTCTATCCCTTTGGTCATCACCACTAGATCTAGCAGCTTCAAAGTCTTCAAAAGCTTCCTCATAACCATCTTCAGTACCAACATTTTGAGGTACACCAGTAACAGCTCTCATGATCTCAGTGACCATGTCATTCTTCATCAACTCCATCTTAGATTTGAAATCTAATTTCACCTTCTCTGTAATCCTAGATTTCACAATATCACAGAGATTTGCAATCACTCTAGGGTCCAATCTTCTTGGAGGCATCCTTAAAGATAAGAGAAACCCTCTACATAAAAACCCTACACCAACCACCTTGTGACAATCTCCAAGTTGTATGCAATTTAGATCAGCCTACCACCTCGTACAAACAACTAGGGAAAGATTCCACAAGTTCAGTGTTCTGGATCTGCAACTCAGATCATACGATCTCTTCACCAGCAAGATCAACTTAGCTTTGATACCACCTGACACAACCAAGGTGAGAGAATCCAATTAAGGATAGTCCAACCTTATAGCTTTAGAACAACACAGCGGAATAACACAACACAACAACACAAGATATGTTTAAAAACATATTTTCCTTAACATGCCTAACTGTAAGGCCTTCCGGGTTAGGGTCAATTATAATTAGAAATAGTTCTGCAAGGTCAACAAGATCCAATAAAACTCCATCTAGTTTAGTTTTGAAAGCTATCAACAACTAATGGAAACCCTAAGGTAGATCTAAACTTGAGCTTGCAAGCCTCTAAGAAATCTCCTTGTCTCTAAGTGTGCAAACCACTAGCTTTGCTATTACAAACTACCATATAATAGTCTGATTTGCAAGATCTCATAGGATCTTTTCCACAACTTCACTTATTTACTACTCTCAGATCTACTTTCAGAACCTTTGATCTGAATGCCTGAAACAACCCCAAAATCCTATAAATACTAATCAACAGCCACAAGTTAGCTGGATGAAACCATTAACTCCTAACAAATATTAAATGCAATACAAGTTGGCTCTCAAATAGCCTTGCAATTAATAAACTCAACATGCCAACCTCTAACAACAGCTACCAAAAATAAATTCACCAAGTTGGCCAAGCAGATCTTCAAGACCTCCAGTCGGTAAGCCAGAACTACCGAGGGCCAGAGAAACAACTGAGCACTAGTGAAACAACTGACCAAGCTAAGAAACACCAAGCAACACAAGCATTATTGAGCACTAGGTCCACTAAGCACTAGAGGTTCCATTGAGTTCCTTTAGTGACCAAGCCTCCTTCAATAACTAAGACCATCGGTTAAGGCTGCAACCAAGTAACACTGGCCAAGTAACACACCACCATGCAAATTCACCGAGGACCCAAGAATGCCCCTGCATTAGAAGATTCTTTTTGGACCACAACCAAGAGACCAAAAAGATTTAGTGATACCAAGTTGTAGATCAAAGAAGACTATACAAGGAAAAATTTACGAACAATAGCATAAGTACAACATAACATGAAACAACATATAGAAGAATAGAGATACATGTAGAGGATTGGTACAATAGGTTTGATTCCTTTATCACCTTTCACCTACAAAGCAACAAGGGTCATGTAAAAGAATCTCACAACATTTAGCAAACAAATTATGGGAGAAGCACAGTACAATAGGCAAACACACAACAAAGCTACCATAAAGGACAAGCCAATCAAGCACACTACCTACTCTCCCCATCTCATTCTATATCATTTAGGGAAGGTGGGTAACTTTCAAGAGGGACTATATCCAACACAATAGGAATGATAGCAAGTTCCAAACAAGGATCCTCTTGAGAATCATAATGTTCGATACTAGGTGTAAGTGTCAATTGTGATGAAAGCATATTAGGTAAATCAATGTCAATTTCAATAGTCTCATATTCATCATTAACATCATTAGTATTATCAAGAGTATCTTCTTCATCCAGATTAATCAAAATAGGATCTAAGATATGAATAGAATCATCATAATCTTGCATTTTAACATCTTTATTAGTAGTAACTTCTTCTAACACATCATGCATAGGCTTATCAAAAGAAGGTGAAGAAATTTGAAGAACAAAAGTACAAGCCTTCTCTTGAGCATGACACTTCTTACGACATTCATTTTCAGATTAATTACATTGTTTTTTACTTGAAATATGTTGAGAACTAGGAGGAACAACTACCATATCCTTCACAGGTTCTATAGGAGGATTAGTAGGATTCTCAGCAGATTGACAAGCAACACTAGGAGCTTGATTAACAAAACTAGAAACCATGGATAAAGGAGGTATGGAAGGTGTAGGAAAAAGACCATGATTAAGATCTATCAGTGGTATGCTTAACTAGAGAATCTTACGATGCTTATAGGCTTGATATGAGCAGAAAAGATTATCAGGTCGAGAAGGACATGAATTAGGTAATGAAGGCCAAAGGAAGTCAAGGGTAGCACAATCCCTGGGCCTAGAAGGTTGATATAAACTATGATTAATCATCTTTACTTATTCATCATAAATGAACTTAAGACACTTATGAATAGGTGAAGCAACAACATGCATGGAATTCAACCAAGGAAAACCAAGATTGGCTTGAAATTAATCAGAAGTAGGAACAACAACAAAGGTAGTGTTCACAATTTTACCTCAAAGTTCCACCAGAAAGTTAATGAACCAAATGATGGATAAATAAAACCATTACAAGTTTGAATCCACACATCAAATGTATCATAAGAATCACGTTGCAAGTTTTTCATAAAAATATTTTCTTCAGTAATAACATTGACTAAAGATGTAGGATCAACAAGACAACCACGTGCAGGTATCTGAGAAATCCTAGCATAAATGTAAAGGGGAACATCAGGAGCTTTAATAGTCTCTAAATCATCAAAGGTAATCAAGAGTTCCTGAGATCTTTTATTCTTAGGTTGTTTTTGAGGTTTAGGTTGAGATTTAAATTTAGGCTGCGATTGTGGTTTAGGTTGAGGTGGAACTTGAGGTTGAGTTTGAAGCTAGAGTGGAGATATAGATTGATCAACATGCTCCACATGGTTAACAATGTGATTAAGATCATCCATCTTTGAATCATAAACAATGTCCATAGAAGATGGCTGAGCAATGGTATTAGTATCATGTGTAGGTAAAGGATTTGTATAGATTTGAATTTTTTGATTAGGAGGAGAGACAAATTTGTTCCTACTACCATCAATATTATCAACATATAAGGCATTAGAATCAATTAAATCTTGAACCTTATGTTTTAAAGAATAATACTTCTCAGTATCATGACCATTTTGATGATGATATTGACAAAAAGCTTTAGGATCAAAGGATTTGGATGCTACTGTAGGAGGTAAAAGAGGTCAAATAGGAGGTAAAGTAATCATATTAGCAGTTAACAACCTATTCATAATAGAATGTAAAGATTGAGAGAGAGGGATAAACGTATGATATAATAAAAAATCAGTGGATGTAGAAGTGGCATTGTAAGTTGCAAAAGTAACTTGATCAGCAACTACATTCACTTATTTGTTTATCTTGACATAGTTGTTGAATTTTTTAAATTTTTTTGGATTAGGAGTAGCATCACTCTTATCAACTAGAACATGAGCCATTGAAGTGTTTCTCTCAAATTGACTCTCTTGTAATTGATAATGATGAAGCACTGCACAAAGTTGTTGAAAAGAGGTAAATTCAGTAAGCAGAATCTTATCTCTAATATCCTTTTGCAAATTTGAAATAAAAAACATTGAATATCCATATTAGGAACATCATAAGAAATTTGAGTATGCAAATGCTTAAATCTATAAATAAATTCAATCAATTTTTCCTTAATGTTTTTTTTTTACAATGCATCAAATCACTCAAAGACACTTGCGAACCAATGTTATTTTGAAATTGTTGAATAAAAATATTAGCAAGGTTTGGAAAAGAGTCAATAGAATAAGGAGGCAAGAAACAGTACCATTGTAAGGCCTTGTCATGGAAAGTTCTAGCAAACAACTTGGCTAAAATCCTATGGTCATGTGCATAATCACTACAAAGGATTTGAAATGTTTTAACATGAGTAAAAGGGTCTCCCTTACCATTTTAATTCTCAAGATGAGGCATATCGGCTTGCTAAGGAATGGGAGTATGAATGATGTCTAGGAACAAAGGAATTCCCATGTCACATGTAGGAATGCTAAACTTGTTTTGAGTCAAGGAAGCAAGTTGTTATTGTAAAGATGACATAGTTTGAGCCAGACTGATGATTGTTGAATCATTGGAGGAAATAGGAAGTATAGCAACATTAGAAACACTAGGTAAAGTGTATGAAGCAGTAGGAATGGAAGACACAACTCGAGGAACACTTGGAACTAAATTTGGAAGAGGATTGGAGTAAGTAAAAGGAATATTATGATAAGAAGGTTATGATGTAGGAAGGGACACAGGAGGAACACTCATAGGAATAGAGGGAACCATTACAGTCACCAAAGAAGGAGTATAGGTAGGAATACTAGATAAAGGAACATAAGAAGGTTCTATACTAGTAACAGTAGGAGTAAATCCTAAATCTTGAGGCTCTTGAGATAAATGTTTAACATTTGAATGCATAATATGAGTGATACCACGAAGGAGATTAACACCTTGATCACTATCACAAAGGAATTTCTTAAGAACCTCTATAGCTTGAATAGAATCTTGATTATGGTTTTCTTGAATAAGCCAATTACCCATTTTATCAAGTTCAATTGAAAGTTTTTGGACTTGTTCAAGAGGAACTCTTAAAGCATCATCCTCATCATGAGATGAGTGAGAAGATTTTTGCTCCATAGTAGGATTGGAATCATGAATAATCAAATTATCATCCAGGATCCTAAGGAAAGGAGAGGAAGACTCAGGTTCAAAGGCACCCATAAGTCTATGACTTCGTCTAACTAGAATATTATAAGTAGGACTAGATGCAGTAAAGCTCATATACCAATGCAATGCAAATGAACTAAACTAAGAAAACACAAAACATGAACAAATGAATGGTTTTGCATTTTTATTTTATATGAGATGAAAACACATAAAATAAATCTAATACATGCAAGATCTAACACCATAAAAGAAAAAGTTTAACCATAAATACGATAAGGCATCTAATTCCACAAAAGAGAGGGGGTAAGCTTGTTGGGTTCACTAAAAATGTATTTGGTAAAAAATTATGTATTCTCACCAATATGTAATGTAGTAATGTGCATGTTCTTTGAATGTGTGGGAGAATATAGGATCTACTTCCTAATCCAAATTCCCAATGGAGAGATCCAAATTGATTAATCACAAGGAAGTGATCAATGCACAAATGAATCAATCTATGGAGAATATGAAGAAAGGAGAAAACCTTATAGTCTGTTATAGAAAATGTGCATTTGAAAAATTAATTGAATTGAAGACAAATACTAACCTCAAAATAGGGTAAATCTAGAAAAGACTATTTTCTGATGTCTGTGTTCAGCTTTGGGAGATTCTGCAACCTGATCCAACCTAGAAATGCAAAGATAGAGAAAACCTAGAAACCTTTTGTCTTTCAGAGAAAGGTCGACCTTGACCTCAAGATTGGTGTAAAATATTACCTTGGGGTACAATCTTGACCCCCACCTAAAGTCATCCTTAACCTAAAACAACTCCAATGGAAATTTTGTTCACGGATCTTAGAAGTTCACCGAAAAGGGTATCCAAATCTGCACTGATATTTGTCATCCCGCACCTACACTGCAAGAAAAAGGGTTTTTTTGTTTGGATGAGGGGTTTTCCTTGGTCAAACCTTGGTTTGGAATCAACCTTGAAATGTAATTGAAATTACAATATATAAACAAAGTAAATGGAACTATTCACCTTGCTTATGTTGAAATCCTTGTGGAGGATTCGAATCCTTGAATCCACAAGTATGGATGTTTCAAATAAATGTAGAATTTCATATAGGATGTCTCAAATCAATGGCATTATATTTTCAACACCAAACTTTAATGGATCTTGGAATATGAAGAAAGCTTGAGTTTATGTGGATGGAGAAATCTTCAACAAGAGGACTCCAAAGAGATTGAATCCTTCAATGACTATCAATGGATCTCCTTGATGAATTGGATCATGAATGCTTGAAGATGAATGAATTCTTGAATGCTTTACTTCTCCTTCTTGATTTCTTGATATCTTGATTGCACTTGAGAGCTTGATCATGAAAAGTGGATTGCTATGAAGTTTCTTGGTGAAAATGAGAGGAGGAAGGCTTCCTTTTATAGTGATTGTATACTAATAAAAGTATCTTCATAGAATTAGGGTTAATAATCAACAATACGTGAAATAATAACTAAATACAACCATAATTGAGCAACTATTTAACAAAATCAATGACTAATTGAGCATCCTATGGCTCTCTAACTAAGATGTTAATGAGTGGGCTCTCAGCAAGCTCTCACTAATGATAGTCCTAGTATGAGAATGATAAATATAAACAATATGCTAAAGATAACAATTATCAAGATGAATGCTAAAATTTCTCTTAAATGCCTTTCTAAACTCAAATTGTAAGAGGTTTGATGCAATTCTCAGATAGGTGGTTGATAATAATGAAGGATTTTGGCCTTCCTTTTATAGATTTTCCAATGGTAGGGGGTGTAGTTGTGTTTAATCATGGTTGAGTTGGGGTTAAGTCTTTGGTTCCACCCTTTGAAGACAAAGAAAAGTTTGTGTCCTCAAAGCTTGGGACAAGTAGACAAGATGGATGGTTAAGATTCCTTTTCACTTTGAGTGAATGAGATTCAATTTAGCTTGATCCATGTGAATGCCTTTACTTTATTCTCATTGGTTGATTGATTTTCCTCTCCTTTTGGTTTGTTGAGAGTAATTAATTTTTATTAATTTTTATTAATTGATTTATTTTAACCATGTACCCCTTGAATGGGTTGAATTTAATTTAATCCAAGACTATACAATTAATTGAATTAATTGTATTTTGATTTGATTATAGTTGATTAAAATGCTCTCAATTTTAATTGATATTGAATTAAGACTTGATTTTAATTTTGATTGGCTAATTGTGCATTGTGATTCAATTGATTCAATTATTTCCTTGATTTGCCTTGATTTGACTCAATTTACTTTGAATTATTGTTAAATTGTCTGTCCATTTTTAGGTGATTACAAATGCCCCTCTTTGAGTTGACGTGCAGAGCATGTCGATTCAAAGGATACTCTAATCTTTCTTGATAAGGTCTTGATTCATTCATGGTCAATTTTTAATGTTCATTCTTACTATATTTTGATGGTCGATCCTCTGATTCTCGATATGAAATTGCTGCAGGTAATGATTGATATGAAACTCTCAATTGATATGGTTCTAATGATCATTCTCGATATGATGATTTGATTTGTTGATCGATATGAAACTTTATTCATGATCTAATATGATGCCCCTTTCGTTTGATTATGAAAAATTTCTAATAAAAGCTTTTGATTTGATTAGATGATCGATCTCTGATTTTCGTTGATGTTACTAATGATGTTGATTTGATTATTTGATGGTATGCCCCCACAAAAATGAAACATATTGTTGTTTTTGATAGATAGGTTAAAATGATTGATTGATATGTTTTCATTTCTGAAAAACACTTTATGATATGCCACACTTCTCAATTTGCCCTGGTTAATGCAATAGATTAATATAGGTCAAAGTCAATTCTTACCTCAAAATTAGCTCAATTTAGCTTAAATAGGTTGAAAAACCTAGATTTACTATTCATTTTTACTTTTCTCTTATGTGATTTTGCTCCGGTTCTCTTCTGCTTTTTGAGATGGTTGTGCCTATTCGAGAGCATAAATTTGAGTGGTGTCAAAGATATGCGAGGCCACCTGACTATGGATCTCCAGTAAGTGCTTTTCGAACCTCGGTATTGCATTTATTGCTGATTAGTTAGCATTTATTACATTTTCCAATTTTATCACTGCTTTGAAATAGTTAAGTCACGCTTATGAAAATTTCAATGTCACCTAACACTGTTAAGTTTTGCATCCGTGGTTTTTAGTGTCGCTCACAAGTATTTTAATGTCGCTTATAAAATTTTCATTGTCACCTATGGTTAAATGGTTCACGTATAGACTTAGGTTTTAAAAACTAGATTTCATAACTTTTTACGCCTATGAAACCCTAGCATTTTGATGTCGCGTAGGAAGGTTTTATTGTTGCTTAGGTTAATTTAGTGTCGCCTATGAAATTTTTTTCACCTAAGATAAAAATAATGTCACCTGACAAGAATTGTGTGTCGCTTAAGGAAATGTCACCTGCGGTGAATAAAATCACACCTAGAGCATTTTTTCTCAGAATTTTCACTTGTGCTTTGACTCTTTTTTTTAAATTTTGTTGAAATATTTAGTACATCAAGATGACTAATTCGAATGATATGATTAGGTCAGTTATGTTTTAACTAAACAATCAATTAGGATATCAATATAGTAATACCAACAAAGTTGATTTGTCAATCTGTTATGATAGGGTGATGGTCTGATATTTTACTCTCAAGATCTAGAGAGATAAAACAATGATTTTCCTTCCTCAAGATATAGAGCTAGGAGTTTTGATGCGCTCATGATGAGAAAATGGATTTTAGAATAACTTGATTGACTTTAGATGTTCCTTGATATAATATGCTAATATGATTCTTTTGTTCTTTGCCAAACAGGCTAACTTCCCTGTATTATATATCTGATCAGTTCTGTCATGGGTTATTGACCTTGGGAAGACATTGACTAATGCCAAGTTTTATGTTATAGAACTTTGTGGTTTGAGCTTCCTTCTTGATCTTCCCTGTTTCCAGTTGAACTGTGGGTTATTAACAGTTGTGGCAGAGCATTGGCACTCTGACCATAATACTTTCCATCTTCCACATGGTGAGATGACGATCACGCCTGAGGATGTGTATCATTTGCTATGGATTCCCTGTCAAGGAGAGATTGTTTATTATGATTCTATGTATGATTTTACTATCTGCCAAAGAGTGTTCAGGGATAGTCTGATTGATGATGATATGATCACATGGCCACATTTTGCTTCTTTCCCTACATTGCCTGCAGTTCTAGGTGTATTGATTGGTGGTCTAATTCTTCTTGACCGACGAGGTCATGGTTTTTTCATTGGTTGGGGTAGGATTTTAGAGGATTTACTAGCACAACCTCGACATTTTGATTGGGGTTCTTGTGTGCTAGCATAGTTATATCAAGATCTCCATGAGGTGGTGTATAGAGAGAGTTCTTTATCTGTTGGTGCTATTATTCTCCAGTTATGGATTTGGGAGCACCTTCCTATTACCAAGCCTATTTTTTATAGGAGACAGCCATGTGGATATCCCTATGCCTTTCTATATACTGGTATGGTGATTTAGCATCATTTAGGTCATCTAGATTATTAGAGATGTCAGATAGATGATCTTGATCAGGTTACATGGCGTCCCTACCTTGATTGCGATCTCTGGCAGAAGGATGATGATGAGTTTCCATATATGTTTACTCCTCATTGGATGATTGGCCGATCTGATACTGTTATTGAGTGGTTTTGTTTTGGTCAAGTTTCCAAATAGTATGGTAGGATACAGGATATGCCTCTGGGCAATGCATTATATGTACGAGTACAGGCCAAGAGATCTTTATGGGGCCCTTGTATTGATTATCAGTTTGCCTTGGCTCAGATTGCTGGTATGCCTTTCTATAGATGGGAGATGTTGATAGGTATGTCTGATGCAAGGATGTCCCATGAGTATCGAGACTAGTGGTCTTAGAATAGGTTTATTCATTTCACCGATCCATCGGAGCCTATTCCAAGTTGACATGGTGGTGGCAGTGGTGGTGATGATGGGTGTGGTGGTGGTAGACATCAGAGGCATCGAGGATGTAGAGATCCTCTAGTTGTTGCAAGTAGAGGATAGGTGAGGGATGGACATGGTTGAGATAGAGCCAGAGATAGAAAGGTTTATGCAGTCCAGGTAGTTCATCCTAGAGCAGCAGTTAGATAGGATAGAGTTCATCGACAATAGAGAGCTCAGAGACAAGCTCATGTTGAGGTTGCTAGGTAGGTTCCTAGGGGTTTAGATCCTTTGGTGCAGTTACAGAGAGTTGCCTTGGCACAAAAGGATGATGATGCTCACTAGGTTCAGGGTTAGCAGGTTCCGGCATAGTAAATTCCTCCACCAGATCAACATCCACCGGATCATGGATAGGATCGACAAGATGCTCCCACTATTGGTTCCTTAGCCCGTGATATGTAGTCTATGAGGATAGATATGTCTACTATTGTGGGGCATTTAGATCAGGTTGCTACCTTGATGCAACAGTTTATTTCAGTAGTGGTTGTTTAAAGACCGAGCGGAGCAAGCACTTCTCAGGCTCCTCCTCCACAGGATGATAGAGATCCAGGTGGTTCTGGTGCTACGGGATCGTGATTGATTGATGACAGATTCATTTATCATTGATGTCCTCTATTGCATATTTCATGTTTTTTTGATTGATCAAAACTTTTGATGTACCACTTTCATGATATTGTATCTGGATATACTTTGATGTACTGGATCTTTTGAGGAACATTCTTTTGATGATATATGATGATCTATTCCTTCGTTCTTATTGATGAGTTGATTTATGAGATTATCTTTATATGTAGCTATATGATGTTTATGATGCATTTACTTTTGATTATGCGATGGATGTGCAATGTATCTTATTTTTATGATATAAATAGATGGATGCATTGATGTATGAATATTATGAGATGTTTTATGTTTTTCAATGTATGGATGCAAATTGTTTTATGGTTATATGGATATGGGTGATCCTATGTTTTTTTATTTTCAAATGTATGAAATTCTATTCATAACTAAATGTATGCAAATGATGTATGAGTAATGATTCTTTTTCTATTTTTTTATGTACAATGACTAATGATTAATGCTATGCATGAATGCAAAAGATAATCTCATTTTCGTTGTTTTTGAATCTTAGAATCATGATGTTTGAATTGAACCCTCCCATTTCATTTTTCCCCTTGCAATTTAAGCTAAGAAAGGAAAAAAATATATATACAATGCACTTAATCTAACATGTATGCAGCTAACTATCATTATTCAAGATTTAGAGCTTATAATCATCATTGAGCATTTTTGGAATCCCTTTTTTGAGTACAATCATCACTAGTTCAACTACGATGATATGACTACTTTTTCCTTTTTCCTTTCTTTCCCATCAGTGTCTTTGGTATGACTATCACTGATTGAAGCCAACTATGAGAGTGTGAATAATGATTTTGTTAGATTCTATGTTGCAAGTGGATGTTGGTATTATGATATTGAAGATCAAAATAGCCAAGGTATTTGTTTGTGTAAACAAGCAAAAATCTCCATTTTTTCCTATGTACAAGTCCTCGATGATTCTTTGATGATCACATCCTTAGACAAATAATATGATTTAAAACTTTGATTTTAAGACAGTCATTCAGAAATCAAGAAAAATATCATCCTTTCATCATAGCTTGTCTAGTCTAAAACTTTCATCGATTCGCTAGAAAGGAATGATTTCATCAATTGAGCCAACACTTAGAAATTTTTTTTCCATGTTTTGCAAATCCATAATTCAAGTGTAGTTCCATCCATTCCATACTTTTAATCTTGATAAAGAGTAAGGTCATTTTAAGTTCTTGAATCAAATTTTCATTTTAGGCTCACATTGGATTGGGACGTAGATTTGATTAAGTGTTCCTCTTTCGAGTGTGATGAATTGATTCTTTGATTGAATAAAGCTTGTTGATGAATCATTGCTCCTTGAGAGTAGATTGCCCCTAGTTTGATATTGATTTCATTTATGGGACTTAGGACAATTTTTTGATTAGGTGACCAAAATTTTTAAGGTACTTGCAAATGCAACTATGGGGTTTTATTATGCAATATATACAAATGCTGGCGAATGCAATATTGACAAGGTGACCTTCTAAGTATGCAACTGACTTGGACTTTCAATGGTGCCTGTTTACCAAGTTTTCACCGATTGAATGGATCAAGCTCTTTTTTCTATTTTTAAAGCTTTTCTCTTTTTGTTGCTACCAAGGTGCCGATTTGCTAGGTTTTCACCAAGGCACTTTTTCTTCTTTTTCTTCTTTTTTTTTGTATTTTTCTCTTTTTCAATTTTTTTTCATATTATCAAGGTGCCTATTTGCTAAGTTTTCACCAAGACAACATCTTTTTGAGGATCATATTTGAATGTTTTTTCTTTCTTCATGGTCAATTTTCCACTATTTTTGATCTTTTGTGCTTTTTCAAATGTTTTTGATATTTTCAAGCTTTCCCAATGTTTTTGGTATTTTCAAGATCTCTTTTGAACTATGTACAATAAATATGATGCTCTCCATCTGATACTCTTTATATTCTTTCATCTACCTCATGTATAGAACCTCTTGAGATGTATGCTATTTATAGGTTCTTGTAACTCTTCACCATCACAATCTGATAACTTGTATGTGCCAGTCCCAAAATCTTCAACAATGAGAAATGGTCCTAACCAATTTTCTTCCCACTTTCCTTTTTCCTCTCTTTCTACTTGGTTCTTGGGATTTTCTCGCAACAATAGGTCACCTATTTGGAATGTCCTTGAATTGATGTGTTTATTGTAAGATCTTGACATTCTATTCTGGGACACCTTTAAGTGATCAAAGGCTTCTTTCTATTTTTCATCCAAGAGTTCTAGCTCTTGTAGCCTAGCAACCCTATAGTCTTCCTCATTTATCAATCCATGTATAGATATCCTCAAGGATGGAAGTTCTACCTCCAAAGGAAAAAATGCTTCTGTTCCAAAGACTAAGGAGAATGGTGTAGCCCCTATTGGCATCCTTATGCTCATCCTATAAGCCCACAAGGTCAAGTTTATCTTGATATGCCAATCTCTACCAGAATTATCCACCGTTCTCTTCAAGATTTTCAATATGTTTTTGTTTGTTGCTTCAGCTTGTCCATTACCTTAAGGGTAATATATTGAAGATGAATGATGTATCATATGAAATTTGGTGCACAATTCCGTTATGTCTTTGTTCTTGAAATGCCTTGCATTATCTGTTATGATGGCATGAGGTACGTCATATCTATAAATTATATGATTTAGGATAAACAAGGATATCTATTTGCTTGTTGAAGTTGATAGGGGTACAACTTCCACCCACTTAGTAAAGTATTATGTGACCATTATGATGAATTTATGCCCATTCAAAGATGGTGGATGAATCATTCCTATTAGATCTAGACCCAACTGATAGAATGGCCAAGGTGTTGTCATTGGATGAAGTTCTTGCACTGGTGCATGTATCAAATTTTTGTGGAATTGACACTTACAAGTTTTTGCAAAGTTACAAGAATCTTTTTCCATGGTAGGCCAAAAATATCCTATCCTAACAAGTTTCTTAGCTAAAGATAACCCATTTGAGTGTGATCCACAAATTCCTTCGTGAATTTCTTGTAAGGATAAGTTTGATTCTTCCTCTTCTAAACACCTAAGGAGCATTCTGTCAAGACTTTTCTGATACAATGTTTCAACAATTATAGTGTATTTGGTGGCTTGTCTAATGAAACTTTTCTTTTGGTTTTTGGTTTGATTGATAGGAAGGGTTTGGTCTTTCAAATAGGTGTAAATTGGTCCATACCAAGGTGAGTCAATTGTAGTAATTAGGAAAATGGTATAAGGATGGGTTGGGTCATATGCGGGTTGAATCACTTCTTCTACCAAGAACTCATATCTATCACTCTGATCAGGCATCTGCAAAAGTGATGCTAAGGTTTCCATGGTGTCTGCTACTTTGTTCTTTTCTCTCGGCACTTGTTCAAATGTGATGATTATGAAATACTTCTTGAGATTATCTACCATGGTTTTGTAAGGTACTAATTTGTCATCTTTGATCTGATATTCTTCATTGACTTGATTTATGACTAATTGTGAATCTCCATATACCTTTAATTCTGTCACTTTCCACTCTAATGCCAACTTGATTCCAATAACCAAGGCTTCATATTCTGCTATATTTTTTATACATGGAAATAGAAATTTGTATGACTTAGGGATAGTGGAGCCTTGAGGCGTGATTAGAAGTATGCCTGCTCCTGACCCATGGTGAGTGTAGGAACCATCAAAATAAAGCTGCCATGTTTTTGCCTCAACATTCACAATCTCTGTATCTAGGAATTCAACTTGTATAGGATGATTATCATGAAGTGGTGCTTCTGCTAATTGGTCTACAATGACTTTCCCTTCAATTTCTTTCTTGTCAACATATTCTATATCAAATTCACTTAGGATCATCACCCACTTTTCTAATCTTCCATTTAATGTTGTTTTGCTTAGTAGATACTTCAAAGGGTCAATTTTGGAAGTGAGCCTTATCTTGTGGGCTAGCATATAATGGTGTAATTTTTAGGAAGCAAAAATACAACCAAGCATGTCCTTTCCATGAACGTATAGTTTAGCTCATATTTGACTAAGGTTCTACTAATGTAGTAGATTGCTTTCTCTTTTCCATTTTCATCCTCTTGTGCTAGAAGTGCCCCCAATGAATTCTTTGTTACTGAAATGTACAAGATTAAGAGCTTGCCTCTGATAGGTGGCATCAATATTGGTGGATTGATGAGGTATTTCTTTAATAGATTGAAAGCTTCTTCACATTTTTCATCCCACTTGAACATTGTGTCTTTATGCAAAAGTTGGGTCAAATTATGGCATTTTTCTACCAATTGAGAGGTGAATCTCCTAATAGATTGGATCCTTCCTTGTAAAGATCTCATTTGACTAATGGTTTTAGGTTCTTCCATTTCCATTATGGCCTTCACTTTAGTGGGATCAACCTCTATCCCTTTGGCAGATACAATGTAACCTAGAAGTTTGCCAGATTGAACTCCAAAAGCACATTTCTTAGGGTTAAGCCTTACTTTGAACTCCTCTAACCTTTCAAAAAAATTTGCCAAGATAGGTAGATGTTCTTTTCTTGAATGTGACTTAGCTAGTATGTCATCCACATAATTGATGTAGGAGCATCCTGGGTGTAAGAGCAATCTTGCATCATCCAAAAATATTTCTATTTTTGTATTCAATAAGGGCTATCTTGTGCAGAGCTGCTATTTATGGAAACTTGCTATTTTTAGTAAGTTGGCCTTATGATCTCAAAATGTTCTGATTTTACATGTGGAGGTTCATCTCAGTCATATTAGCCTGCCAGCAAAGTTTCATGGCTAGATCAAGTGTAGTTTTGAAGATATTGAAGATTTTTGGTATTGGCAGCAGGGTACAGAAACTTTGAACTCAGTTTTGAAGGCTTTAGAGGCCCCATATGAGGTCAAAAAATTGGGTGACAGACACTTTGCATTGGTCAAGCCTTTAGAGCGCTTTGTGACATTTCTGAAATGGGGCTATAATAGTCAATCGGGTCAACTGGTGATGACTTATGGTCTCCGAAAGTTAGGCCACCTGAAATGGCAAAAAATAATTTTCCTTCAAAATTTCTGTTCGGGTTTCAAAAGTTATTTTGAGCCGACTTTGATGTAATAAATTGAAAAATAAAATAATTCTAAGTTGGGTCGGCCCTTAGGGCTAAATTTTTGGAACCTTCTCGGGCGGTGGAAATTGCCTATATAAAGAAGGCCCGTAGTGTTGTCTAGGGCAGTTCTGGGTAGTAGATATGGGTATTGATTCGAGGCTTTGTCCTACAGAATATTGTAAGGGAATGCCCATGTGGCTTTGCATATTGTAATTCTGAAAGTTTGTAATTCCACATTTGTGGAGATAATAAGAAGCCAATTTTCTGTTCTTGCATATTATTGTTGTTGTTTCGCTATTTTTGTTATGTGTTTGTGGTATTAAGGGGAGCACCCTTCATCAAGTGGTATCAGAGAAGGAGTTCTTGAGTGTGTAAACAGATCACCGACTGTGAGGTAGTTCGCACCAGGACCATGGTTAGGGTTTTAGTGCACATCACAAAAATGCCTCCACGAAGAGAACATGGCGGAAGAGCTATTGCTGTGACACCTAAGGTTAGAGAGTTGCAGAGAAAAGTGCGAGCTTTGCAAGAAGAGATTCACAGAGGAATGAATCTTAATGTCAAAGATGAAAGTGAGGATGAAGTCGAAGAAGAATATCAAGAAGGAGAAGCTAAAGTTGTGAATCAGGAGGAAGAAAGACTTTTTCGGGTGATTTCCAAGATTGGGAAAAGACCTAAGATTGAGGTTCCTACATTTTCTAGAAATCTTAACCCAGAGGAATTGATCGACTGGATCAATGAATGTGAGGAATATTTTAAGTATGAAGATGTTGAGGATCCTGATAGGGTCAAATTTGCGAAGGCCAGACTGAAAGGTCATGCGAAGATCTGGTGGCAAGAGATTCAATTGGAGTGAAATAGAAGAGGGAAGGATAAAATCACAAGATGGGATTGGATGGTGGATAAATTGAAGCGACAGTTCATTCCTATTGATTACGAGCTTGACCTACTAAAGAAAATGCAAAGTTTGAAGCAAGCAGGAAGATCTGTTCAGGAGTATACAAAGGAGTTCTATCGACTCCTCATCAGAATAGGCCATGCGGAAGCTGATAAGGAGAAAGTTTCCCGATACCTTAATGGGTTAAGGCCAAGTATTCAGGAGGAGTTGAATCTGGTTCGAATGAACAGTATTGAGGAGGCATACCAGTTTTCCCTAAAAGTAGAGGAAAAGCTGAACAAGAAGTTTGAGAGCAGACAAAATGGAAGAGGTCATGGTGGAAGATCTGGTGGACGGTCATATGGTGGCCAAAATGAAGATCCAAAAAAGAAGGATGAGGCCAGTAGCAACCAGAATCAGAGAGGAAACAATTCCAATCTTTTCCAAGATCAGAATAATAGAGATCAGAGAGGAAGAGGAAGAGGACAAGGATCTGGAAGAGGAGGCTTCTGTGGAACATGTTTTCACTGTGGAGAAGAAGGTCATAGGGCATTTGAATGTCCTCAGCACCAAGGTAGAACAGACAGGAGAAATGAAGGCCAGGCCAGAGTTGCACATGTAGATGAAGATGTTAGATCATCAAATTCTGAAGATGCTGAAAGAGGAGAAACACTAATTAATAGAAGAGTCCTGCTGAGTGGTGAGAATGAACCTGAAAAAAGGAGGAGCTTGTTTCACACTAGATGCAAGTGTGAAAGTAAATGCTGTGATGTAATTATCGATAGTGGAAGCACTGACAATTTGGTGTCAAAAGAGATGGTGACAAAGTTGAAGCTCAAGAGATAGAAACACCCACATCCATATCGGATTGCCTGGGTGCAGGATGACCACAAGGTCATGGTCAGTGAATAGTGCCTGGTAAATTTCAAGATCGACAGGTACCAAGATGAGGTACTATGTGATATAATATCTATAGATGCATGTCATATGTTGTTGGGTAGACCGTGGCAGTTTGACAGATGTGCTATACACGATGGTCGTGTGAATACCTATTCCCTGACAAAGGATGGAGTGCGACATAAGCTAAAGCCATTGAAGGAGACCGAAGAAAAGGTATGTGGCAATGCAAGAATAAATTTTGTTGATGGAAGAAAATTTCTAGATGGTATGAGGCATGAGCATGTGTGTTTTGCTTTAATTCCAAAAGCTGGTAAAGAGGAAGTAGAGGATGTACCTGTAGAGGTTGCAGATTTGTTGAATGAGTTTTAGGATATTGTATCTGATAATGTACCTGATGGATTACCACTGGTAAGGAAGATCAGTCATTAGATGGATTTGATTCCAGGAGCCAGTTTACCAAACAAGGCAGCACACAGAATGACACCAGCAGAAAGTGAAGAGTTGAACAGACAAGTACATGAGTTGTTATAGAAGGGATTGATTCAGGAGAGCCTGAGTCCATGTGCTGTACCAACAGTATTAGCACCAAAGAAGAATGGAGAATGGAGGATGTGTATAGATTCTAGAGCAATAAACAAGATCACAATTAAGTATAGGTTTCCATTGCCACGAATGGATGATATTATGGACTGTTTGAGTGGAGCTGTGTATTTCTCAAAGATAGATCTGAAGAGTGGATATCACCAGATTCGGATCAGAGAAGGAGATGAATGGAAGATTGCCTTCAAAATAAAGGAAGGACTATATGAGTGGTTAGTCATACCTTTTGGGCTAACCAATGCACCGAGCACTTTCATGCGGCTCATGAACGAGGTTTTGAAAGAATTTCTGGGTAAGTTTGTCATTGTTTACCTAGATGATATTTTGATCTTTAGCCAGACATTGGAGGAACATATGATGCATATTTGTATGGTGTTTGAGAAGTTGAGAGATGAGAAATTGTTGATTAATTTGAAGAAGTGCAGTTTTGTGAAGAAAGAGTTAGTGTATTTGGGATTTGTAGTTTTAGCAAAAGGTCTAAAAATGGACCCAGAGAAGGTACAAGCTATCCTTGAATGGCCTACTCCAAGGAGTGCTACTGAGGTAAGATCTTTTCATGGTTTGGCTAGCTTTTATAGAAATTTTATGAGAAATTTTAGCAATATTTGTGGACCCTTGACTGAAACAATGAGAGGGGATAGAAAAGAGTTTAAGTGGACTAATGGGGCAGAAAAGAGTTTTCAATTGTTGAAACAAAAAGTTACAGAACAACCTATTTTAGCACTTCCAAATTTTAATAAGGTGTTTCAAGTAGATTGTGATGCTAGTGGTACTGCAATAGGAGCTGTTATGAGCCAAGAAGGTAAACCTGTTGCTTATTTTAGTGAGAAGTTAAATGATGCCAAGAGAAAATATTCTATCTATGATCAAGAATTTTATGCTATAGTTCAGGCATTAAAGAAGTGGAGACATTACCTGCTTCCTAAGGAGTTTGTTTTGTATACTAATCATCAAGCGTTGCAATATTTGAATAGTCAAGGAAAGTTGAATCAGAGGCATTTGAAATGGGTTGAGTTTTTGCAGAGTTATACATTTGTTTTGAAACACAGAAGTGGAAAGTCTAACAGGGTTGCAGATGCTCTTAGTAGAAGGCAACTATTACTGACAAAGATGCAGATGGAGGTGGTTGGGTTCAAGGAACTCAAGAATTTGTATCTAGAGGATCCTAATTTTGGTGGAGCTTGGAAAGCTTGTAAAGAACCTGTTACTCTAGATAGGACGAAGTGGCTGGATTTTATCATCCAGGATGATATGCTATTCAGAGGGAGTTAGTTGTGCATTCCAAGAAGTTCTATGGGGGAGAATATCATCAAAGAGAAGCATAGTGGAGGATTGGCTGGACATTCTGGTCATGATAAAACCCTTGCTTTGGTTAGTGAAAATTATTATTGGCCACAGTTACAGCAAGATGTGAAGAAGTTTGTACAGAGTTGCAGAGTATGTCAGATGGCGAAAGGAGTGAAGCAGAATACAGGGTTGTATCAACCATTACCTGTACCAGAGAAGCCTTGGGAGGATATCAGTATGGACTTTGTTCTTGGTTTACTGAGGACACAGCAGGGACATGATTCAATTTTTGTAGTAGTTGACAGATTTTCAAAGATGGCACATTTCATTCCCTGTAAAAAGACTAATGATGTTGTTCATGTAGCAGAATTGTTTTTCAGAGAAGTAGTGAGACTACATGGTTTGCCAAAGACCATAGTTTCAGATAGAGACACTAAGTTTGTTGGATATTTTTGGCGTACATTGTGGAAGAAGTTGAAGATAGATTTGAAGTTCAGTTCATCACATCATCCACAAATTGATGGACAGACAGAGGTGGTGAATAGAAGTTTGGGAAATTTGCTGAGATGTTTGGTTGGAGATAAGCTAACAGGATGGGATTTGATTTTACCACAGGCAGAATTTGCATACAATAATTTTGTCAATAGGAGCACTGGTAAATCACCACTCCAGATTGTATATGGAAGTAGTCCAAGAAATGCATTTGAATTGAGAAAGATAGATAAAGGAGAAATAAGTAGTGCTGAAGTTGAGGATTTTACAGAACACTTGAAGAACATCCATGAGGAGGTGAGGAAGCATATTACCAAGATGAATGCACAGTATAAGGCTAAGGTAGATGAGAAAAGGAGACATAAGGAATTTTAGGTTGGGGATGAAGTCATGGTTCATTTGCGGAAGGAGAGATTTTCGGTTGGTACATATAACAAGTTGAAAATGAAGAAGTTTGGACCATGTACGATACTAAAGAAGCATGATTCAAGAAATGCATATGAGGTAGAATTGCCTACTGAGCTGAATATTTCACCAGTGTTTAACATTTCAGATTTGATAGAGTATCATGAAGGAAGTGTTGAAGATGAGGTTGCAGCAGCATAGTGGAGTATTCTAGCAACCAGTTCAGATATCAAGGAGATTGAAGACATACTGGACAGTTGTGTTGGCAGAAGCACAAGGAACAGGACATATGAAGAGTATTTGGTCAAATGGAAAGGATGACCTATTGAAGATTCATCATGGCTAACAAAGGAGGAGGTTAACCGTCTTGGTTTTCCTCTGCACACCTGAGTCATGACAGGGTCACTTCTCAAATTACCCCGGGTGTCTGATGCAAGAGCATCTTGGGTGTAAGAGCAATCTTGCATCATCCAAAAATATTTTTGTTTTTGTATTCAATAAGGGCTATCTTGTGCAGAGCTGCTATTTATGGAAACTTGCTATTTTTAGTAAGTTGGCCTTACGATCTCGGAATGTTCTGATTTTACATTTGGAGGTTCATCTCAGTCATATCAGCCTGCCAACAAAGTTTCATGGCTAGATCAGGTGTAGTTTTGAAGATATTAAAGATTTTCAATATTGGTAGCAGGGTACAGAAACTTTGAACTCAGTTTTGAAGGCTTTAGAGGCCCCGGATGAGGTCAAAAAATTGGGTGACGGACACTTTAAACTTTTGATGGTGACTTATGGTCTCCAGAAGTCAGGCCACCTGAAATGGCAGAAAATAATTTTCCTTCAAAATTTCTGTTCGGGTTTCAAAAGTTATTTTGAGCCGACTTTGATGTAATAAATTGAAAAATAAAATAATTCTAAGTTGGGTCGGCCCTTAGGGCTAAATTTTTGGAACCTTCTCGGGCGGTGGAAATTGCCTATATAAAGAAGGCCCGTAGTGTTGTCTAGGGTAGTTCTGGGTAGTAGATCTAGGTAGGTATTGATTCGAGGCTTTGTCCTACAGAATATTGTAAGGGAATGCCCATGTGGCTTTGCATATTGTAATTCTGAAAGTTTGTAATTCCACATTTGTGGAGATAATAAGAAGCCAATTTTCTATTCTTGCATATTATTGTTGTTGTTTCACTATTTCTATTATGTGTTTGTGGTATTAAGGGGAGCACCCTTCATCAATAATCCTCCATGAACTTATGCATCATATCATGGAATATTGTAGTCATTGCTCTTTGATAGGTTGCTCTAGCATTTTTCAAGCCAAAAGGCATGACATTCCAACAAAATGTACCCTATGCACATGTAAAGGCAGTTTTATCTTGGTCTTCGGGTGCTATCTTGATCTGATTATAGGCACTAAATCCATCCATGAGTGAAACCATGGAGTGTCCCGCTATTAGGTCTACAATGGAATCAATGCTCGGAAGTGGAAATCATCTTTAGGACATGCCAAATTTAAGTCCCTAAAATATGTATAGATTCTGATGGACTTATTTGCTTTTGATATTGGCACTATATTGGAGATCCATTGTGCATAATCAATGGCTCTTATAAACCCCACCTTTAATAGCTTCTCTAACTCCACTTTGACAAGTAGGGCTATATGAGGGTGCATTTTCCTTAGTTTTTGCTTGACCGGTTTGGCTCCTTCCTTTATATTGAGATGATGCATTATCAAATTTGGGTCTAACCCTGGCATATCATCATAAGACCATGAAAGGTTAACTTTCTTTTCCTTAAAGAACTTGATGAACTCTATTCTTTCTTCGCTTGATAGGGATGATGCTAAGTAGATGATCTTTAGCTCTGTTTCTGATCCAATGTTTATCTTTTTGGTTGGCTCGATTAGAATTGGAGACCTTTCTTCAATGTGATCTGTTAGAACATCCAAACTCCCTTCTATAGGTGCCTCAGTTGGGTTTCCACCTTTAGAAACATCTTTTATTTCTTTTTTTCTTTCTTTTGGATCTAATGTTGCAACAAAGTGGTTTTCAACACTTGATTTTTTTCCTTTTCCTTTTCTATTTTTTTTTTTTTTTCATTTTTTCTCGGATTAAGAGTTTGAATTCTCCCTTTGATCATTTCTTCTTGGTAGTCCTTGGTAAAAGAAGGTTCAACTACGTTGAGATATTGGGATAGCATGTTGTCATTCAAGAAAGTTGGCAAGGTATCGGGTTCAATGGTATCCCATTCAATTAGGTCTGGCCGAATGAGAGTTAAAGGGTCAACACTTGGATTTGTCTCAATTGGGTTTAAAGTGTATATCTCATTTTTGGAGGATTCATACATTGTATCTTGAAGATATCAGACATGGGCTTCCTCTAAATGCTCTAAAGAAGAAGGATCAAAATCCTCTTGACTAGACTCCACTATGGTTTCTATTGGATAGAACTTGTGTGGATTAAACCTAGAGTTTGACTCTTCCATAGCAGGTCTCCATGAAGGAACATATGGCTCACCTACCCATTGATTTATTTCTATTTCTATGCTTGGCACATCATTTGGACCCTCTTGACTAGAAGTAGATGCTTGATTTGAAGTTGATTCTGCCATTAGTCCTTTATTTTTGGTAGAAGCATAGGTATGAATGACATCAATACCCTTATATTGGCATGACTCATCTGATAGGGTCTCCCATTCCCATTCATTAGAATCCTCATCACTATGAGATTCTAATTATAGTATTTGATCATATACTTTGGGATAATGTTTTTGTGTATATCCTTCTTCAAGATATCCTAAACCTATTTTCTCCTTGGAATCTCGCCATGTGGATTCTAGGGGTTCAATTAGCCCTTCATTTCTTGTGCCTAAAGGTCCTTGACCTTTGTACCCCATCTTTTTCATGATTGCAAAACCTTTACCATATTGATGAGTAGGGATGGTTATATTTTGAATGTGATTGATGTGAGCACTTGATTCTTCATCCTTGTATAACCAATTCAAAATTTCATTATCCTCTTCACTCATGGTGGATGATGTACTTTCCCTTACAAATTTTTCATTATATTTATGAGGTATACATGGAGGTTTTCCAAAGGACTTTGGTGATAAGGTAGGTCCATCATGGATAAGGAGTATTCACCCACTCCTTGTTGTTTAATTTTGCATTGCTTATCAAATTTTTTCATCATTTTATCCATCTTTTGATAATGGGCTTCTTTATTATATCTTTGGATAGCTTTGATAGAGTCTTCTTTTTCTTCTTCCATAATATCATCCTCATTAACCTTCTCTTTTCCTTTAGTCGATGTAGTTTGGTTAATGAGTTTTGGAGTTTCCTTAACAACAATTTCTTCTTCCATATTTTCTTTTCCTTTCAGTAAAGGGATGTCTTTAGAACTTTGTCCTTGTTCCATTTGATTGGGTATAGACCCTTCAGCATTGTGTGGAACCAATGAGTCATTTATAGGTTTTACATTATTACAATATTGGAAGGGATTGAGGTCTCCACTTACCATTATTTCTTGCCCTTGATATGGGAATTTTAGGCATTGATGATAAGTTGAAGGAACGGCCTACATTTCATGGATCCATGGCCTTCCTAAAAATATATTATAAGTCAATTTTAGGTCCAATACTTGGCATATGGTCTCTTTTTGCATAGGACCAACTCTTATGGGCAAGACTATGACTCCTCTTGACTCTCTTTCTTCATCATCGTAGGCTTTTATGGTTATCTTTTTCTTTGGGTCAATAGCCTCCTCAAAAAATCCTGAGGATTTTACCAAGCTAAGGGTACAAATATTTAGGCCAGCACCTCCATCTATAAGGACTCTTTTAACCCTATGCTTGTGGATCAACACTTCTATGTGTAAGGGAAGATTTTGGGGATGATTAAGAGACATATCATCTTGTTCGGAGAATGATAGGCAATGAGGTGCAATTAAATGCCCCACCATGTTTTGGAACTTGTCTACCTCTAAATTTAGAAGCACATTTTTTTCCAACAAGGCTTTTTCCAAGATATCCTTATGGATTGGTGATAATTTGAGCAGCTCAAGAATAGAGATTTGAGCGGGAGTTCTTTGCAATTGGTCAACCAAGTTGTATTGTTTTGATGATGATGTGGAAACTTGGTTTGACACAAAAAATTTTGGAGCATTATTAGGTATAACAATTTTTGAGGCTTGCCCCCTAGTGACCACATTTGCTGATGCTTCTCTTGATTTGCCTTTTACTATGACAACATTTATGCTTTGATCTTCTTCACTTATGGTATTTATTATGTTATCATAAGTGTGGGCAAAGTTCACTTTATCATTACCCTTTTTATGATTTTGAGTCGATGACTCACCCTTTTCATGATTCATAAAAGGATTCTTGTAAGCCATGTGATCCCCATTGTTTTGAGGTCCTTCAATTTGAATGATGTCATTATTAATTAAATCTTGCACTAAGTGCTTCAATTTCATGCACTCGTTGGTTGGATGACCTCTTTTTCGATGGTATTCACAATGATGAGATGCATTCCACCAATGAGGTTTGACTTTGGGTTCATAATTTGATATGTCAGGTAACGTGATAACTTGATTGGCCAACAAGGTTCTTAGTACATTCTCCAAAGGTTCACCCAAGTAGGTGAATTTCATTTTCTTATAGTTGGAGTTTGATTTTGACTTATCCCAAGTCTTATTGTTGGAAGTGTTGGAATTGTTGTTTTTATAATTATTGGGATTATATGGAGCTTTATTTGCTTGATTAACATTGCTTGAAGAATTCACTCCATAGGGTAGAATAAAATGGGTAGACTTCAAGTTGTGTGACTCCATAACCCCATCATTCACAAGATTTTTATTGTTATTTTTATTCCATGATTTCAATTTATCATTGTGAGTTTTGGACCCTTGATTATTAAAATATTTAGGAACATAATTATTTTTATTGCTATTGTTGTTGCTGTTGTTGGATTGATTGTCTTTAAATAATTTAATCTCACCTCTTTTGACCAAAACATCTTCAATCTTAACTCCATTTTCAATAAATTTTTCAAATGTTGGAGGAGATTGAAGTTGTAATTGATAGTTCATTTTCTTGGTCAAGTTATTAGTGAAGATCTCCATCTTCTCTTTCTCTGGGATACTTCGTGGGTACCTTGCAAAAATGGTCCTCCACCTTTGTAAGAATCCTAAGCACTCTCCATCTTTTTGTTTGGTATCACATAACTTGAGCATAGTAATTTCATGCTCAATGTTGTAAGAGTAATGGGTTATGAACTTGGAGGCTAACTCCTCAAAAGACTTTATTCCGGGAGTTAGTTTTGAAAACCACTCCATTGCGGGACCTCCTAAGCTTCTAGGAAAGAGTCTCATTAGATAAGTATCATTGTGCATAAACTCTATACTTAGGGTGAAAAATTCCCTTAAATGGTCCCATGGGTCTATTTTACCCATTTATTTATCGTATTTAGGAAAGATAGTATTGAAAGGAAAAGATACCATTGCTAAACTTTTGTCGAAAGGAAAAGGACACAAAGCTTCTATGGAAAATGCCTTAGGTTCGGCTACCTTCTTCATGGTATTGATTTGTTCTTGAAAGGCCTTAATTTGCCTAGTCATGATGTTCATAGGATCATCTTGGTGTTGGTCCTTCTTAAGTTGGTCAATATCAAAGTCATAGGGAAACTTTATCCCGTTTTGTCCTAGGTTTAGGAAGAAGTTCTCCCTATCTTTGTCTATTAATTTTTCCATAACCTCTAGGAAATCATTGTCTTGTGTAGCTTTCTCAACCCTTTCCTCAAGTGTCTCCTTAAGGTTATAGTTGGCATTGTTGATATTGTGATAGGCTGAATTCATATCACCCATCTCTTCAATTCTTGGTTCAAATAGGTTTGTGAAAATTTCTTCTTGATTAGGATCTTTGAACACACTTTGGTACTCCACTTCCTGCCTTGGGTTTGCAAAGATAGTGCTATCTCCTGGTAATGATCCCCTATATGTTTGTGACCGCATGGAAACTGGCATCCAACAAGGGTTTGTTTTGGAATTGATCCTTGATATGAGAGTTGTTGATTTTATTATTGAGGAGATTTAAAAATATAAGATGTTTTTCAATGGATATCTCTCACTTGTTTATGTATTTCAAACATAACAACCACACATTCACTTGTCTCTTTTACCCACTTAAGCACAAAATGTTTGATTTTTAGAATGTTGTCACGGGTTTTTCATAGGAAAACACTTCAAGCACCTACCTAGCACAAGATTTGGTTCATAAACATGGCTCTAGAAGGTGGTCTTTGCTACTTTATCAAGGTTTTAGTATATATTTCATTCAAATAGACTTCAATCTCTCATCCTCCAAGTATGTTAGGAGGCTTCCCACACGCACCAAAGTACGATTTTGTGCAATCCATGAGGACTACTAGAGGAAGGTTGAAAAATTAAAATCTATTTGTCATGCACCCCATTAAGGATACATGTGTTTCATTTTAGAGTGGGTTGGATTCCAATGACAAAAGTGAGCATATCCCACTTTGGGCTATCCCTCTCACTAGCCTTGTTAAGGAAAACTTGGGAGGCGAGCCCACTATTTCTCTAGCATGTATATGAAAAAAAAGAAATGAACTTAGGCCGACAAGTTTGGGAGTTTGTTTCACTCAAAGAGTGAAGAGCATATCCCTATTGTCTTTCTTTGTTCCACACACTTAGACACACGTTTGTTCTTTCCCAATCTCTTGACAAGGAGATTCTTAAAATTGAAGTGTGTAATTCATTTCCTATTTTATCTCAAGCTTATATCAAAAGAATGCCATAATTTAATCAAGTGCAAGCTTGAATAGAGAAATACCTTTCCTTGTAGCTAGCCTAAGCTAGGGGCATTTTTAAGGGATTTCATTATTTTCATCTCACCTTGGCAATAGCTCCTTCCAAGTGTGTTTGTCCTCCAGCAAGTTAGTCAACACTAACAATCACAATGAGGGGAAACCAAAATCAAATTTGACAAAGAAAAGATTTATGTAATGAATTTTAAGTACTTTAATTACAAATTTTCAAACAAAAATTTGAACTAAGGACTAAAGATCTAATTAAGAGAGACAAATTTATGTTTGTAAGCTTCAATTACAACAAGGTATTTCTGATATACCTAATTTTCCTCCTCTTGTGTTAACTCAAGAACGGCCTTGATATGTGCTATGTTTTCCTTCTTTATCTTCTTAGCTAGTGCCTTCCTTTCTTGATTAAACTTTCTTGCTGGCTTCTGAACTTTTTGATGCCTACTCATTTACAGTCAAAACATACAAACATAGAGTTAGATAAATGAATTTATCAATCTAAAAGAAAGTTATGATAGAAAACCAAAAGCAACATTGTCTAGAAAATATGCGATATTAAATTGTTTACAGGCATAACTTTACTATTAGCAGGCGACACTTAAAAGTGTAATAGGTGACACAAAAAGTTAAACAAGCATAAACAATTTACTGCTATATAGGGTTAAAGAGGATTCAACCTTATTTAAAATGTTTAGGGGGAAAAAGGGATCTATTCTCAAACCCAAATTCCCACCAAGGAGATTCAATTTGATTAACCCAAGAGGCTAATGTAGAATCAGATCAATTTGATGGAAAATATGGAAGAAAGAAAAAATCTAATGTTTCCCCTAGGTAGAATGTATTATGTTTAATATTGAAATAATTGAAGTGCAAATACTAACCTTAAATTAGGGCAGATCTGGAAAATGCTAAATTTAGGCATCTGGTTTAATTTTCTAAAGATTTTGTCACTTGCTCTGGATTGGAAATGTCAAGGTAGACAAAACCCAGAAATCTTTTCTCCAAATTCACATAGGTCGACTTTGACCTTTTAAAAGGTCAAAGACCACATTATTTATTTGAAGTCCAATTCTGATTCTGTTCGTAGATCCTGAAAGATTATCGAAAAGGGTATCTGAATTCACTCTCAGATCCAAAATTTCACACCTATACCTGCAAGAAAATGAGGGTTTTTGGTTGTATCGGGGGTTTGCCTTCGTCAAACCCTAGTTTAGGAATTAACCTTGAAATTGAATTGAAATATATTGTGCATAAACAAAGTAATTGAAATAAATCACCTCACTTATGTTGAAGTCTTTGAAGAGGATTCAAATCCTCAAATCCACAAGTAAGAATGCTTCAATGGATGGTAAGATGTCTCTAATCAATGGTATTTTGATCTTCAACACTAATCTTGATTTGATCTTTGCATATGAGAAGGTTTGAATGGATGGAGAAGGGTGAATCTTCAAGGGGGGCTCCAAAGAGATTGAATCCTTCAATGGATAATAATGGATCTCCTTGATGGATGAATGCTTGAAGACTTGCTTACACTTGAGAGCTCTAGATACTTGATTAAGAAAACTTGATGTGAAAATGAGAGAGGAAGGCCTCCTTTTATAGTGATCTAGGGCACACTCCTCTAGATGGGCCACCTTGGAGAATTAAATCCCAATTAGGTCCTCACCTTTAGAAAATATACCTTGATTAAATACAATTAAAGGATTTACCATTTCAAAGCCCGAAATAGCCAACCCGGAGGTGGAGAAATAATTTTCCCGAAAGCCAAACTGCCAACATTTGAAATTTGAAATCCTGGCAGGAAGAGGTCAAGGTCGAGGTTGACCCTAACCTAGTCAGGGTCAAGGTCGACTTTGACCTCAGACCTTAACTTTGCTAGGTTTTGCAATAGAGGTTCCAAAAGATGCCAAAGATACAGGATTTGATGTCAGAACAGGACCCAGTGTCTGGAACAGACAAAAAATCCCTTGATTGATATGATGAAGGAGGAGGAGGTCTCATTTTTTAACCCTACCTAGAAAATAGAGCCATGGAAGAGGGAAAATCAAAAAATTTCCTCAAGACCTTAACCTCAAATTCACCTATAATGGAGAAATCAAGTGTGGAGAAGAAGTGGAAAGCAGGGAGAAAGCCAAATACATGCAAAGATCTGATCAAGGTGCTCAACATGACCCCAAACCACCTACTCAGAGGGCTAAATGCTCTTAACATGGAAGTGCTTCCATTTTAAGATGATACAACTGCTAAGCGCAAAGAATATTTAAAGTTGTGTAAATAGATTAAGTCAAAGCGACACTTTAAGAATAATAAGCGTAAGAAAATGATACTAGGTGTGACTTGTTCTCTAAATTGCTTTGCAAAGCTTGGTCACATGTGAGAACAGATTATCAGCAAGCGACACTTCTCAACTCGTAGGCGTGACTTCTTTAGGCAAAGGCAATATAGCTTTATCGCACAGGTGTGATTGTTTTGATTACAGGCGACAGCAAAGAATTTAAGATAGACTAGAAATTATCAACCAAGTGCAAATGTTCAACAAATAAGTGTTGATATAGAGCTAGTAGGTGTACACACAAAAGTAGTGCACTTCTATGAATCCTTACAATCAAGAACACTCAAGAATGAGGTCTCAAAAATCAATCCATAGCTCTCTATGTATGGAGTTGCAAGATTTAAAATTTTCTCTCAGCTAGAGCTAATAAACTAATGACCTTGCTAGTCAACCACACAATGAGAGATTCAAATGAAGACAAGGGCAAGAGTGCCAATATCTCCAAGAATCAAATGAGATGTAATGCAAGTAAGCTAAGAATGAAGATGCAAATAGGCAAACTAAAAATGAGAGATGCAAGCTAAACTATGGAAATGAAAGTACAAGCTATGCTATGAAAATGAAAGTGAAAACTAGGCTATGAAAGGAAAGTACAAGTGTTACAATCCCTCCTAATTAAACTATGTGAGATTAATCTATAGCATAAAGAAAGTCTATACTAAGAATGCCATGATTATGCAACTATGAAAGCAAGAAAGCAAGCTAAATGAAATGCAACAACAATGTCTTCAAAGCTTAAATGCAAGAATGTCTTCAAAGAGCTCCAAATGACCTAGAAAACTTACAATAGAACATTAGCATAAAAGAGATGGATATGCAATTGAGGAAGAGAGCTCTCCTTTTATAAGAAATGAAAAGGAATGGACCATGGAGATTAAGAGGCAAAAGATTTAATCAATAGTGGAGCTTGAAAGAGGAGCAATCCATGTGCACAAATATCCTCCAATGAGAAAATAAGAGTTGACTTTTGTGTCCATATGAGACAAAAAGTACTTTTTCTTCTTTTTATAAAATAAGAATAATGCTTTATTTGTGCAACTTAGGATAAAAGGAAAAGTGGGGGATTTTTATTTAATAAAAGGGGAAGAAATATTCCTTTTAAATAAATAAAGACTTTAGGATAAAATGGTTAGCCCAAGGCAAATAATAAAAAATGATGAAATATGACTTGATCAAGGAAATTGATATAATTGATAAAATGTTGATTTAGAAAAATATTGATTCAGGGATCTGATAAATTGCTGAATGGGGCCCAAAGTCTAGGCAACCATTTTAGGGTGCGTACAGTAGGCATCATCCAAATGATTATAGGCATGACTGAATTGATTGTAGGCATGATTTGACTTGTTTCCTGCAAAAATTCCATGGAAAATAGTGAATACAAGCATACAAAAGATGATCCAAATGATAAAATTGATAAAATGAGGCTTATTGCCCCATGATGGGTGCCATTTTGTATACTAATAAAAGTATCTTCATAGAATTAGGGTTAATCATCAACAATAAGTGAAATAATAACTAAATACAACCACAATTGAGCAGCTATTTAACAAAATCAATGACTAATTGAGTATCCTATGGCTCTCTAACTAAGATGTTAATGAGTGAGCTCTCAGCAAGCTCTCACTAATGACAGTCCTAGTATGAGAATGATAAAGATAAACAATATGCTAAAGCTAACAATTATCAAGATGAATGCTAAAATTTCTCTTAAATGCCTTTCTAAACTCAAATTGCAAGAGGTTTGATGCAATTCTCAGATAGGTGGTTGATAATAATGAAGGATTTTGGCCTTCCTTTTATAGATTTTCCAATGGTAGGGGGTGTAGTTGTGTTTAATCATGGTTGAGTTGGGGTTAAGTCTTTGGTTCCACCCTTTGAAGACAAAGAAAAGTTTGTGTCCTCAAAGCTTAGGACAAGTAGACAAGATGGATGGTTAAGATTCCTTTTCACTTTGAGTGAATGAGATTCAATTTAGCTTGATCCATGTGAATGCCTTTCCTTTATTCTCATTGGTTGATTGATTTTCCTCTCCTTTTGGTTTTTTGAGAGTAATTAATTTTTATTAATTGATTTATTTTAACCATGTACCCCTTGAATGGGTTGAATTTAATTTAATCCAAGACAATACAATTAATTGAATTAATTGTATTTTGATTTGATTGCACTTGATTAAAATGCTCTCAATTTTAATTGATATTGAATTAAAACTTGATTTTAATTTTTATTGGCTAATTGTGCATTGTGATTCAATTGATTCAATTATTTCCTTGATTTTCCTTGATTTGACTCAATTTACTTTGAATTATCGTTAAATTGTCTTTGTCCATTTTTAGGTGATTATAGTGATCTAGGGCACACACTTCTAGAGGGGAAACATAGGGGAATTAAATTCCAATTAGGCCTTAACCCTTAGAAATGGACCTAGATTAAATATAATTTAAGAGTTTACCATTCAAAAATCTGAAATAGTTGACCCGGAAGCAGGAAATAAAACTTTTCGAAGCCCGACATCCCGAAACCTCCAGACTTTGAAATTTGGACCCAGGGTTAGGGTCAAGGATGACTTTGATCTAGGTCAGAGTTGAGGTTTTCTATGACCTAGGTCAAAGTCAAGGTTGACCTTGACCCCAAAGTCACAGATCTTGGTTTCTCAGGACCAAGTGCTGAAAATAGACTAGAAAAAGGTGGAGAGAGAAGAAGAATAGGGAGGAAAAGCTAGATCCATTCAAAGACCTATTCAAGGTGCTTGACATTACCCCAAAGCACTTACTCGAAGGGCTAAACCTGTCCTATATGGAAGTGCTTCCATTTTCCGATGATACACCACCTTATGTGGGTGAGCCTTATCAATTTATGTATCATTTCATAGGATTAATAAACTTAACATGATCTTATCATATCATATTTCTCACCTTGGTGTACTTAACCAAGAGGTATTAATTGTACATTTATTTCATTCTAATGCACTCTTGATGAGAATACATGTTACTCTTGTCATATTGCCCATCTCTTGTTATTTTGATTTCCATTAGGCCTCTATATATTGGGTGGCTATCTCCATAGCCAGATCTTATAGTATTAATTATTGGTCCAATTTATTTTCTCTAACTTCTCATCAAATGGTTGAATGTCATTTTTGGGTTTTACCATTAAAAGGGAGGTATTCCCACTAAAACAAGGTTTTTGCATTTCATTTTTCTCATGTTTATGTTCTTATTTTTATATTCTTACTCTTGAACATGCTACAAGATTCTATAAATAATTTATGTATGATATTCTCTAACCTATCCAATTTTTGTAACATTAGAAGGAATTTTATGTTGGAAACTACAATTGAAACAATTGTTATATTGTCATTGATGTCAAACCTTAACTAGTAAAACAATTTCTATCTAGTAGAGTACCATATCTTTTGATTGATGAAGAGGATTTGAAAAGATGAGATAACAATAGGACCTAAGGAAAGGTTAAGTTATGTGATACTTAAATGGGTACTTGATTAGTTGGCACATTGGAAATATAATGTTTTATTTATCTTTAACACTAAGTGAAGAAGAAATAATGGAAGCATAGGCTTAACTGAGAAAAAGAGAAGAAATTTAGTTTAAGTCGAGTGATGCTAGTGTCGACTGACTACCAATATAAGCCAAGAAAGTTCAATGTCAATCGAGCATCAGTAATTACCAAGTAATAGATAATTAACTGAGCGAAGACAATATTTGCTGAGAAGAAAAGTTTTAGCAATGACCAAGTTATCCAGTAATGACCGAGGAGATAAACACAGTATTGAATGAGTCTCAGTAACTTATAGTTTGTGAAGGAATTGAGAATCCATCTGACATAGTTGAATTCTTGAGATATGTTGATGTAGTCCAAGTAAGGAAGATCCAATTAAGGATAGTCAAAACTTGCAGCCAAAACCATGCAGCAAAAATAACACAAAAAGATATACTTCAAACCAAATTTTCATTCAACATGTCCGACTGTAAGGCCTTCTAGGTTAGGGCCAAATATAAACAATTACAATAGTAATTATGTAACCTCCTAGCTAATCCAACTCTGCAACACATCAACAACTCATGGAAGCACAAAGGAAGATCTAAACTTGTGCTCGCAAGCCACCAAGAAATCTCCTTGTCTCCAAGCATGCAAACCACTAGCTCTGCTATTACAAAATATGAGAAATCAATCTTATCTGCAAGATCTTGGAGGATCCAATTGTTATTAGATCTACTGACTTCCCAATCTACCCCTTAACAACTACTCAAACACTCCTTAAATACATTTCTTCAACCACAAGTCGGCTAGAAGAAACAATTAACTCCTAAGCCAAGTTGACTTCTACTAAAAACAAACATTAAATGCCACAACAGTCAGCTCTCAAATAGCCTTACAATTATTTAATTCTCCATGTCGGCCTCTAGATGTACCTAGGAGAATGTAACAAAAGCTACCAACATTAAATACAACAAGTCACCCCAACAAAACTCGAAGAACTCCAGTTGGTAAGCTAGAACTATTGAGAACTAGTAAAACAACCGAGCATGCTAGGCATCACCGATAAAGCATGTCGAACGAGAACCACAAGCATCACTGAGTACAAGTTCCACCAAGTGCTAGAGTGTACCTAGTTCCTTCAGTGACTAAGCTTCCTTCAATAACCGAGATCGTCGGTTAAAGCTACAATCAAGTAACACAAAACCAATCCAACACACGACCATGTAGATTCACTAAGGACCCAAGAATGCCCTTGCCTCAGACACCCCAGGTTTGAAAAGATGTTCTCATAGGCTGGAAGAACATCTTTCAAGATTCATCACATAAACCCTAAATTGGTTCTTCACATACAAGTCCTCCAAAGCTTCACCTTTCACACTCTTCCATTTCTTCTTTCTCCATCTTTTCAAGTCCTTGCTTGATAACACATAGGTCTATTCTCTATACTGATCATCAATTCTCTTAGGATTCGACAACTCAACTTAGCTACCAATACTCAGGATCCTCCTACCGAGTGTTGTATCTAGAAAAGGCATCAAGGAAAACTTCCTGCAATCCTTCTTAACAGTAAACACATTCTTGACACAGTCATGCATAGCCCTACAATCATACTACCAAGGTCTACCGAGTAATATGTGACAACTTCTCATGTTCACAATATCACGCAACACTTGATCCTTATACTAGCTAATCTTAAAATTAACAAGACATTGCTCCCTCACTTCCACAGTATGAATATCTTGCAACCAACCAATTCTATAAGGATAAGGATGTCTCACCCTCTTAAAACCAGGTTTATGAACCATCTCCTTAGCTAAAAGGTTATCAGTACTACCACTATCAACAATAACATCACAAAGTTTACCTCCTAACTTGCATCAATTTCTGAAAAAGTTACTCCTCTGACAAGGGTCGACCTTTGCACCTAGAAATGTTCTTTGAACCAGTAAGTTCTTAGATTCAGGTTCATTCTGAATGTTCTCATTTACCAAAGCATTCCTTCTATCACCAAACTTCTTCTGTGTACACTCAAAAGATTGGTGTCCTTCTTCACCAAAATTATAACAAGTACCCTTAAAGATAATCCCACCTATCTTCTTCAATTCAACAGGTTTTGGTTCATCTTCTGTAGTCGATTTATCTTTCACCGAGTGATCAAGTTTCTCCTTCCCTTAGGAATTACCATGTTGTTTCCTCTTTAACTTATCTTTTTCCTTTAGAGCATACTAATAAGCATCTACAAAAGAATCAATCTTCATCATCCCAATCTCATCCTAAATATTGAATCTCAAACCATTCACATACCGAGCTACCTTTTCTTTACCAAGTTCTCTGTGTCCAAATTGAATAGTCAACTTATAGAACTCCTCGGTATAGTCTTCCATAGTCAAATCTTTTTTCTTCAATTTCTGCAACTTCTTAAACAAGTCAAGTTCATAGTCAACAGGTATGAACTTAGCTTTCAATTTAGTCACCATCAACCTCCACCGATTGATCTTCATTTCACCTTCATCCTCTCTATCTCTTTGCAATTCCTTTCACCAAAGAGCAGCATGTCCTTTCAAATTTGGCTATGCCAACCTTACCCTAAGAGGATCTTCAATTTCTTCAAGCTCAAAGAAGTCTTCTAGCTCACCAATCTAATCAATCAAGTTCTCATGTTTCAAAGTACCAGAGAAGTTAGAAACTTCCATTCAGTAACTAGTACTTAACCAAGCTCTAGATCTCTGAAACCAACCAGTTCTATCTTCACCAGATCTATCTCTCCAATCGTCTCTATCATCTCCACTAGATCTAGCAACTTCAAAGTCTTTATTAGCTTCCTCATAACCATCCTCACTACCAAGATTCCTCATCATACCAACAACAACCCTCATGATCTCAGCAGTCATGTCATTCTTCATCAACTCCATCTCTAATCTAAAATCAGATTTAACCTTCTCTCTAATCCTAGATTCCACAATATCACAGAGATCCACAATCACCCTAGGGTCCAATCTTCTCAAAGGAATCCTCAAAGATCTAGAAAAGAAACCCTCTACAACAAACCCTACACCGACTAGCTTGTGACAACCTCCAATTTGTATGGAAGTCAAATCAGCCTACCACCTTGAATGAACAACTAGGCTATGATTTCATAAGTTCAGTACCATGGGTCTACAACTCAGATCACACCCAATCTCTTCACCAACAAGATCAACTCCACTCAAGATTAACTTCACTCAAGATAAAATTTTCTCAAGATCAACCTAGATTTGATACCATCTGATGCAGCCCAAGTAAGGAGGATCTAATTAAGGATAGTCTAAACTTGTAGCCAAAACCATGCAACAAAAATAACACAAAAAATATATGCTTCAAACCGAATTTTCATTCAACATGCTTAGCTGTAAGGCCTTCCAAGTTAGGGCCAAATACAAATAATTACAATAGTAATTTTGTAACCTCCTAGCTAGTCCATCTCTGCAACACATCAACAACTGGTGGAAGCACAAAGTAAGATCTAAACTTGAACTCGCAAGCCACCAAGAAATCTCCTTGTCTCCAAGCATGCAAACCACTAGCTCTGCTATTACAAAATATCAGAAATCAATCTAATCTGCAAGATCTCACAGGATCCAATTGTTATCAGATCTATTGACTTCCCAATCTGCCCCTTAACAACTATTCAAACACTCCTTAAATTCATTTATTCAACCACAAGTTTGCTAGAAGAAATAATTAACTCTTAAGCCAAGTTGGCTTCTAGTACAAACAAATATTAAATGCAACAATAGTTGACTCTCAAATAGCCTTACAATTATTTAATTCTCCATGTCGACCTCTAGATCTACCTAGGAGAATGTAACAAAAGTTACCAACATTAAATACAACAATTCAGCCCAAAAAAAATTCTAAGAACTCCAGTCGGTAAGCCAAAAATACTGAGCACTAGTAAAACAACCGAGCATGCTAGGCATCATTGAGAAAGCATGTCGACCGAGAACCACAAGCACCACCAACTAAAAGTTCCACCAAGCACCAGAGTTTATTGAGTTCCTTCAGTGACTGAGCTTCCTTCAATAAACAAGATTGTCGGTTAAAGCTACAACTAAGTAACAGAGAACCAATCCAACACACCACCATGCACATTCACCGAGGACCCAAGAATGCTCCTACATTATATGTAAAATATTTTGACATTATTAATGAATGGTATGGAGCATTTAATGTATGGTAAATCATTTTCTTATGGATTCAAGGAGAAGCTTGGAGATGTATCTCGAAGGAAAAGGAGGAAAACAAAATGATGGAAGGATTCGATGAATCTAACCTAAACCTAAGATCTACGGAAGAGATTAAGAGGCAAAAGATTAATCTACATGATCAAGGAGGTATAAGGATGACCTAATTGTGAGGTTATGAAGAGTGTGGAAGAGGTTGATGTTATTGACTAATGAATCTAAGTAGAAGGCTGAAGGAGAAGCTATGAAGAGCTGAACAAAGTTGAGGTGATTGCTTGAAAATATTTTTGAGAAGATCAGAGATGGAGATAAAAATGAAGGTTAGTCTGTAAATCATCATATGAGCGTAGTGGATTTGTATTTTCAAAGTGAGTTTTATATTTTAGATCAAAACCTACTGTTACTTTCTAACCATTGTATTAGTCAAAATCCTTTAATCAAGGTTGACCTAACGGTCATTTTGTAAATCCTTTAATCAAGGTGACATTCTAATGGAATTTTCTTAAGTCCTCTAACTAGGCCACTTTTAACATGGTGACTAAATCCTTTAACAAGATCACACCTAGCAGTGTGTATTGTAAACCTTTAACCGGGTTGGCTTCTCATAGAGCTCACTTCAGAAGAGAGAAAAAAATAGTAGCATGTTATTGGTGGTTTTTATCATATTGGGTTTCCACATTAAATTCTGGTGTTATACTTGTGTGAATGTTATTTGATGTGAATGTTGTTGAAAGTTTTATATTCTGTAAGTTAATTACTTTTGGACAGTGGACTGTAAGTTTTATGTTGCTGATATATTCTATAGAGACCAAGTTGAATACTAATTGGAGCTAAGTTTTTTGAAGTGTTTGAAAGTTTAATTGGTACATCTAGACCTAAGGATAACCGATTCACCCCCCCACCCCTCTAAGTTGTTCTAAAATCATTTTAACAATTGGTATCAAAGATATTGGTGCTTAAAGAGAAACTTTTTAAAGGTACTTGAAGATAATGATCAAGATATACAAAAAGGAGGTACCAAAGATAAACAAGGAGAACTTCCTTTCATGGAAGATTTTGATGAAATTGCACCTAGCTAGTATTGGTGATTCAACAAAATAATATATGGAAAATGATTATGTACCACCTGCTGCACATATGACTACTAAGGAGATGATATCAAAACAAGAACACAATCATGCAATATTGGAGATTGCATCTACCCTACGCTATCCTGAATTTGAAGACATAAAGGACTATAATAATGCAAAGAAAATGTAGGACACTCTAGAAGCTATCTATGGAGGGGACACAAATGTGCTGAGAGCCAAATCTGAAAGTTTGATATGTAAGTTTGATGAAATGAAAATGCAAGAAGGTGAAAACATTGTTCAGTACTATGGCATACTTAAAGAGGTATTAAATGCTATTAGAGGAGCTAATGAAAATATTGATGATGACACTGTTATTAGTAAAGTTTTAAGAACCTTACTTCCTATCTATGCTATTAGAGTTTCTACAATATAAGAATCTATATGTAATCCTGGAAATGTCCTAACTTTGGAAGGTCTTGTTGGTAGGCTTACTACTTTTAGTTGTCTAATTTTGATAATTTCACTATTCACAATATTGAGTATGCATTCAAGTCTCAGATGGTTCTTCATAAGTCTAAGAAAGGAAAAGAAATATGTGTGGAAAGTGAAAAAAATAATGATAGTGACAATGATACTTTTGATGATGATCTAGATGACCTTGAGGCACTTATGGCTAGAAGGCTACTGAGAGGAAAAGGAAAATTCAAAGGTAAACTTCCTATAATCTTTTTTTCATGTAACAAAGTTGGCCATATTGCAGCAAGATATCCTGATAGGAATGACAAGGATGAAAGAAGGGAAAGAAAGTATAAAGACAAAATGAATGACATAGATCATAGAAGGTACAAGGACTACAAAGACAAAGGTAAGAAATATTATTATATTTTTGAAGAGGAAACTAACAGTGAAACTAGTGAATCTGATGAATGTGATATAGAAGTTGTTTATGTTGCTATGAAAGATAATTCTGATGAAGATGAGAAAATACACTTATTTCATATGTGGGTAAAGGTGATAAATCGATTATTAATAATGGTTTCTCACATCACATGACTGGTGATAAAAGTAAGTTTGAAATCCTAAATCATTACAAAGGTATAAGTGTTAAGTTTGGTAATGATACACCATGTCTTGTGAAGGGAAAAGGATTAATAAGATTAGATGTGATAATGCTTATTAGGTTGAAGGTCTTAACTATAATTTTTTGAGTGTTGCACAGTTCAACAGTATTGGTTACCAAGTTGAGTTTCATCACAGAAAGGCTAAAATATTTGATGCCACTGGTGAACTAATTGTAAGTGGAGAACATACAAGAGGTAATTTGTTATATCTAGACCTATCTGAAGAAACATGTTTGTTTTCACAATTTGATGATGTATGGTTATGGCATAAGAGGCCGTGTCATTTAAACTTTGACAATTTGCTAAATATTAGTAAGATGAAGAAAGTTAGAGGTTTGCCAAGATTGAAGAAACTTGATAATGTGATGTGTAAACAATATCAATTGGAAAAAATGACAAAGTCTAGTTTCAAGAGCAAGACATATACTTCTAATAATATTTTGGAATTGGTTCATACCGACCTTTGTGGACCTATTGGTGTGAAAAGTTATTGTGGTGATAAGTATTTCATTATGTTTGTTGATGACTATTCTAGAATAATGACTAATGTTTTTGAAAGAAAAATCTAGTGACTTTCAGTTGTTTAAGTGGTATTTGGCAAAAATTGAGAAAGAAACAAGTAAAATCTTGAAATGTTTGAGATCTGACAAAGGAGGAGAGTTTATATCAAATGAATTCAACATCTTTTTCAATTATAGAGGAATAAAGAGACAAATATTTTCACCAAGGACACCTCCACTGAACGATATAACAAAATGAAGAAATAGATCAATTATGGATTGTGCTAGAACACTGATAATAGAGAAGAATGTTGCATTAAAGTACTGGAGAGAAGCTATAAGTACAACTATGTATACCTTGAACTGAGTACAAATCAAGAAAGGTATAGATGCTACACCTTTTGAGTTATGCTATGGTTATGCACCTAATGTGAAGTACTTTAAATTTTTTGGAAGAAAATGTTATGTAATGGAGGACAATAGCAATGGAAAACTTGATGCTAAAAGTGATGAAGGCATATTCCTAGGTTATTCCACTAAGAGAAAAGCTTATAAGTGTTTGAATTATAACACTAACAAAGTTGTGGAAAGTGTAAATGTAAAAGTTGATGAATATGTAGAAAAGTATGAAAATGAATGAAAACAAGAACCTGGAGATTATAGATCTTTTGTATACATGGAAGAAGGAGAGGCTATTAAATCACCTGAACCAGATACCAATCTATAGCAGAAGTTGAGTATGTAACAACAACAATGAATTGTTCAAATTTAGTGTGGATTAAGAAATTGTTAAAAGGTATAAAGGAGGAAATCACTGAGCCAGTTGTTATTAACTGTGATAACAAAAGTGATATTAACATATCAAAGAATCCTATGATGCACACTAAGACTAAGCATATTGTTATCAAGTATCATTACTTGAGAGACCTAGTTCAAGAAAAATAAGAGAGATTGGAGTATGTGAATACAAAGGAACAATTAGAATATATATTCACAAAAGCATTACCTAAGAATTCTCATGAATATATTCAAGAGGTAAATTAGGGGGGATTCCCCTAACTGAGGCTACCTAGAAATATATAGGAGCACTCCATCAAATGTGCTAATTAGAATATCTTACAAATTGTTGCAGAAGAGGTCACACTTTAGGAGTTGCCTAGAGTTGTGAGAAGTAAAGAAAGAGATGTTAATCATTCATAAGAAAGATGAAAAAGGGAGTATAGAGAACTGATATGAAAATATCTACATGGTAAAGATGCAAGTGACAGATAAAAGTTTCTTTGGCATTGTTGTCAAAGAGGGAGAGATTCAGAAAGAGTTGTCAAGAGTAAAACTGAGGGAGAGATTTAGTGAACTTGAGGGAGAGATATAGAAAAGAGATTCAGAATAAATGACCCTAAGAAAAGAGGGAGTGATTGAATAATAAAGACTAACATATATCTAAGAGGGAGTTTGTATTTGGATGAGAATCAGAATGAAGCTAATATTAATGAAGATTTGATTCACATAAATTTTGGATTGTATGGTAAATCATGTGGTATTCATGTGGTGTTGCCATCAATGCCAAATAGGGAGATTGTTGGAAAATATAATTGAAATAATTGTTATATTGTCATTGATGTCAAACCTTAGCTAGTAAGATAGTTGCTATCTAGTAGAGTACCATATCTTTTGATTGATGAAGAGGATTTGAAAAGAGGAGATAACAAGAGGACCTAAGGAAAGTTTGAGTTATGTGATACTTCAATGAGTACTTGATTAGTTGGCACATTGACAAAGTAATGTGTTGTTTATCTTTAACACTAAGTGAAGAACAAAGATTGGAAGCATGGGCTTAACCAAGAAAAAGAGAAGAAATTTAGTTTAAGATGCGTGATGCTAGTGTCGACCGAGCACCAGTTTAAGATGTGCAAGTTCAGTGTCGACTGAGCATCAGTAATTACCGAGAAACAAATAATTAACCAAGTGAAGACAATATTTTTCGAGAAGGAAATTTTTAGCGATGACCGATTTGTCTAGTGATGATCGAGGAGATAAACACAGTATTGACCGAGTGTCAGTAATATACAGTTTGTGAAGGAATTGAGAATCTCAGTCGACACAGTTCAATTCTTCAGATATGTAAAATGTGTTGACATTATTAATGAATGGTATGGAGAATTTAATGCATGGTAAATCATTTTCTTATGGATTCAAGGAGAAGTTTGGAGATGTATCTAGAAGGAAAAGGAGGAGAAAAAAATGCTGGAAAGATTTGATGAATCTGACCTAAACCTAAGATCTATGGAAGAGATTAAGCAACAAAATATTAATCTACCTGATCAAGGAGGTATAAGGATGACCTAATTGTGAGGTAATGAAGAGTGTGGAAGAGGTTGATGTTATTGACTGATGAATCTAAGGAGAAGGCTGAAGGAGAAGCTGTGAAGAGCTGAACAGAGTTGAGGTGATTTCTTGAAGAGATTTATGAGAAGATTAGAGATGGAGATGAAAATGAAGGCTAGTGGATATGTATTTGTAAAGTGAGTTGTATATTTTAGATCACAACCTACTTTTACTTTCTAATCATTGTATCAGTCAAAATCATTTAATCAAGGTTGACCTAACAGTCATTTTGTAAATCCTTTAATCAAGGTGATATTCTAATGGAATGTTATTAAGTCCTCTAACCAGGCCACTTTTAACAGGGTGATTAAATCCTTTAACATGGTCACACCGATAAGTGTGTATTGTAAACCTTTAACATGGTTGTCTTCTCATAGAGGTCACTTCAGAAGAGTGAAAAAATTAGTAGCATGTTACTGGTGGTTTTTCCCATATTAGATTTCCACGTTAAATTTTAGTGTTATACTTGTGTGAATGTTATTTGATGTGAATATTGTTGAGAGTTTTATATTCTGCAAGTTAATTACTTTTGGACAATGGACTGCAAGTTTTATGTTGCTGATATATTCTATAGAGACCAAGTTAAATACTGAGTGGATCTAAGTTTATTGAAGTGTTTGAAAGTTCAATTGGTACATTTGGACCAAAGGATAACTCATTCACCCCCCTCTGAGTTATTCTAAAATCATTCTAACATTTTATAGTCAGCTTTAAAGAATCACCTAATCCACTTCATTTTTTCTTTCCATATCCATAGACATTTTTAGATTTGACTCTCATTCTTCTATTCTATTTTTAGGTACTCATTTTTGTGTCAAATAATTTTTAATCATTGTTTTATCTAGTTTTATGCATGAGGATAACCCTATATTCAATATTCCTTTTTACCTCATTTTTTTAAGGACTTTGAATCTACTTTGGTACATTCAAAATTACAAATTAATGAGATTGCTCTCTATTCATCGAATAAGGTTAAACTTAAAAATTAAGAGTCAATCTATCTAGCAATTTTATAGAATAATAAATTTAACACATTAGCATATGTTCGAAGTTAAAATAACATAAGTGTTTAGAAAAATAGAGTCACTTTGTAGAAATTCAAATTTGATGAAAATTCTAATAAGAATGATATGCTTTAGCTCCTCGAACAAGCTATATAACACAAAAATGAGCTCATGTCTCTTACAATTAGGTTCACCTATATTTATGTGTTCTCTTTGAATTTACTTTCAGAACTATTGTATTATGAAAAATATCAGAATTCACCAATCACCCTCCTTTACAAAGGCTTTTGCAATATATTTTATTCCTTGAATATTGAATGAGGTACTTTCCATCAAAATACTAAATGAAAAGTTGAGACAAATCGTTTATGAGTGTTGTGCTACTTAAGCACACTCAAAAATGATGTCTTGATACCAAATCATTTGTTCGTAGTTGTGTAATTGTTAGACAAGTGTGAAATCATTCATTAAGCCAAAAGTGTAGGGTGGAGATGATACTTCTATACTTATTTTAAAATTGTCAAAAAAAATTACAAGAAGTTGAAATTTTTTTTTTTTACTAACTTAAAAAAGTCATCACTACATTTGCTCTCATTATGTCCAATTTCATAGAGATGTTCCAAACCACTCAATAATCATGTTCAACACATGACTATGGAACCAACTATAAATGAGAAGCAAATCTTTTCACTCCTAATTATTTAGACATGATTAAGTTTTCTCAATCTTTTTCATAGGTCACTAGACAAGTTATCCACATAAAATATTAAATAAACGAATTCTAAATACATTATAAGAAAAATAACCTTAAACACTTGATCTGGACTTAATCCCTTTAGTATTGATAGCTCAACAATAATTTACTAAAATATACCATCTCAAATCGGGAGCTGCAAGGAAAATAGTTCATAATTTGTTTGTTTGTATCATTGCATGACGAGACATGTAAAAATACCCAGTCAGAAGAAGACGTGCAAAGCATAAGAAATATATAATCTTGGTGCTTTTAATTATCACAGTTGACTGCAAATGTGTGATGTTCTTCACCTGAAAATTTATAGTCCAATTTAATAATGGTGATCAATTGCGTCGGCACAGAATCCATGTAAACCAAAAAAACCCAAAGTCCAGCGAGATTCAATTCTAAAATCTACTTGTCATCGATCTAACGAAGATGAACAAAATTCAATTCTACATTCACTTATCTACTTGAAGATAAAATCCATGTGGAGGACGGCCCGGGTCTAGCTAAATTCAATTCTGAAATCATTTATAAGCTGCCGAATAGATAACGAGTTTGTTAAAGTTACGGAATTATTTTGTCTCTTTTATATTGAGAAGTGGGATGAGGCTGGGATCGTGTCCTGGGTGAATTTGGCAGCGTGGATGCTCCTCAGTTCTTGGCTCTAAGCCAAAGAGGTTTCAGGCACGAGTGGGCCCGTATCGGGTTCCTAACGTCTAGGTGGCCTTCGCTGGTTGTAGCTCGCAGGCTTCGTGCCTCGCTGGGCTGCTTCGCAGGTCTGAAAACCTCCATCAAAACAAGAAAGAAAGTAAAAAGAAAGCTTCTTGCTAAATTCAATTCTGAAATCATTTATAAACTGCCAAATAAATAGTGAGTTTGTTAGGTTACGGAATTATTTTGTCTCTCTTATATCGAGAAAGTAAAAAGCAAGCTTCTAGTTGCTGAGATTATCTTCCAAACAACTATCTTGAATAGATTTGTATAAACATCTATTGATTCTAGATTGGATTGAAGATGAATGTGATATAGAAAACACGTCATTAAGATAGTTCACATCATAGACATTAGGAGCAAAGTGACTTTGCTATTTCATGATAACCTAAATTGATTTATTTATGTATCATAATTTCATTCTTAGCTTTATGTTCTCATTATCTATGTATCTTGTGAATGTGTTGGAAGATCCAACTCCATGATAACTTTATATAGATGATGATTACATAGTTTCATAAGGGTAGATGAGGTCACATCATTATGTTTCCATCTCAAACTCTAAATTCGTATCATAGTTTGTTCTGCATAGCTTCATAATTGCATCCATCATGTAGGTCAGTTTAGTTTAATACCCATGATTGTTTATAATGCAATCAAGGTAGGAGAGTCTAATACAACACCATCTAATCATGCATCTAACAACAATAACCACACACAAAATACCTGATCCATAATCATCTCACACAAAATATATCTAGGAGAAACCACCAATGCAAGAAATCTAGCCTTAAAAATATTTGTTATTAATTCTTTAAACTTTAAATTTACTATAGCCATCCAAAATGATGTACAACATACGCTACAACTCTCCCATGTTGAATCATTTCTATTACAATGTAAAGTTAATTTTTTTTCCTTAATTTTGTCTTCCTTTGAGGAATTGGTTAAAACAGGTAGTACAATCTTTCACTCATCCTTTCTTTTAATATTCTCCATAGAGTTAATCATTTCATCCTCACATAGAATGAGGGATCCACTCATAGAAAGAAACATTGCAGTGATTCAACTCCTTTGACATTTATTACCTCCAAGATTTTGATACTAGACCAATAGAATTCCTTGATATGCCACATACCCCTCCCGTGGCCTGCAATAATTCCATTAAGGGAAAAAACCTTTTCATTGAATGAGCACTCTCTTGTAACTAAAGTAGGAAAGTGATTTTCTCAAATCCCTCTAATGACTCTTGTGCCTCAATTTCTAAGGATGACATTGATTGTTGTATTCCTTTAGTTTCAATTCTCATAATTTCCCAAGTCTAGTTGGCTATCCATGTCCTCCCCACTTTCCCCTTCCAAATAATTAGTCCAAGGTGATGACCCAAACATGCTCCTTGTCTTCCAAACAAACCAACTACAATATCTTCTCTATGTTTGGATTTTTAAGATTTGGCTATGGAAATAGCCACCCAAGATCTAGAGGCTTAATGAAAAAAAAAAGAGAGAATCGATATAATGAGAAAAATCATATTCTCATGAAGAATGAAATAGGATGGAATTAGTATAACCAATCAATTTAACTGAATAAAATTATGTTTTAAAAGGCCAAGGAGAGACACGTGAACTCATAAGATTATGATAAGTGTCTTAATCTTATGACATACTACATAAAGTAATAACTTATCACTAACATAAGGTGGAAAAATGATAGTATGACATGTCCACTTATGGTCAATCCCCCTATCAAGACATAAAAGTGATAGTATGACACCCCCACTAAATGTGAATCACCCTCAAAAGATGGAAAAGTGATAGTGTAAAATGTATACTAAAGGTGGGTCAACCTGTAAAGGTGGTAAAGCAATAAAGTGATAATTCCATTGAAGGTGGAAGTCCCATATAAGGTGGAAAAGTGGTAATGTGATAACACCACCAAAACTGGAATGTTCCTATGTGATCCCCAAGTAAACTTAATTACGTGTTATTTTAGAACTCTAGAGAAGAACTTAATACTCAAACACACCAAAAACCCCCTTTGAGAGCAGTTTAGGTAGTGTAAGAAAGAAATGCAAGATGGGTCCTAGCTACTAGGCTAGGTTAGGTTCCCATGTACAAATGAAATGCAATATTTTGAAAATAGAGAAAATGATAAAATTGAGTGGGAAAACGATCCTTTCCAAAGAGAGATAAAAAATACAAAAGACTCTCAAAGAAGAATGAGACAGATCCCCACTTGAGGAAAGAGTCCCCCCATAAGAGATATGAATATAGACTATGTAGCCCCCACTTCCCCCCTCAATATAGAATAAATACCAATGGTATATGCTCTAAAATGCATATAGAAGATGGTCCAAGATCATTGAACAACATTCCTCCCCTTAGGAGGAGAAAATATCAAAGGCGTGTCTATGTTCATTCTCCCCAATCTTGAAAGGAATAAGTAGGAAGAGATCTCAAGATATATCTGGAGTCTCTAAAAATTACTCATGTGTCTCCATGTTAATGTTGAAATTTTTCCATTCATAATTATGATGCAGGAGCATCCTAGCTGTAAGAGCAATCTTGCATCACCCAAAAATAATTCTAGTTTCTTTTCAATAAGGGCTATCTTGTGCAGAGCTGCTATTTTTGGAAATTTACTATTTTTAGTAAGTTTTCTGTTTGAGCTCAGAATGTTCTATTTTCTTCTTTGGAGGTTCATTTTGGTGATATCAGCATGCTAGTAAAGTTTCATTGACAGATCAAGTCTAGCTTTGTAGATATTGAAGATTTTTAGTATTGGCAGCAGGGTACAAAAACTTTGAACTCAGTTTTGAAGGCTTTAGAGGCCCCAGATGAGATCAAAACTTCGGCTAAATGAAGCCTGCTTAATTCAAATGTTGTAGAGTGCTTCACGCTCTTTCCGAAATGGGGTTATAATAGTCAATCGGGTCAATGAATGATGACTTATGGTCTTCGGAAGTTGGGTCACTTGAAATGGCAGAAAATGATTTTCCTTCAAAATTTATGTTTGGGTTTCAAAAGTTGTTTTGAGCCGACTATGATGTAATAAAATGAAAAATAAAATAATTCTAAGTTTGGTCGGCCTTATTGGCTAAAATTATGGAACCTTCCCAGGCGATGGAAAATTGCCTATATAAAGAAGGTTGTAGTGTTGTCTTAGGTAGTTGGGGGACAATTTTAGGTATTGATTCGAGGCTTTGTCCTATAGAATATTGTAAGGGAAATGCCCATGTGGCTTTGCATATTGTAATTTTGAAAGTTTGTAATTCCACATTTGTGGAGATAATAAGAAGCCCATTTTCTGTTCTTGCAATTTGTTGTTTTTTCTCTGTTTCTGTTATGTGTTTGTGGTATTAAGAGGAGCATCCTTCATCAAATTATGTGTGTTAGACCACATACAAAACATGATTGATAGACTCAACCATCTCTCGTAAATATAAAAATACCTCCCTCCAAATGTTGGTCTAAAGTATCCATGCTCATATAAAATTGTGAAGAGTGATCATGTAGATAACAAAGAAGAAGTTCAAAGTTCTCCCTTGTACCATAATTAAATAACTTGTATCATCTCCACCAAAGAGAATATAATTGAAGAAGGATCATCTCCATCAAAGAGAAGATTCAAATATCATCTATGGTGTCTCCCAAAATTGAAAGAGATGACTCCACAAAATAACATGCAATGTTTATCAAGTAGTTATCCCAATGAATAATATTTGGAAGACAATGTATATAATGATGCATTGAATCATAAGAAGAAGAAAAAAAATAGGAACCCAAGAACCATCGAAAGAGACAAAAAATGTGATCTCAATAGGAGGAGATATAATGAAAGGCTCAAGGACTAGATCACAATTGAGAACACCCAAGTTCAAGTAACGAAACTTCTCAAGATTAAAATACAAATTATAGAATATTGATCATTATCTAAAGAATAACAATAACCAATATGAAAAAAGTCTAAAAAAGAGTACAACTAAGATGCACAATCCACCACCTTAACAATAATTATTATCACTAGGAGTGAACTCCATGGTATTCATTATTGCAACGTGATTAATTTGATAGATGTACAAAAGATGTCTTTCCAAATGAGGTACACACTAAAAGAGAGCGAACAAAAGATTCAATATTTATTCATTGATATTAAGAAGTTTTATACAATGCTAGATGGTTACTAACTATCATGTAACTTTGGATAGTTATAAAATACCTGTTATAATGTATTACGCCAACATTCCCCCCTTAATACATTGATCCTAAACATATCAAAAACTATTTTCCCTAGGGATTAGGGATCCCCCCTCAAGGCTTACATAACAAACATGCTGATGATATAATATGAATACATATATTGAGAAAATCTTCTTTTTGAAGTTGCAAATCCTGAATCATGAAAGGCTCCATCAAGATGTCTTGTGACCCTCGGAAAGGTGTAGCTTCGAGTTGTGTTCTTAAGCTCCCAGTCTTGAACTCTTGAATCATAGTCTTGAATTATTCAACAATGATCCCTAAGAGATGCGATAGATCTCTATCATTGTTTGGTGACCGAGAAAGGGTATAATTCTCGATCATATACTCTAAAGCTCGCTTGACAACAATCCATATTGAGTGCACTACCAAATCTTAAACCTGTCTCCAAAATGAGTCTTCACAAGACATACATTCTTCAAATTTGTCAGCATTAGAAAGAAAAATGAAAATAGAAAGCCAAAAATGCTTCTCATGCAGAACACCATCTCAAAGTGAGAAGCTAACTTGAGATGATAGAAATTCCTCCAACCTCCGATGCCACCAACCTCCAAAAGTGAAGGTTCAAAGCACAAGATTGGGATTAATAGGAGATTGGAAATCATTAACGACCTCTCCATCATCTGATGTATCCTCATCTTCAATGCATGCAACATCACCTTCTTCAAATTGTTCTTTTAGTTTTCCTTTAAGAACATCACTAGCTCTGGTTCTACAAATCCATGCCGTATGCCCCTTTTTCTTATAGTAAAAACATTTATTGTCTCTTCTATTGTTATTTGACCATTTTTAAGTACTTTGTGAGTATAATACCTGATCTATTTGATGAGCTTCTTCTATGATTTCTTTTGTCCTATTTTCTTCTGCTAGAAGGGCTAAATCATATCCTCTAGAGTCTACAAAGTGAGTTGACTTAGTGTAAAGACAACATTACTATATTTTGAAGATAAGCTATTTAATAGGATGGCCTTAGCATCATCATCATCAACAAGAGCCTTAACTTCTGCAAGTTGTCTAATGAGAGACCTTAAATTACTGATATGATTGGACATTGTGATCCCATTTTCCATTTTTGAATCGAAACAGTTAAATTTTAAGAGAAAACTTTGCATTGATAACTTTTGCTCCAAAAAACTTGTTTAGATTATCCCAAATCTCTACATAAGTGTTATCTAGATCGACGTGATGAAGTTCAGAATCTACAAGAGCAAGACCAATAATAGCCTTGGCTTTATCATCTCTACTGTTCCACTCCAACAGTTTAGTTGCATTTGTAGGTGGTTTTTCTTTTCCACTTACTATACTCCATAGGTTTTTATTCATCAATTGCATTTGTATTTTTATTCTCCATGTATGAAAATTGAAACCAGAGTATTTATCTAATGGAATCTCCATTTCAAACCAATACAATCCAGATGAAAAATTTTAAATGCATGTATGCTCACCTAAAAAAAGTTGGAGACTTCTCTTTGAACTCATTTCTCTACAATGACGACATGAATAATCATACACATTCAAAGATGTGTGGAGAAATGCATGTACATGACTCATGATGAGTAAACATAAATTTTTTTATCATTGAAGTCCTCAATATCTAATCTCAAATTCTTTGCCAAGGAGAAACTTACCTACTTCAGAACATTCCTGGTGCAAATGGGGGCTTTATTTGGGGGCTTTATTTGATCAAATGGCATTGGTACATACGTCACTCACTATTTTCATGCGTTGCAGAGAATAACATGTCTGCTAGCTGTTCATTGCTTCACACACCAACACAGGTCCACCTTGAAATTGTTTCCATTCTATCAGCACCACACACTACTTGAAAACTATTGCAGTAAAACACCATTGCAATGCAAAACAAACTGGTATTGTTGTGCACAAAATGCAATTACAGAGATAGCATCAAACTATTATGGCGGCCAACATTTCCTCGACTACTCCAGTGTCAAAAAGCTCTCATCAAAGATCAAAGAAGTTTTAGCACATTATAGGCATCACTGTCTTCACTGTGTGGAATAAAGGATCACCATTGTGAATAGGGTCATCTTCTATAGCATCATTTGCAACTGGAGAATCGAATGCCTATCATCCAAAATAATACATGTATGTCCTCATCGCTTTGATACCAAATGAAAGAGAGCGAACAAAACATTCAATATTTATTCGTTAATATTAAGAAGTTTTATACAATGCTGGATGGTTACGGTTACTAACTGTCATGTAGTTGGATAGTTACAAAATACCTGTTATAATGCATTACGCCAACACACACAATAGATCATTGAAGTTTCCATCTCTAATATCAATTTATCCCTTCTCAATTATATTCATATATGTATCATTACTTATCAAAGTAGGTGGTGTGCCACAAGGCTCAAATGATGAGAATATAAACTAAAAATATGTCATATGATGAGAAGCTCATGAATATATAATTCATCTCCTTGAATCATCTTCAATAGTTCACAAAGATCTTTTCCTTTATTGTTACTTGTCCCAGAAGTGTAAATCTTTATCTTATCAAATTCTACTTGTTTGGAAGAACCTGAAGTAGACATTCTTGAAGGCATATTGTTTCTAATCTTCTCAAGAAGATTCTTTATTTCATCAATATCTTTCTTATAATAATAGCATTCTTCATGTCATATCCTCTTGAAATATGCACAAGTGAGATTCTCTTTTTTGGATGATTCCTCTTTGGAGAGGGTGTAGAATCTCCTTGTTGATGAGAGGAATATTGTTATCTATCCTTGTATGGCATAGACTTTTTTTTCTTGTTAGATCTTGTCTCATGCCAAGCCTCTAAGGCATGTGTCTTGGATGACATTAGAATATTTGTCATGATTAAATTTTCTTTCTCAAGAAACAACATCCCTTTTAATTTATCAAATGATGTCATGGTGTAAGCTTTCCTCATAGTCAACTAATGAAACTAGAAACAAAAGTTGGATCCTATAAAGGAAACATTTCTAGAAAATTAAAGACCACTTGTGCATTCTTTTCATCAATGCTACAATCTTTGAGTTTTTCTCCTAGCTCATTTTCCTTGCACATAGTCTTGTATTATATCAAAATTCTTAGGATCTAAATTTGTATGATTTATCAAGTTTTCACTCCTTATTCTTATAAAATTTTCCATATAATTGAGAATTTTATCACAAGCATGGACTTGATTTTTTACACTTGTCAATAAGAAAAATAAGATCAACTGATATATTTTTCCTTAATGTTCTAGTAGCTATAGTAAGTTTAATGAACAAATGCATCTTTAGATTAAGATCTAATTTAGGATCAAATGGTTCTATAAATTTATCTTGAGTTAATCCCTTTTCCAATAGTTTACTCCCAATGTTGATTTTCCATGTTGCGTAATTATGGGGAGTTAAAATAAGAAACCTAGGAGAACCCATGACTATAAATCAAAAGAATAAGAGAACTCAAAGCACCAAAACACATATAATCCCCCAATTTTACTAATTCAAAGAACCCCTCCAAATGTAATTATTTGAAACTTCCTACATAGTGTAATTACAATGACCACTCACAAATAAAATGTAAAGTGGACTTCCCAATTCAATGATTTTAATGGCCACAGTTACACTATAATAGACTTAGATCATTATGAAAATGATTAAAAAAATATTTAAACTTTACAACTGTAAAAATAAGTCAAATTAGGCCATGTAAATTGTTAAGTACAATTTACAATCACAATACCTACAAATTGATAGCGCCACTATGAATTAAAGGATAATTTATGCACTTTCAAAAATATTGTGCTTGAAAAGGAGTCCATACGAGCCAAAATGAGGCCCTAGAAGTTGCTAAAAATTCAAATTAATATTGTTAAAAATATAGGCAAAGAGCATGAAATTATAGCCCAAATACAAAATTTCTCAAAAAAAGAGTTTAGATGACTTAGATATTGTTGTTTTAAAATCTACTTGAAGCCACAGTAATTTTGATGTCTATACCACCATGGAGGGAAAAAAATATTTGCAGGCTTTGTGTAAATTTCTCTAATTTTGATGAATTGTCCATTGATCTTGATTAACCTGGGCCTTCTAAATCCATGTTTACCTTATATTTGACCAAAAAGACTCCACTTTTGGCCTGCAATAGAAGCCATAAAAGAAAAGCCACTCAACTAAATAAAAAATCTCTTAGAAAGATAACCAATGACACTCCAAAAGGTTTGATATTATGTACTACTTTTGTCTATTAAAATATAGCCACCCAATATCTAGAGGCCTAATGGAAGGAATGCAATAACAAGATTAAATCAATATGAGAAGAATAAATTGTATTCTCACCAACAAAGCAACAAAATGAAATTGAGTCAACCAAATTGAATTGCGTGTACGGGACCTCTTCTTTAAATAGGCCATGGTGAGACAAAGGAAGGCATAGGAATATGACAAGCTCTTCATATTATGAAATAATACATAAAATAATAACTTATCACACACCCAAGTTGGAAAAATATTATCACGACATGTCAATAAACGTGAATCACCCTCCAAAGATTGAAAAGTGATAGTTTGACATGTCCATTAAAGGTGGGTCATTTTCTTAAGGTGAAAAAGTGATAGTTCAATATGTCTACTAAAGGTGTATCACCCTCCAAATGTGGAAAATTAATAAAATGATAAATGCACTAAATATGGACGTACAACTTAAGATGGAAAAGTGATAATGTTATAACACAACTAAACCTAGGAGTTTTATATGTGGTCCCTAAGTAAACTTAAGTACACTTGAGTTTAGAAACTAGAAAAATAAGTTATTATTGGCACATTAACACACAAACAAGCTTCAAGCCAAATTTGAGAAAATTTGAAAAGCCCCTACTCTCGACAATGAATATATCTAAGTGGTAAATTTCTTAGCTCCACTCTACCAAATAGAATAAACAAAATTTATTGGCTACCAATTAAAGGTAATCACATATTAGTGTTAATTATAGGCATATATAGTGAATTGAAGCCATATAAATGCATGCACATAGTTGCTTCTTGTAAAAGGAATAATGTAGACACAATATTTTATGTTAATAGAGTAGGGATGCATATTTATCCCCTTGATATAAATTTTTTTACTCTAATCATGTCCATGTACATGGCCATGGATAGGTGAGGAATCCATTTTTATGAAAAGTTCTAGATGCATGTTATAAAAAATCTACATGAGAGACAATAATTACTTTTCTAGGAAAATTTATTTTTTCCCACTTCCTCATGATCTTAAATGGTATGTTTTGTATGTGGCGTGTGACCTAATTACCTACACACTTCTATAAGTGAGTGTGCTAGAGAACATCAAGAACACTTAACCAATGTTTATCACACTATTAAATTACTAGATGAAGCATAAACACATGCTTATGCTATATAGAGACCATGAGAATTTATATATTTACTTTCTTGGAGGTAGACATATGATTGTCTATCAACAATTGATTATATATATCATCCCTTAAGTGGGATTATATCACAGACAAGGTTCCTACCCTATATCACACACACACACACACACACACACATGATGAGATGGTCTATGGGTCATTTAGACCACATCATCATCATGTTTGACTATGAGGGTAAGTGTGCTAAGATGGTGAACAAAAGAGGTATATAAGTGGCCTATTTTTTAAAATCATCTAAAAGTAAAAATGGAGGAGAAATTTGAGAATCGTTCACTCAAAATGTGAAGATACAAAAGTAAAAAGAATTTTTGTACTCTATATATAGTTTATAAACTACTAAAGTTTATAAAAAATGGATACGATTAAGGGTCTCAAATCCTTTCTGCACCAAAAAGTGTTCCTTGTTTTTAGAAAGAAATAATATAGTGTCTCACATGTCAGTAAAGAAAGACATAGTTCCATTTAGTATTTTAGTATTTTGAAAATCCCCTTGCAAAAAGATAGTTAGGAGTGAGTACTAAAATTTGTGTACTTTTTTGTATTTTTTTGTTGAGTATTTCTTTATGTGTTTTTTTAAAGTGGACATATCTTAAAAATTAGATACCTACTTGTGTGGGACACATAACTTTCACCATCACTAACTAAAAATTAGAACTTTAATTTTGAAATTTTAAATAATGAAGTGTAGAATAATAATATATAGTTTATTCTAAATTTGGACAAGTAGGTCAAAAGTTATTGAAAATATTGTACATGTATGTATTTGAGAAGTCTTGAAAAAATAGTAAAAGAAATTAAAATTTAATGTGTTATTATTTTTCAAATCTATAAAAATTGTATTGTTAGAAATCTCAAGAAACATGTGAAATTATGATGGTAATATTACAAATACCTAATTAGTAGTGTAAACCTTATGAAAATGAAGTTGAGAACTAGATTTAAAAAAAGAAAAACATGCCAAAAGGAGGGAAATGAAGCTCCCAAGCCAAAGTCTTGTCATCCAATGCTAAGTACATACCTAAACACGTATGTATTATTTAAACTTAAAAGGTGTACATTTAATTTCAACTAAAAATATGTATGCACTTTTATGAGAATAGAATGCATATAGATTTCTATGAATTAAAGCTAGATGAAATACCTACCATATTTTCATCATGTGATGTATGCATAAAATATAATATTTAAGTATTCTTATACTTTAAGTTATATTTTATGTACATATTGTATAGTCCTAAAAAGTTAGCACCCATAATTAGATGGTCAGTTAGGCTCCATTTTTGTGATTTTGAGATTATCTCAAATAACTACAGATAGTTCATCTAAATATCTAGGTGAACCCACAATAGTGGGTTACACTTTTAGCTTGAATGGACATTGAACTCTACATTTTGGGAAAAACTTTCAGATTCGGATGCATATTGCCGTTGAACCGCTCAAAATTAGAGGATGAAGTAAATTAGAGTCTTTTAGGATTTTCTGTCTAGATTCTAAATATATATTTTTTTAATTTATTTGAATACTTTTTTCTTTCTCCCACGAAAACTTGTATGGTGCTGTAACATCATTTTCAAATAGTAACACTATTTTCATAGAGCATAACTTTTTTTGTAAAATAGATATGGATGCGATTCTTTCGAATTTAGTTTTGTAACATCCATACAGAGGGCATGCAATTGGTTTGATGACATTATCACTATTATTGCATATTTTATTAACGTTTGAAGTTGACTAAACCAAAATTTTGACCTACCTTGACTACATAGCTTATAACTTATTGTGTATTTATCGAATTTCAATTTTTTTTTTTAATAGAAAGTAGACTCGAATATGGAGGGCACTGTTATTTTTCAAAAAAAATTTCCTTGTTTTACTATTTTTCATTGAACATCAAACTCAGAGGTTTATATTTGATAAAAAACTTACATTCATTTAACGTCAAAAACCATACACATAATAAATTAAAAAATAGTCAAATATATAATCGTTAGAAAGCTAGTTTTGAGTACTTGTTGTATGCAAAAGGATGTCTTCTTATTCATCCATTTGATTAGAGCACTTGAGCCCCGAAGCCATGAAATTCTCATAATTTCTTGAAAACTTGAAACCATGTCCCATTTTAGGCACTTTCAATAGAAAGTACTTTGCCCAAAAATACAAAATTTAGCCATTACTAAGAGACTTTCAATCAAAATTCATCTAGTTTCTATCGAAACTATTTATGCCAAAAAAACTTAATTTAGGACTTTCGATAGAAAGTCAAGTACTAAGGACTTTCGATCGAAATTCCTTTATTGACTTTCTATCGAAAGTAAAAAAATACTTTCGATCGAAAGTCAATTTCGATCGAAAGTATCTTGCATAAGAACTTTTGATCATAAGTTTTGTACTTACAATTGAAAGTGCAAGCGAGTTTCGATCGAAAGTTGGTAAATAATATTTTTCCTAAAATGCTTTTCAGGATGAATTCCTTCCTCCGAAAAATTGTAACCAGTATTGTGGGTTCACCCATCTACAATGAAGTTTAGAGTCTGAAAGAGAAAGACCAATAATAACCTTGAATTCATCATCTCTACTTCTCCAATCCAACAATTTACTTGTATTTGAATGTGCCTTTTCTTTTCCACTTACTATTCTCCACAAATTATTACTCATTTTTTGCATTTGGATCTACATTCTTCAAGTTGAAAAGTTAAAACAAGAATATATATCTAATAGAATACCCATTATAAAAATATAAAATAAGAAAACCTCATCTCCCCAAAATATCAATCACTTCACCTGTCACAACAATCGTGTTTTATTTGTTTCCAAGTTGAATTTACAGATATCTCATAAACTTAGGAACACATGATAAAATGTTGATATGCAAATATAAAGCACCTTTTATTGATTGATATTGAAAATGAAAAAAATAATTTTAAAAATTTGGAAATTGATACAAATGGAAAGTATTTATAGTTTTTTTCAAAATTGATTACTCTCTAGATAACATGTGTATAGGGGCTTACTTCTAACATAGCTCCCACAAAATGCATCATCTTATCTTTTGTATATATATGACTTGCATCATAATCTTAGCTTGATCAAAACCTATAGTGAGTGGTTCACCAAAGAAAAGAGGTATATAGCTCGAGTCACAAATCCTTGCTCTCATTTGTCTATAATTGGAAATTTTTTGAAATACATACTACAAAAATAATAAATAAATAAATAAATAAGTCTCTATATTAATAGAGAAAAAAAACACATACTTTAGATGGATCAACTTTCATCTCTTCCTACGGAAAGGGTTTCTCCTTTTTGAGAATATCATAGAAATGTTAGAAATAGTATGTGGGATTCCCTAATCATAGGTGGCAATAGTCAATTTTTTGGAATTAGGGGGGGAGGGGGGGGGGGGGGGGGGGGCGGGGAGAATGGCTTTGATTGGTCGTCAGGTGTTCATAACTAGAAAATTCTAAATGGAGTGGAGGGGAACTTCATTTATAACTACAAGGAAAAATCACTATTGATACGAATGAAGTGTGAGACCTTAAAAGGGTTTGAGAGAGGTGAGGCCTTTGCAACCCTTGATAAATTATATATCTATCTCTTTGGTTGATGTTCATAGCTTATCTACAAATAATATCAGTCCACATCAAGGAATTACAAGGTATCAATGGTTTGAAATATTGCTTTGCAAAGACCACTGGCCTATTTGCAAAAGGGGGTAAGAAGGCCTACACAAGGGGAGGTGAAGGGAATATTTTAAAATGGATTGAACTCCTTGAAGAGGGGATCATAGTTAGGATGTATGAAGCAATACAATAAGAACTAATAGAGAATGAAAATTTTGTTACCGAATTGGTTCTAATTGGTAGGTTTAAGCATGTTTGGTCTAGTCTAGGAGATCTTCACAAATTGATTTTAGATCACTAGAATAATTATTTGGAAGCTAATGTTCAAATCTATCGAAAAATATTGGATTTTTTGTGTTTAGGTTTGATAGAAAGAAAGATAGGTAGAAAATCATGTGTACAAATGGAGTTGGGAAGAAAAAACATATGTTGTTTAACCTTGGTATTTTTCCTTCAATCTAGATACTAAATCATTCAATGATTCTAATATGGGTGATTACCTAGCTTACCACTCTAGTTTTGGTTTAAGTTGTGTTTTGAAGCTATAGGTAATACCCTAGGTAGATTTTTGGAGGTGGACAAGGGTCATTTGGATACTTTCACAGTACTTTTTCTCACATTCTTATTGAATTGGATATGACATAAGCCCCCTGGCTGAATTGTCATTAGAAATGTCTATTGGTATGTCAGTGAAACCTGTAGACTATGAAGGAAACCCATTTATTTTTAGAAGATGCTCCCATACCAAATGTGTTGCTACAAACTGATCAAGGAAGAGGGTTCTTAAACAAGCCTCTTAGTGGAAGGAGACCTATCCCACATATTATTCAATTGTAAAAAAGGGGAGCATAGAATCAAAATATGAGAAAGATGCATTAGAGTCCAAAGTCATGAGGTTTGTATGGGCTACTGAGATTTTGGGCCTAGCTAAGGGGTATTCATAAATCCTAGGGTGACACAACTAAGGCTTTATCAGGGAATGTGAAATATTTCAGCCCTCATCTATGGATGAGATTATGAGGGGACAAAATCATCATCACCAAATTAGGGACATTTTCTTGAGTATGGGGGAGAGAGGTGGGACTTCTATTGAGTCTTTAGGGCACTCTACGTCTTATATAAATAGTTCCATGAACAACTGGAGTCTTGATAACACTACCATATATTTTAGCGGAATTATGGAAATAAAGAGGGTGAGGTCAAATCACCAAAGAAGATCAAGGAGGCTACAAAATTAAAATAAATTTGGAAAAGAGTTAAAAGAAAGAGAAAAAGGAAACCTAGAAAAGTAGGGGACTTTGATATGATTCTCCACTCTCATATGGAGAGTGGGTCTAATTGTAATGCATGAAATGATGGTTAAGAGGTCTTACCTTGTGAATATTTTATTGGGGAATTGGATCCCCACTTTTATCCACTCCTACTTTGGGCCAGGTCAAAACCTTATCTTTAATAAAAATATTTTATCATTGATAAAAAAAGACTCTTTGTTTTAAATCTTGTAGATTGTCTATTCAAAAAATATATACTTTTGAGAAGGAATTTTAAATGTTCCCTGATATATGAAAGTCAAGAGGCCAAATTGAAAAATAGAAAGTTCCTCCAGCAAAGGAAGCATAGAAAAGGTCACACAAAAGGTGATTATTTCAAAAAAGAGGGATAGATTTACTAGTACTTACTCTCTTCAAAATAGTATAAATGAAATTTATATTACTATGCTAAGCTACACTTAAAGGTAATAAGATGAAGATCGTATCAATGACAAGTAGGTAGGGTATCTTCTTTTAGGTAGGGCTACTTCAAAAGAAAGTTGACAATCATCATCCCACTTTACAAACATCTTTGTTTATTCCTTTTATGATGGGATCTATCATTGTGCCTCATGCATTCACTCTATGGATCCAAAACAAAATGAGAGAGGAAGAAAAATGTTTCAATGTTTATTACATTCCATATGTAAAGAATTTATGAGTACAAGGAGAGGAGAGACGATTCTCTAACTGCACAACCATAACTACAACTACAATGTGTATAACTAAATGCATATCTAAATGGGTAAAAGCACAAAGTTGTGTCACGTTTCAAGACAACTTATCAACACAGTTGAATTTGTGTATTTCTAATTAAAATTATTTTTTGTCAAACATATGGTCTAGCTAGATTCATTCTAGCTAAGTTAGATATGTGCTTCAACTTTTCTAATTGGAAATATCTATTAAATGCATGTTTTATACAAATTACTAAAGAAATAAAATTATTTCAAAAAAGTGATGTTTCAATAACTCCTACTATTTTTAATTATACTTTTTTATAAATATAAAAATACCCTTTTTTAGAGCATAGAGTCAAGATTATCATCATATATTTTTTTATAATATTTTAATTAGATCTAATATATTAGAATATCAAAATATTGCAAGTAAGTATTTTAACATTCGAGAACAAGTTGCTTCAAAAATAGAAAAAAATAGTAAAGCTTATAAAAAAATTTGAAATTTTATATTTAACACTAGAGGAGATAGTTATCTTCAAGAATGTGTAATTTTTTTTTTCTGAATGGTGTAAATTTGATAGGGGAAATTTGGTGCGAGATGAAAACTATTGATTTCAGGTATGTCCGACTTTGAGTAGTTATAACAGATAAAATATACATTGAAATCTAATTTTTCTTCTTTTTTGCACTAGCTATACATTTCATCTATAACATATTTTGAAATCAAAGAAAAAAAAGATTTTTTTCATATACCTTTTTGGTGGGAACAAACCCTCATTTTTTAGCATTTTTCAGCAAGGAAAAAATGGACTTCAAAAATTAAAAAACTATGTGAATTATAGTTCAAATTTTTTTAAAAAAAATTACAGGCATGAACTTCATCTACTTTTACACATTTCATTAGTTTACATCATCTCCAAATTCTAAACATAAATTCCATTTTTATGTCGTTAAAGTTAAAAAGTTTGTGTGTTGTTGACCTTTTCCTTTATAAAAGTGTGACACAACTTTGTACTTTTACCCAAATGTAATATGACGAATGCTAACAAAAATAAATTATATTGGATTTCAATGATCCATAAGTTTTGTGAGCCAATTGTTTCAGTAAAAATTAAGTTTTTATAACTAAAGGTTTTTTCAAGGTCACTTTATTTAATAATTTTTCTCCTTTGTGTTTCGAAAAAATGACATTTTGGTAAACTTGAGATCCTCAGAACCTTTTTATTAACCTTATAGTTTGTAGAGATGATGAAGTCTCAATACTAAGTGTTCAACCTTTTAAAGATTTAAATCTTCCTCATCATAGATAATTTTGAGCTGAACAAATAGTACTAAAGAGAAAATACAAAGTTAACTCAAGACACACCAAAAGTAAGACATAACTAAACTAGAAGGAAAGTTAAACTTATAGTTTTTTGATCAATTTTGATTTCTTGTGCACTTTGTTTCAACTACATCACTAATGTAAAAGTAATGATGAATGAAAACCCTTATTATAATATCTAAAGGTGTTCCCCTTATGAGATTTAGATTCTCATAAAAATTGATTTAATGATTATAAAGAACTTCAAGGTCATTTAGATGATTCTCATGGAAATTATCATCACCATTGATCCCTTGGAGTGAGATTGAAAAGAAGGAATCTAAAAGAGGATAGTCACACAAGTACCATAGAAAAGGTAATATGGACTCATAACAGTGGTAGTATGAATTCCTATCTAGCAGACCCATCTAGTATATGAAAGATGGTAATATTAATCCTAACCATGTTTAAAAATATTTTTTCAAATATTTTATCAATTATTTTATTGAAGTCCTAAAATTGGATGTTATATAAAAGATATAATGATTTTGAGGAACAACTTCACATCTTTATTCTTCAAAGGATGACCGTTATAAAATGCAAAGGTGAAAGGATATCTAGGTTATCTTAATAATAGTAGTGCACGGGGAGGAAAATGATCATTATAATTTTTTATGTAAACTATAGTGGTTGTGAGGAAGGTTAGTACTTGAGAAGAATGAATGGGCTTCTTGCTAATGAACAACATTCTTATGAATACTAATGCATATATTTATAGATGAAATTGGATCATTGAAGGGGTCATGTTTTAGATAATCGTGTATTTAAGAATACCACTCACTTGAGAAATGACATAATAATAAAGGGAATCAAAATCAAAAGAACCATCCACAACATAAGGTAAGTGACACTACCCATCACAAATCAAGAATATTTTCTCAAATCACCAAGGCATATAAGGTAAGTGACACTACCCATTGTATCTACATGATGAGTTTTCTTATATGACATTGTTTCAATAATGAAAGAAGACAAATGATCAACAATAGATACAGGTGGATCATGTTACTAGAATAAACTATCTAGTCTTTCTTGTGCATATGATTAATGGAGAGCTTATAAATGTTCAAATATAATCAATAAAAAGAGATAATGTTATACTCAAGTATAGTAATGTGAGGTTAATAAGTAATAAAATTATTACTAGGACAAGATATATATAAAAGAGTTTAATATATTTATAACCATATGTGTTGAGTATGATATAGTATTTGAGATAGATTGTAGAGATATGACATAAAGTGATTTCTTCCATATCCATCATTGGACAATATTACCATAACTTAAGGATAGATTTCATTTTTGCATATATTGAATATTTGAACATGTTCACCCATGAACATGTGTAGTTTCCATCTTTGTTCTACATTACATTATTGAAATTGATTAGTAGAAAATATTTTCCACAACAATTAATGAAACATGGGTCAATGAGTTTGACTCAAAAAACTACAAGACTAATAATTTCAATAAATAGATCAATTATCCAACTAAAAGACTAATAATTATGCAAAACCTTAAACCAATCATAAAAACACCACGTGCTTAATTTTTTTCTAGGTGAGATCAACTCCAAAAGTAGTGTTACGCAGATGCAAAGAGGACAACTTTAATTTAACATAAGTAGCTGAAAATGCAATGGTTCGCCAAAGAGAAAACACCAAACAAAATTCATGAGACTCATTATAGAGAGAAAAACCATCACAGCTTAAATGATAATTACACGATCCATCAAATTTTAATGAGAAACATTATCTGTGAATAATTACCAAAAATAAAGCCTCTCGATGCCAATTATCATTTCAGCCTACAAAGGTTGTCAAAACTGAGAACCAATTCTAAGAGCAATAGGGAAATCAACTCCCAAGCTAACAATGAAGATCCAGTATCAACATAAATAATTCCTGGATGGGCTGAACATAATTCATTCCTCTTTATTCTACCTGCTCCTTCACAAGAAAATAACAAGTGAGCTTCTTGCTGCTGCAAGATTATCTCATGAACAATTATCTTGAACAGATTGCTATGTAATTGGATTCAAGAAGAATGGAGAAACTAGGTGATATCAGAGTGGGGATATTGAGAGGAAAAAGAATCAAGAAAATGAATATAAGCTGCAACTTCTTTAACCCATTTCCTCAACCTTTCTTTCATGTAATCTGGATCTTGCATATGCCCTTCAAAATCAAAATAATAACCTTGTTTCTCCCTAGATAAGAAAACTTCGGTATCCTGTTTCTCACAGCCTTTCTCCTCCATCTTTTTACAGTTTTGCCCATGATAATCTAATTCCTCTTTCTTGGGTTTGTCTTGTTGATCATGCATGACATGCCATGGCAGATCCAGGCTTCTGTAATCCACACCCAACATGGCCAATGCTTCTACAGAAATACCCACCTCAGAATCCATTAAAAAACTGGTCCTCAACCTTGAATGTTAATGCATTGCTTGCATTCATTGCTTGCCTTGCATTGTTTATCAAATTAAACGTGTGAATAATGGTAACAGGCGAGTACTTATATCATCTCAGTTTGCACCCGTTTAAGAAAATAGGTCAAATTTTACTGCGAAGACATTAGATGAGGTGTACACAAGACAAAGAGGTCGTGACAGGTCATCTAGAGTTAGGGCTGACGTGGAGGCGGGGCGTTCGAGGGGGAGTCAGTGGTGACATAATGGAGCACTCGTGCGCTCCGTCGTATCGTTTTCGTTGAGTTGTCGAAATTATTTCACTTCTGTCGTATGGGGAAACCAAAAAGAATGGCATTTTGAAAATAATGAAATAAGGGTATGCGTGGCATATTACGAAGTTGATTCCACCACGTCACCTCGAATAACATAGCACTTAGCGATAACACTCTTTAGAGGTATAATATTGATAGGAAAGCAATCTATCAATATAGGACAACAACACTCACAAATGAGTAAACATAAAAACTAAAAAAATGATCACAACAATTAAGGGTTTGAGATCACCCATTGCATCTTAGATAGTATTTATGTTGTTAGATAGTATTTATGTTGCAATAGATTAGACATTGGGTTCGTAGTGAAATTTAGTTTGGTTAATCGAGCTCCAGTTTAAATTCATGTATTACATATTAGGTGGTATTCAAATGACAATAGTTTTAGACATTGCGGTGGTAGTGGAAGTTGTTTGGTTTATTAGACCTTCATTAAAAAGGTATCTTTGTGGGTAGAAAAGTCATGAGAAATTTTGTCTAGGTGGTGAGTGTTGAGTTTTTCTTTATCTTAGGACTCTCGATATCTTTCTCTAAGATCTTTAAGTAATTGTAAAGGTCAATTGTATTTTAAAGTAGTGAGAATATTTCAATCAAAGATCAAATCATTGCATGAAAAAATAAAATACAAAATATATATTATTTGATTGGTTTAAACATGATATTGACAGGATTGAATACATGTATTTCAATAATATATTTTCAAATTAGGCCCATTGCAGCTTTTATATACAAAATTTATCATCTAACATGCACATGACATCTCATTGCTATTTTTTTACATAAAAATTGGCATCTAATATACACATGACAACTCATTGTACCTTTTATATACAATAATTGGCAACTAACATGCACAGAACAACTCATTGTCAGTTTTTTACATAAAAATTAGCATCTAATATGCACACGGTAGCCCTTTTTTATAAAAAAAATTGGCATCTATTTATGCACATTACATCTCATTTTCATTTTGAAGTACAAAATTTGGCCTCTAAATAGGGACATAGAGAACCTCAAAGATATACACAAAATTGTCGAAATCATTCTACCATATTATATCTATCATTCTTCGAGAGTGCCCAAAATTAGTCAAGAGAACCTTCTGGATCAGCTCTAACCCTTATTGTGTCAAGTATTGCCTCATGGTCAGATTTATGAACTTTCCATAAATTCTTGTTAAGAGGTCTTCCACAATACTTAATCAATTGAATATTTGTTGCAACAATAAGGTTAGAGTAATGAAGAATATGTCTATGTGTCTCAAAGTCCTCAAATAACAGGCATTATAATTCTTGATAGGATACCTGCATTTTATAGAGTTTAATAACCAAATCAATGCAAAGTGTAATAAAAAGAGTTTAATAGATATGAATACAAATGGAAACAATAATGGTACCTTCTAAGCCATGTCTCTATGACAACAACATTTAGCCTATTGGATACTGAATACCCTCTCCATCAATGAATGTAGTTGTCAATTTATTTTTGGCCTCAATACAATGACACAAAAAGTAATTTGTTCCTTCTTCATTGTTCTCATCTACAATTATGGCATATACATGACTTGCATTTAATAGAAGGATTAGTTAATACCAAAATCAAGATTTAAAATTGATTTAACCTAAGAAATCTAGAGAAATTACTTGGTTCAACTAGGTCTGATACATGGTCAAAATCCACCTATTCTTCAAAATGGTTCATTTTTTGTTCTTTGGGAAGTTGATATGTATCTAGGGTTTCCAAAGTTCTACAAGACCATTGGTAAACCCACTCTTTTGATTCACATTCATCCCACACAAAATGCATACACGAAGAGAAAAAGTATGCAATTTGTCTAGTATAAATAGCTAATGATGTTGCATTGGAACTTCTAAATGAATGCATGTCACTTGATCCTGTAAGTGTACAACAATCTAGATAGTTTTTAGTGTTAGATTCACATATCAACCAAACAAATCTAGAAACCATAAAGTTACATGCATTACCTAGTCCCATCATAAAGTTACACCATTGCACAATTGTTTAAATGCATCTATTAACACTATACCACCTTCGTACTTCAATTCCTCTATAGTAAGAGCCCTTTTCACACATGATCCCACACCATCATGCTCTCCCTTTGCGTGCCCTACCTCATTGAAATTCCAAAAATGTTGTACACTACTTTTCACATGCATCCTATCAACCAGTAGAAAATAATTGCATTCTTGAATTGTGTAGTGCAATTGTCCAACCATATTAAGTGTTGGTTGTATCTTATACCTCTTTCCCTTAAACTATCATAGAATTTTGTAAAGCATCCTTTCACAAAATATGAGAAATGAGTGCAATAATCACTAATATAGAAGTGATACTCTCTTGTAACCTTTTTGTCCTACTCGGTGCTATCATGTGCATGCATGAATGCTATGTGTACAAAAATAGTAAATTGTGTAGAGTGGTAATACATAGGTTGTACTTCATTTTAAGGTTTTAGTGTATAATTCTCTCCAAAATGAATGATAAACACAATAGTACCAAGGGGGGAAGTTTTCTTACACAACTTGAATTTCTCATCTAACCACCTAGCTCTATGTGTGTGACCTATGTACTCATAAACTAGCTTCTCTTGAAACATCTTCATAAAATCAGCTACGCATATATCCCTTTTCACTAACTCACACCTCTTTTAAAATTATTTTCCATCTTTAACACAATATGTGACTAGCTTGTATTTTCCAATAGAAACTAGTGTCTTACCAATTTTATGTGTGCTATCTAGATGTAGGCATTTAGGAAAGTTTAGCAAACCACCGCATGTAGGACAAAATCCTTTCAAACACATCATCTTATAGTAAATGCACCCATCATCTCTTCTACATAGTACACTTGAAATAAATTTTCTCGATAACTTAGGAGGTTCTTGTAGACCACATCCTGCAAAACATTGTTAGTGTGCAAAGCACACCATACATAATAATAAATATCATAATGCATTGAAAATTCAACACGGACCCTACAACAAAACATAGTATGTGCATGATTAATCTTAACATAAAATGGTTTTGTTATCTCAAAAAAATTTGGCTAATTTTAATCTGAGGAAAAACCTTTCATAAAATTGTGTTCAAGTCATGTCTAAATAGTGTTTTGGATCTGGTTCATAGTTTCTAGGTCCAATTTTCCTTCTAACAACATCTCTTTGGTTGGGTGAAACCCTTGTGTTGTCATGCCAAAATTTGTCAATTAACATTATTAGTGCATCAACAACAACCTTGTGTTTGCATGAGATTCTATCTGAGAATGCCCAAAGAGAATTATTGTTAGGATCCCCAATTTTATCTAGCCTCTCTAAGGCATTCCATAATGTTGTTATACTTATCCTTAATGACTTGATTATTTTTCTTATTAAATGATATTTTTTCATTTCCTTTCCCATTATGGTTGATGTGAGGAAACATCAAGTAATATAAGCATCTTTTGTACATGCTTCCATACCAATGGCTTGGTATGCATCAAATAGATTTCTCACAATAGTTCTTTCACTACTATTTTCGGTTGTTCTTAACCCCAAAATTCTTTGTCTCTCTAAATCTCATATTTTTAATCGTTTCAACAACTAATTAGCATCTTTCACTTTGGTTTAAATTTTTGAAATAGTTATTCCAAATTCTTTTACCCATTATTCTACAAGTTCTTCTAGAAATTTTATCATGCATTGGCCTCACAATATTTTCATCAATGTCAGTTATAAAATTTGGTTTTCTAGGAATTATTCTTGGAGGTGTTAAGATACGTGCATTCTCTTGGTTTTCATTAGGTGCATTATGTGCATTAATCTCATCAAATTGAAGTGGTGTATATTCTTCAAATTCATTAGGTGCATTCATCACATTGATTTGAAATGGACTATGGTCATTGCATTCATTAGGTGCATTCATCGCATGCATTTGAATTGGTGCATTAGGTACATTTATCATGTTAATTTAGATTGTTGCATGTTCATCACTGTCGTTAGGTGCATTATATGACATACCTTCATGTAATCTCCTCATACACTCTCTTTGTTTTATCTTTTTTGCCTCTTGTTGTTCATTTGTTCCTCTCTTGTTCTATCCCATTACATTAATATTGATTGTCCTATGTACATAACACCATGATGAAAATCCATAATAAAATAGCAAGAAAAAAAAAACAAATCAGCATCATTTTATTATAATCTAAACTAACAAACCAAAAAATTAAAAAACAATCATTTCAAAGAAAAATTGACAAAAAAATGTAAACCTCACTGTTACTATCCTAAAAACTGATGCAAAATGGTGCAGTGGGACATTCAAACAACTCCTAGTGCAGGTTTCTAGGCCATTGGGAATATATTATATATATTTTCTCATAATGTGTACGAGTTAAGGAAACCTAAAACCAATGTTAACATTTCCTCATAACTCGTAGGGGTTATGAAAAATTAGAGGTTCAACTCTACTTCTCCATAACCCGTACGGGTTCTTTAAAATAAGAACCTGAGAGAGAGAGAGAGAGAGAGAGAGAGAGAGAGAGAGAGAGAGAGAGAGAGAGAGAGATGCATTTATATGTATATAAAACTATAGATATGCATATATACAAACATAGACATATATTATATACATAAATTTAGTCTATTCTTAATTTAATACCATGTGTTTTGATGTATTCATAACCTGCACATGTTCTATAAAACATAAATTGCATTTATTTACATCTTCAAAACACGTACGGGTTTTGAAAATTCTGAAATGTACTTTTTTCTTTTCAAAACCTGAGTGGGTTATGATGCACACAAAACCCCATATGCATTTTAGGCTTGGAAAAATGGTTAGTAAATGAGTCTGAGGCTTGAAAGCCCATTTTCCCTCTATTTAGTTCCCTTTACATATTTTTCATCTTCCAACATGAATTCTCAATTTCATCCTCATTAGGTTTACAAAGTATCAAGAGGGTATCTCTAAAATTAGCACCATAATCTTACACATATTCTCATCTTTGTAACCATATAAATTTTTCAAGTTTTGGACAACATTAACATAATGAAATTTAATTTTCTTTACCAGTGTCTTGATAGGCCTCATAGACATATGTCTACCATTTTTTTAATAACTTTTGATCTACTTAACCAATTGCAAAAAAAAATTACATATTACTATTCTACACTTGAATCTATACACTTTTTTTAAAAAATATTGTATTTTTTATTATTTCAATGCAAGTTATGCCCAACACACAAACATGTACTAGATTTTCAGGATGCAGTCACTTCAAAAAATCATGAAAAAAAAGCACACAACAAAAAATTATGAAAAATATACAACTTCTAGATGTCAGTCTTACCTACCATCTTACCAAACATTTTTAAAAAATAATAAATCTAACTATATCTTTTGTTGAGCACACGAAAACAACTATGTTATATTTTTTTTGAAAAAATCAGGAATAGTTTTTCATACGTGGAGGGTTTGAGCCTCTTATAATTATCCATTTAAAAAAAATAGTAGTTTAGAAACTATATTCAGAGCACTACAATTCTTATTCTTTACACATCTTCTAATTTTGAGTGCAAGACCCTGCAATTTCTCTTTCAAGTTCAACTTTAGCTAATTTTAGAAAAAGAAAAGAAGCCACATATACGCCCCTTTTTGCACACCATCTTAATGGTGCACTTACCCACCTAAGGAGCTATATGATAGAATAAGTGCAAGATGGAGATATGCACTTGACATTGAAAGAAAAATAAGGGAAAGATCACTAGTCATATCAGTGTCAACGCTATCAGTACAATAAATTGATGAATCCCTAATAAATCACAAGAAGAGATCATTAAGCATCTTGACGGGCAGGACAAAAGATTTGGAAGGAGAATCCAACAAAGAATGGAGAAATATTTTTCAATTGGATGAACTTGAGAATTTTGAAATTTTAGATACCGAGTTGCTTACTGATGAATAAGTATAGAATTTGGAAGCAGACCCCAAGGATAATATAAGTAAAGTAATTGATGATATTCCTCGTATGGATAGTACTACAGATCAATAGGTTATAATTGAAGAAAACACCGAAAATCATCTAGATGAAACTATTAATAAGGATCAAGATGTCATGGAACCATGGAGGAACACCTTGAAGATACATCAGCTACCGAGCCTGCTATTGCACAACTAAGGAAAGATGCAACAATTTTGGAGCAAGTACATGATTATCTAGCTCCTACACCTATTGAGGTAACACTTGAAACAAATGATAATGTTGATACAAATGTACCTAAAGATATACATGAAAATACTAAGTAAATCAAGCAACAAAATGAAACAGATAAGGATGATTAACCCAAAGCCACCAAGAAAGCTAATAAACCTACTATTGTGGAGATTACATATACTTCTTCTACATGCATGAAAAAATATAAACAAGAAAAAAAAAACTAAAAAGGAAGGTGGGAAAGAAAAAGTTGAATACCCTACTAAGAAGCACACCGAGGGTCCATTGCCTCCAAAAATTTCACCTAGTGGAAGTGTACTTAGTTCTCACATTAAGAAGAAGAAGAAGAATAAACATAAAAAGGAGAAAATATCACTAGATGAAGAAATAGTGATTCCCATTTGTGATCCCACAAAAATGAATCTTGATGAAATGATGAAGTATGGTGAATTTTTGAAGAGAAAAGAAGCACATGATAAACTAAAACAAGAGAGGAAACAACAAAAAGTACTATCAAAGGTGAAAGACATCTTATTACAGATTGTACCTAAGAATCCAATTAATGATAATGCATCTATAATTGATCAGTTAGTCTCACTTGTTAGTTGAAAGTCAATGAATATGATATTGATGTAAAGGAGCGAATGCTGAAGATAGCCGAGTAGAGGGATGAACAAAAGCTAATTGAAAAATTGATGCAAAATATTGTAGAACAAAAGGTTGTGCTTTCTACCATTTCTATTGAGTTGGAAGACACCATCAAGGTAATAATTCAATTACTCCAACATCTATGAAATGTTTATCACTTTACTCAACATGTCCTAGATAAGATGAAGAAGATACATGAAGATCTCAAGGCCAGTGAATATAAATTGACTAATGACTCTCAGATACTACGAACTCATTATTCACAAATTAAGCATTTTATGAGTTTGCAACTAGATTTAAGGAAGGAAGGGAAGAAGATTAGATCGTAAATACTTGAATTATAGGCACATATGATTCCTCATTTGGAGGTTATTCTAAAAGTAAAAAAAGAAAAGGAGCTAATTGCCACACCTGAGATGTCAGTCATGGATCATATGGAAGACCTTTCATCACAACTGCAAGCTCAACTTTTAGCACTTGAAGCATTACAAGAAACATGGAACACTACACATGATAGTGCAAAATCTACTTATAAAGGACTATTTTACAAATTGTGAGTATTCTTTGTACATAACATTTTTTTTGGCATTATAGTAAAAAAAGGGGGAAAATAGAATATAGAGATAGGGGAGAGTAAAAAGAGGAACAATAGATAGATAAATTTTACTGTCTATATATATGGGAGAAATAAGTAAGATTTTGAAAGAGGAGAAGTATATGTTGAGGGCTAGTTATTACTGAGTTATCATATATTAGAGATCTATCAAAATTTTGAACAAGTTATGAAAGTTTTTCTCACTAATGCCAAATGGGGATAATGTTACTCCTAAATTCATTTAGTGTTTTTATTAGTGAAGAAAAGATCAAGTTGGTATGAGTAAGAAATTCAGTCGGTGAAGAGAAAGACAGTCAGTAAGACAAGGTAAAACAATACCGAGCACAAAGCAATGCATATACCTATCAATGTATACTGAGCAGAATGGACACTGAACAAATGAACTTAACTAAGCACAATCATTACTAAATAGGAAGAATACCGAGAAAGTATGTTAATTGAGAAAGGGAATTACCAAGCAGGAATAATATGTTAATCGAGTAGACTAGGAAAGATTACTAAGTGATACATGATGAATATAAATGTTTGATTGTTGATCTATTTGACCAAGATTTCTAGAAGTCAGGGTATGTGCAGGATCATGGTATGCCAAAAAGTGGCGATGTGAAAAAGAAGTCCTAATTGATAGACTCCTTGAAAAACAACTATAACTTTTAAACAATATAACATTTTTAAAATATGAAATATACATCACATTCTATGCTTCACCTAATATAGTAATAATAAACAATTATTTCAATTTGGTGAAGTTTAGACTAAGTTAAGATGGTCAAACATGAGAGTTTTTATATTTAGGAAAATTTGTAGCAGAAAAATCATAATTAATTATTTACTTGGAAAAAAAATATAAAAAAATATACATCACATCCGAACATGAGTCTACTACTTTTATCTAGAATCTTATAAAAAAATATTATCATTTGATTTTGTTTAATGTGGTCAGACATACACTTACTTGTTATCTTTCTAGTCCTGATTGATAGACTTATTGAAAAATAGCTATAACTTTCAAAAGGTATAACATTTTTGAAATCCAAAAGATGTGTCACATTCTATGTTTTTCCTACTACAACAAAAATTTAAAAAAAAATCAATTTCATAAAGTTTAGACTAAGTTAACGTGGTTAGACATGAGAGTTTTTGTATTTTGGAAAAGTTGTAGAAGAAAAATCATAATTAATTATTTACTTGGAAAAAAATTATAAAAAAATATGTGTCACATCTAGACATGATTCTACTACTTATATCTAGAATCTTGTAAAAAAAAATTATCATTTGATTGTGTTTAAGGTGGTTAGACATACACCTCTTTCTTATTTTTTTCCTGAAATTTTTGTACTACTACATTGAAATTTGAAATTTTCAAGATATAGAATAATTATTTTTCAAAAAATATCTAGTATCTTAGAAACTAAATTCAATTTTCTACAGATTCTCTTGTTACATATTTTTGATATAATATTTATAACTTGTTCAAATTTTTATGTCAACTTGCCTAAACCCGATTTCCTGAATTTTCATTGCCACTTAAGGGTCTAGTTTGGCATACCATGATCCTACACATACCCAAGATCCAAAACCTAATTAGGTCACTTAATTAGGAAGCTACATAACTAATACATAAGGATGGATCAAAAAAAGACACAGAGAGAGAAGATACTAAAGTAGAGAACATAGAGCAGAGACAAAGTAGTTAAGGCTACCAAGAAGAGAAAGTGGATGATTTTGGTGAAATCAATCAGAGAAAGGAAATGATACTACACAGAGAAAAATGGATCTTACTTAGCATATAGGTAGATGCATTATTACAGATCATTCATTACTAGAATGCATTATTGTTTTTGTATTCTCAAATCCCACAAACTTGGTATGGTTTAACAAGCTTTTTGTTATAAATCTCTTAACAAAGTGCACTCTTAATGAGTGTTGCAAAATCCATTAATTAGTTAGACTTTAGTAGGTTTTATGTTGTATTACTCCTAACAGTGTAAATCACTAGAAGTGATATTTTGTATGCTCTAACCGAGTAACCTATGCTATAGTAGTGAAGGATTGTGGGTGTCATCCCTACCATTGTTTTCCCCTCTAACCAAGGGTTTTTGCGTGACCAAAATCATGTGTGAATTATGTGTTATGTGTTTATGGATGAATGAGTTTACTTTAGTTTACTTACATTCAACAAATAGTTTGCTGATCTTTATGCATGCAAAGAAAAGGGGATAAAATAGTTATAGAAGGTTAAAGTTTTACAAGGTTCTGATTCACTACACCTCCCCTTTCATCACCTTAACTTTCCAACAAGATTCAGATTATATCTATGTAACTCAAAATCGCATATGAAATTATTGTTAATGATAAACAAACTAGTTGAGTGGGGGATGTTTTCTCCAGCTCAATTAGTACATTTACATGAATTGAACAAATGTAATAACTAAAGATAAAAAGATTGATAAGTGGGGGTAATCTACTCCACGAAATCAAAACTATGAAAAGGAGATATAAGTAAATTTAATGTAGATTGGAACTACTCTTTATTTAACTATTGACAAACTTATTCAAGTTACTATAGAACCGATCTTAAATTTTTTGTAAATCAAAATCAGAATATTGCAGATATGGAAATGTCACTTTGAGTGTTGTTTTCAATAGTAAACCATGAAAATCTAGAAGTAGATTTTAATCTCTCAAGTGATATGATCCAAAATGAGCTCAAACTATATGCATTAACTTTCTAGAAATCTGATAAATTAACCTAGCACTCTTAAAATTAATCCTAGAGCACTCCAAAGTCACTCCCAAAGTAAGAAAAAACTAACACACTTCAAATCCTATGTGCATACAACAATTCTATAGAAAAAAATACTGCAAAAAATACTAAAAACCCTCATCTCTACATTCACCTTGCACACAAAAAAATATTCAAGATTATAAACTACCAATAGTATTCATTTTTAATGGGTCTTTCATCACTGACATTGATGTCCCAACTCAGGGTTTTTGTCCTCAAACCAGCATATCACCTCTCTATAATCACTCCAACAACGCTTAATTGTGTTGCCAATACCAAGATGAACTAATGACAGTTAAAATTTCCTATTTAAGAAGAAGAGCAGAGATTAGGAAAAATACAATTTTGAATTGTTTCTTCCCTCCAAAACCCCATGTCACTTAAGCATTTCTTTTAATTTCAGTTTTAAACCCCCTTTCTGCATTGAAAATTACATATTTAAAATATTTTTTTCTTTCATATTAGGAATCCACAATAAAATGCATAATATTGGTCTTATGCCCATGAAATACTTTGGCCCCCTTTTAAAACAACATTGTTCTACTAGGAAATGGGGTCCATTTCTAAGAATCTTAAAAGCAACATTATAAAAAGTTAATAAGGCAAATAAATCAAGTGGATTTTGAACCCTTTAAGAACAATATAAATAGAAACTCTACATTGCTAAAGAACTGATAGCCCCTTGAATTACTAAAAATAGTAAGTACCCAACATAGCTCCCGCCTAAAAATAGAAACTTTTGCCAAAAGGCTCTAGAAACTCCTGCACTAACTCAGCTAGGATAAAAAGTGCCTTAATCTACACCTCTTAGCCTTTTGAGACTCATAAATAGGTTAACAAACTATCTATCTGATCAGATGCAAGAAAGGGACATTGACACTATTCATTAGCTAACAAAAGTATTCCCTCTTTGCTATGGTTATTCCATATATTGTTGATTTAATAATATCTCCTTGTCTTTGGAGGTAGGTATCCTTGTTCTATTTTCCTTATGATGCCACCATAGTCCTATGTCACCATTATAATGAGAGGGGCATACTTACAACCTCCTTGTACATTGTGCAATTTTTATTGGTCCTTAGGCTATCCACTTTTTTATCATAGACTGATCACTTTTTCATGGATCCACACAAAGACTATGCTTTCCATCAGACTATTCCCCTAAGCCACTATGTGTGAAAATTTTGTAGGTTTCCCCATGGACAAATTTCATAAGCCACGTTGTGTGCAAATTTTAAAGTCACACTATCTACAAATTTTTCAAAGAAGGATTGAATAGCATAATGTAGCTTGATAGACCATCAATTTTCCTTTTCTATCTCTCTGGGATGAGTTGATCTAACATATAACAACTTTCTAGTCTTTCATATTTTTCCTTTACATGGTCTCATAGCTTTTATAGTGGGTTAGATCATAGAGTGTTGTTTTTCCTTGGTGTATGCTCTTTCCCTTTCCTTGTGATCACTTGTGCTTTTGCAGTAGATTTCCAAGCATGATACTAGTAGTTCTGACATTAGGTTCATTGAGGTTTCTTCAACTAATTGACTTGGAAGTTTACTAAGTTTTAGGCTTTTATCTTCTTTTATTTGTACTTTCATGTGGATTTATGAACTAAGATCCATTTTTGGGGGGATAGTGTCCTTAAAATTAGTGATATCTTGTCTCTTTGCTATTTTCCTAATAATCATTTTTCTATTCTTCCTCTTCTCTCTCATCTTCTTTACCATGAGAAAGAGTTCATCTCATACTCTTCCTAAAGCGGGGTCTAAATGCACCATTGTAAATTATAAGCACCTAATCACTATATAATTTCATGATTATTTAGCACCCACCTCAGTGTGTTTTCAAAAATAAGACTTCATATGGCACTTAATGGACACCTAAATTCAAATATGGGTCCTCTATCACTTCAATCTTGTTTAAAATCAAGGTAAGACCTTATTTCTAAGTGTGCTCCTCTATTTTTCCTCCATCACCTAGGACCCATGTTACCATTTTTTGCCTTCATGTTTTATCCTAGCCTTGAAATTAGATGTATCTTATAATATGACATCCCCTAATTATTCAGAACATGTGGTCTTGATTTTTCCTCTAATTGGGTGGCATAATTCCTAGGGCATTAGAGTCTTGGGAACATAATGCCTAGTGAATTAGGTTCCTGGGAACATAATGCCTAGGGTATTTTTCTCTCTGAGTATCAAGCCTAAATTATATCTTTGCCTGGAAGTCTCAAAGGTTTAGTGAGAAATTTGGATCTACAATAGGCATGTCTGAGTTTTATCTCCCATGGTGTTGTGAGAGGTATATCAACACCCTATCTCTCCTCATTTTTGTAATTAACCATGATGAATATTATCAAGTATTTTCATTCAAAAGTAAGTATTCAATTTTAGTCAATCAATGCAAGTATTCAATATCTAGAACTCTTCTCAAGCATTCAAGGAGATCTTCTCTATGGATCAAGTTTCCCTCATTAAAGGCCAAGTAAAGGAGTTATCTATAAAGGAAGGAGATACACCCGCATCCACATCTTCTTTCTTCTTCTCAATCAAGCATTGTGGAAAATTACAACATCCATTACATGAGGTTTTGTCTTTCAGGATTTCATTTTTTATTTTTGTATTAAGTGAAATTTAATACATCAACATATTTGATCAAATTAAAATAATAATTTACATTACCAAGGTATGATACATTCTATTTTTCAGATCTATCCTCTGCTATATAAAATCACCATTTCATTTTTTTCACATCATTTCAAGGTTGATTCCAGATAGGGGTTTGATTGAGGTGAACCCCTCTATCCAACCTTCTTTCTTCCTTTTCTTTGTGGAGGTACATGTAGCGTGATTGTTGGGACTTAATCTAACAAGTAGAGGTTCTTTCAAGAAGTCTACAACTAAAATTAAGTAAAAACCCTAGGAAAAAAATGCCCTAGGCTTATTGTTCCAAAGAAAAAAATGCCCAAGGTGTTCTATTCCCAATAGATAACTCTTAGATTTTATTTACAGGTCAATATAGTTCTTATGTTTCTATTTCAAGTCATTATATCTTCATGTCTATTTTTTGTCAACCAGACTTCTCTAAAGTTATCTGCATTGTCTTATTTAGCCTCCTATATTGTATCATCATATCATTTTCGTCTAAATCATCTCAATCAATTCATTATTGTGAAGGATCATTGACTCATTCATTACTTAGGTCCTACTTGAGATGATTAGGGACCATCTTCTTTCCAATTGTGCCTAAAGGAAAGGAGGCCTAATCTACCTTGCTATCTTTTCTTACCTTCTCTTATTACAAAAAAATGTAAAATTTAAAGTTAAGCTATGTTTTAGATGGAGGGTTTATAGTGTGTAAGGTTTGTATTTGGTTTATAATTTATGATATATGGTTTTAAAATTTTTTTTTTGATATTTTTGGTATCTGGGGATTAGGAGTCAATGGGCTTTGAAATGTAAGCCTTTGATATATTTACAATTTAGTGTTTTATCAAGGTTTGGGTTTAATATGTAGGGTTTTGGATTGATATGATATAACATATATGATATATTATTTTTTAGTTATAATATTGCATGATAAATAAAAATGTATACATTTTAGGACTTAGTGTTAGGTTTTTTATTCAATGGTGACATGAATTTATGTTTCAAGTATAAGGTTATATGATGTATTATTTTAGGTTTATTGATGGGTTTTATATGTAGAATTTTCATATTTTAAAATTTAGGTTCTCAATATAGAACATTATGGTTTTCCTTTATAAATATTAAAAATAAACCATAATCTTTGCATGTAAACCCTAAAGAAAGCTATAAATATAATAGAAAAAGACAAAAAAAAACCTACCTAAAGGTCCTATAAATCTATGAGATTTGTGGAAGAAGGTCATAGATGCCAAAAACATTGTTGAAATAGGTGGATAATTTATTACTTATTCTTGGTTGTTTCTTCTATTTGTCCATATTGATGGTGTACCATCATAAATTGTAAGCACCCAATTATTGTATAGTTTCATGATTATCCAGCACCCACCTTAGTATATTTTCATAGTAATACTTCATATGCCACTTAATTGACAAATAAATTCAAATTTAAGTCTTCTATTAATTTTATATCATTTTAAATCAAGGTAATCCATTATTTCTAAGTGTTATCCTCTATTATTTCTCCAATCAAGTAATTTATTTCATAACTTAGGCCTTATGTTACTGTTTGTAGCCTTCATGTTCTATCTTGACCTCGTAATTAGCTATACCTTATAATATGATATCAATTAATTATCTATAACTTGTGTTCTTGATTTGAGCCCTTTTTGGGTGGAGCATAATGCCTAGGACATTGTGTTCTTGAAAACATAATGCCCAGGTTGATTTATTCCCTAGCGTTTGGCACAAAATTGGAATCAAGGCCCCATCTCAATGATCTAGGGTGAAATCACAATAGTGTGTGCCACTTTTTGGGACAATTGAAATTGTTTTTCCAAAAAAAAATAAATTTTAGTGCCTTTGGTCGAAGTACCCTCTTCGTGCGAAGGGGATGATTGGCTTCATGTGAAGTACCCTACGTGGGGTAGTTCATGCGAAGGGGGGTCTTCACACAAAGTACCCCTCTCAGGGTACTTTGCGCAAAGACCCCCTTCATGCGAAGCCACTTTTGGCCAGATTTTTTATAAATTGTCGACTTCCTATTTTACTTTCACCATTTCCTATGTGAGATTTTGTGGACTTGGGGCTTAGAGCAAACCCATGACATCCACTATGACATCAACTCCTCCCGAGATTGTTTGAATTCTTTCGATTGTTAGTAGTATCAGGCACACACATTTTTCTCATTTTTTATTGTAAATTATATGTTTTATATTTATTTTAGTTAGTTAGTTGTTTTAAATAATTTTTAGTTTGTAGAAATGTTAGAAAATCATAGTAGAACTGTTAGAAAATGTTAGAAAACATTAAGAAACTATAGTATAAATGTTAGAATATGTTAGCAAATGTTAAAAAATCATAACTTAGTATACATTAGAAAATATTAAAAAATTGTAAATTTGTATGCATTAGAAAATATTAGAAAATTGTAACTTAGCATACATTAGAAAATATTAGAAAATTGTAACTTCTAGTATACATTAGAAAATATTAGAAAAACCATAGTAGAATGTTAGCAAATGTTATACAATTGTAACTTAGTATGTTAGAAAATGATAGAAAATCATAGTAGTTTGTTAGCAAATGTTAGAAAATATTTACAAAACATTAGAAACCATAGTAGAAATGTTAGAAAATATTAGAAAACATTAAGATCTTATAAAAATTATTAACAATATTTGTTTTTAAATTGCTTTTAAAGCTAGTAAATAATATGAATCTCTCTCACTCTCTCTAAATTATGTACATATGTTTGAGAGTTACATGTATAAATGTTATTCATGTAGAGTTAGATGTTAAAATATTATCCTAGGAGGACCAAGCCTTAGTACATCCTAGTATCCTTTAAGACACTTAGAGGACCCAAATAGTACACCTTGGGACCCTTTAAGACTATTAGTGCACCCTAGGTTCTTTTAAGACCCCTATTGTGAAAAAAATATTTAAGAACCCTTATGATCCTTAAGACCTAAAATAAGACAATTTAAGACCTAACAGGACCCCTTAAGACTTAATAAGACTAGACTTAAGACCTAATAGGACTAATATGACCTATTAAAACCAATTAGTACATCCTAGGACCCTTGAGACCTAATAAGACCACTTACTTAACCTAATAGGACCCATTAATACCAGTTAGTACAACCAAGGACCCTTTAGGACTATTAGTACACTCTAGGTTCTTTTAGGACCCTTATTATGATATAAAACTCTTTAAGAACCGTTAGGATCCTTAAGACCTATAATAGGACCACTTAAGACCTAACAGGACCCCATAAGACTTAATAAGACTGGAATTAATACCTAATAGGACTAATATGACCTATTAAAATCAATTAATACATCCTAGAACACTTAAGACCTAATAAGACCACTTACTTGACCTAATAGGACCTATTAATACCAATTCATACATCCAAGGACCCTTTAGGACTATTAGTACACCCTAGGTTCCTCTAGGACCCCTATTGTGACATAGAACTCTTTAAGAACCCTTAGGATCCTTAAGACCTAGAATAGGACCACTTAAGACCTAATAGGACCCCTTAAGACCTAATTTAGAACTTTAATATAGCCTATTAAAACCAATTAGTACATCCTAGGAACCTTAAGACCTAATTAGACCACTTACTTGACCTAATCAGACCTATTAATACCAATTAGTACATCCAAGAACCCTTTAGGACTATTAGTACACCCTAGGTTCCTACAGGACCCCTATTATGACATAAAACTCTTTAAGAATCCTTAAGATCCTTAAGACCTAGAATAGGACCACTTAAGACCTAATAGGACCCCTTAAGACTTAATAGGACTATACTTAAGACCTAATAGGACTAATATGACCTATTAAAATCAATTAGTACATCCTAAGACCCTTAAGACCTAATAAGACCACTTACTTGACCTAATAGGACCTATTAGTACACCCTAGGTTCCTTTAGGACCCCTATTGTGACATAAAACTCTTTAAGAACCCTTAGGATCCTTAAAACTTAGAATAGGACCACTTAAGACCTAATAGGACCCCTTAAGACCTAATTTAGGACTTTAATATAACCTATTAAAATCAATGATTACATCCTAGGATCCTTGGGACCTAATAAGACCACTTACTTGACCCAATAGGACCTATTAATACCAATTAGTACATCCAAGAACTCTTTAGGACTATTATTACACCCTAGGTTCCTTTAGGACCCCTATTGTGACATAAAAATCTTTAAGAACCCTTAGGATCCTTAAGACCTAGAATAGGACCACTTAAAAGACCTAATATGATCCCTTGTGACTTAATAAGACTCGACTTAAGACCTAATAGGACTAATATGACCTATTAAAATTAATTAGTACATCCTAGGACCTATAAAACCTAATAAGACCACTTACTTGACCTAATAGGACCTATTAATACCAATTAGTAAATCCAAGCACCCTTTAGGACTATTAGTACACCCTAGGTTCCTTTAGAACTCCTATTGTGACATAAAACTCTTTAAGAACCCTTAGGATCCTTAAGACCTAGAATAGGACCACTTAAGACCTAATAGGACCCCTTAAGACTTAATAAGACTGGACTTAAGACCTAATAGGACTAATATGACCTATTAAAATCAATTAGTACATCCTAGGATGCTTAAGACCTAATAAGACCACTTACTTGACCTAATAGGACCTATTAATACCAATTAGTACATTCAAGGACCCTTTATGACTATTAGTACACTCTAGTATTGTAAATTTAAGTATAATTTTATATATTCAGGTATTTGTTTCCATTTTACATGTAGGTATAACATGTAATCAAGTACTTAATTGATAACACTTAGCTTTCACATGTTCTATCTAGATGGCCACTCAAGATGGACCTCAAGATGCACCTCACACTCTTGATTTAGGATCTATTTTTCAGACTGTTGAAACAGATATGGATCGACTTAGAGAGTCCATCCATACATCTCCGATAGAAGGCATATACAGAGATACTTGTATCACTGTATTGAGGAATTTGGAGGAGATGACTGCCAGATTGAGATCCCACTCTTCCTTCATGCCTCAGGTTGTTGATAGTATTTTTCAAGAGTTGAGAGCTAAGGTATCAGGTGATGTTTCCTTGGAGATGGTTCTGAGTCACATCCCCAAGGAAATCATCAAATGAGAGGTTTTCCCATTTTATGGGAAGCCCAAGGTGAGGGCATATCAAGTTACATGGTGTGCAATTCCTCAGATTGCTTGCATGATATACCCTCATTTTCTTGCAACACATGGTCATTATCCTAATAATGACCATATTCCTTTATATTTTATACAACAGTCATACGTTGAGTTCCGTGTGGGACTCGCAGTCAACTATTTAGATCTTTTCGGATATTACAGTCAGGGATGAGGTAGAGTTGTAGACCATGATCAATATTATAGGGATGATCAAGTTTTACATTCTTATAGATAGCTAGTTGGGCAGAGGACTCTAGCAATGGCACTAGCAATGGATTCTATTGTAGATAGAGTGGTCATTTCTTCTTAGAGGGGAATAGTGGATAGGATAGGGAAGATTGCTTCTGTAGCCACCTCCATCACTTTAGATACAGTGGGCAGATATATTTTGACTAGATCAACTCAAGGCAGATCATCGTTAGAGGCTTTATCTAGTATTGTTATAGGGGTAAGCGATGAGGCATATAGAGTCATAGCTCTTCCTCCACCTAGAGAGATACAAGTTCTTTCTAGACATCATAGTCATTTAGATGTGGCACTTACTTTTTGGAGGATCTCCTGCAGTCATATTATTATATTGCTGACATGCAGAGGATCCCAATACAGTCAATCAGAGATGTCATCGAACTTGCACGGGGTCCTGTAGTTCCACTGACACATGACACACCATCTAGTCAGGTATAACATAGTTCACAACACTCTGTAGATCACTCTACACCCACAGATCAGTCTACAGCTGCAAAGCTAGGTATACAGGTTGGAGATGTACACATCACAATTGATGGCCTAGACACATTTGATGAGAAGTTGTGTGGGTTGATTCAGGTGGACATTAACACTAATGTTGGATCATTTATGGATTTGTTATTGCATCTTGGTGGTTTAGGATCTACATCACTCCCCTCCAAGCTAGTGTCATCCCTACACTCTTCATTACTAGAGAGGTTTAGGACTGAAGGTGGTGTGGGTGATGTAGTTTTTGTTGATGATATAATGGTGCAGTGTGTTGATGATCCTCCTTCTCCTGAGACCCAGCTATATAAATTTTTATTTTCTCCTTTCTAGGAGTTTTAGTGAACAATTAATCGTAGATGTGTGTATTGATGTTTGTTCAATGTATAATATTTTGCAGGCACAGTTAGTAGAGCACATTACCTCTAGTGTGGGCTCAGAGCATCTTCATATGAGAGATTCAATAGATGTGACACCTACTAGTGGTCAGGTAAGTATTAAATATATGTAGGTTTAAGCATGCATGTGTACACTTGTAACATGTATTTATATATTTCAAGTACTTTACATAATATATACTATGCACATGTATATAACCAATTGTTGTACTAAATTTTTAGGTGTCATTTGTTGCTTCATAGACAGAGGATTCTCATGACACTCGGTTAGAGCACATTACCTCTAGTGTGGGATCATAGCATCTTCATAGGAGAGATTCAGTAGATGTAACACCTACTAGTGGTTAGGTAAGTTTTAAAAATATGTAATTTTAAACATGGATTGATAATTTTTTAAGTATTTTACATTATTATTATATACATGCATTTATATTCGTAGGGATTAGTTGCTACCTCACAACAAGAGGATGCTGGTGGCAATCGGTCAGAGGGTCGCTCTGTTCACATGCACCTGGATGACTCCCTAGTTTATTACATGTTGTACACAAATCTTTGATTTGAGACTCATTATATATGTTTGATATTTTTATTTTATGATTCGAGACATATATTTATATGCTATCTAGACCTCTAGACATAGATGATTTATGATTTGATTAGATGGTAAATTATTTGATTAGATGATAATATGATTTGATTAGATGGTTTTATTTGATTAGATGATATGATTTGATTAGATGGTTATATGATTTGATTAGATGATATGATTTGATTAAATGGTTTCATTCGACTAGATGATATGATTTGACAATAACTAATGGACAATAACTATTCTAAATAATAAGTAATTTCTTAAGGGGAGGTCTTAAGGGGATCTACAATTAATATCATAAAAAATAACAAGTTAATACATGTAACTAATGGACAATACCTATTCTAACTCATTCTAGAACTAACACATGTCATAAGTAATCTAACTAATTTCATCATTTTTTAGTGTTCAAACTAGCATCTTAAGGGGATCTTTAACTAATAAGCAATATTAAGGGGAGGTCTTAAGGGGATCTAGAATTAATATCATAAAAAATAACTAGTTAATACATGTAACTAGTGGACAATAAGTATCATAAAAATTATTGAATAATTAAAGCATACATAAAATCTTTAACTAATATGCAATCTATAAAAATTATTGAATAATCAAAGCATACATATAAAACTATACTTGTATACAAGCATATATATAAAAGCATACAAAAAATTATATATATTAAAACCATTGAACCATCAAATAGGTCCATCATATATCAACAAATGACAGTCCATCATATGTTTAAATATATAAACAAAGTATAGTCAATTTAGTCAAGAGATATCAATTAGGTCCTAACACATGAAATAGGTATACATATTATATTTTAAAACCAACTCAATTGGTTTAGACCTTTCATGGAGAACATGTAATATTCTCTCATGATCCTCACTATCTAGTCTCCACTTACGATGTCCACATTGAGATTTAACTATATGGAGACAAATAGAGGTGGCAACTACTAGGTGACTATATTGAAACACCTTATTGTCTAGTTGGTAATCAACAAAGTGAATACCATGTTGAATTACTTTGATTTTCTTGAAATATGTTCCCTCTAAAACAACTAAACTTGCAGGTCACAAATTTTAACAATATAAATTTAAACAAACTAAATTTGAAAATTGTTAAAAGGTTGAAATTTAAAATTTACAAATTGAGTTCAATATATTGATGTAAAGTATGTACAAACCTATGGCGAACAACATTCCATCACTTTCTTTAGGTTCAAGTAACTTCATCCTCTTTGTAGTACAACATAGTAAATAATAACCAACTCCTACATTTCCACACTTAGCAATCACTGCAAAGACATCTCCTGCACAATAAATTTATATACATGTACATGTGAGATCTTAAAATTTACTTAGTTAAATCTATAGATCTATCTATCTATCTATATATGTAGCTCAATGGACCATATAATGTGAAATATATATACTTCCCAATTTTGACCAATCTCGATATATGATCGTAATCAATAGAAATAAAAGGGACATCATCAAAGTTTTCATCTTCATCTCTATCAAATGTATCAATAACAACTAGTGGCACTAGATTACATGCACCTACATATCCATGGTCTTGATTGATGCATTCCTCATAATTGTCAGCAATGCAGTGGCAAGAAAAGCATGAGTAGTCCCTAGTGTTCAATGTCTAATTGTGACAATTCATACTCATAACTGAATGGAAAGATCATGTCTTTTCTATCTTATTGCAACCATGTGCATAATTTTTCTATCCACACCTGAAAAAATACATATATAATACATTCTATAAATATAATTTGAATAAAGAATACATAAAAATTTTAAACACTTGAATAATTTAAAAATGTGTGCATACCTTTTATCTCCCAAAATTTTCTATGTGGCACTGCTTGAGTCAATCCTGATGATGTGTCATTCTCATTTGGTGTGAAATGTGCCTTGCAACATTCAACACCATCATGTGCATGATTTATATGAACTCCCTTATAATTCATTTTATACCTTCATAGAGCACGTTTAATGCAAGATCGAGCACCATCATGTTCACCTTTTCCATGTCCACTCTCAAAGAAACTCCATAAATGTGGTATGTTTTCATTAAGATGATATCTACATAGTGCATAAAATGGTCTAGATGATTTGAATTGTGCAGCACATCTATCTGACCAAACATAATGTTTATCAATTTTTATACCTCTTTCTTTCAAATTTGCAAAAAACATCTTGAAGCAGTGTTCTACATAATGAATGCCATGCTCTCTATCATCACTTATATAAAAATGATATTCCTTCTTGATGATCCATGCTTCAAATGTTCTCTAACTACCATCCAAATCTAATTGTGCGTGTTGATAACACACATGTACCATAATAGTAATTTGCTCTAAAAAATAGTTTCTGATTGAATTGCCTTTTAATGAACAAAGGAATAATTTTCTGCAAAATCAACAACTGATACAATAGTTCCAAGTGGGAAATTGTCTCTAAGTGTTTTGAATTATTGTGCTTTCCACTTTGCAAAAAAAAACATGATGAATGTAAGGTTGAAACAATTTTTTAAATTTGTCCATAAATACTCCAACATTTATCTCCTCTTCAACATATTCTAACCTTTTAGATTCTTTCCCAAATTTTGTTTCATTTTTTACATGTTTGTAACTCTTGCAATTTACCATCTTTGTTACCGCAATATTTTCATTTTTTAAAGGAAAAAGACACAAATCAGCACATGTTTAATGTATTCCTTTTATGCAATTTAGTTGTCCGGCTACATCATCTCTTTTGTAACATAAAATGGATGAGATGAACTCACTTTTTCTAGTAGGAGGAGCATTTTCAAAACCATAAGTGTCTTCTACAAACTTTTGAAAAACCTGATAGTGGAGATCAAATTCAATATGATAACGATAACAACAAGTTTCAAACACTTTGTTTGTCCTGATATAATATGGCTTCAATCTTTCAAAAAATGTTTTCTCAATCTTTATATTAGGATTTGAACTACAAAATGACACATACATTTCATGTTGTGTCCAACCAATGTTTCGAATGATATTCATATTGATTAGCTGAAATTCTATGTCTGATAACATCTCTACTATTTGATGAAGGACATGTATTATCATTCCAAAATAATGTGATCAAATTTTTTATTCCTCCATAAATCCTATCAAAATGAAGAGCTCTACAAATGATTTCCCAATTGTCTTTCTGGTGCAGGAGCACCTAGCCTAGCCTCTATTGTTTATAAGTTTTTGGCTTGTACTTGACTCTAGCCAAGTCAAGAGGATAGATTTGTTTGTTTGAAGATGTTAGAAGGTCATTTTCAAATTTGGTTAGGTTAATTAGTCACTAGGACTAAGGTCACTAATTAACCTTTGATTGTTGTTATTTCAATTTCCTAGTGTTAGGAGCTTAGCTTAAGTTGGAGTCTTAAATGTGTTCTAAACACATAATGGTTGTTGTAAAGATGACATAAGGTCATAAATGGCCTTGGATCCATGAAACATAGGTGGTTATGATTCCTATAATATAGGATTGGGGCACATGATAGAGTTGCCAAGTTTTGAGAAGAAGTTGTCTTCAATTTTGCAATTATTGCAAAAGAGTGCATGCCATTCGGGTATCTTTGGATTCCCTAACTTATAGGATGGTTATACTGCAGAAAAAAGGCCCTAAAATGAAGGAAATTACATCTAATGATACCTAAGACTCAAACAACAAGTTTCATTATGCATTGTAATAGTTTTAGAAAAAGTTAATAGAGCTCTGCAAGCATTTTACAATGAATTTTTTGTTGTTTTGTGTTGACAACAATACTTAATGGACTGAAAGACTAAATATAATGCTATATTATTTTTCTATAGGTTATTTATGAACTTTTTTATTTGAGTAGCAGGTCATTTTGAGTTCATCTAAGTATTGGTTTTCGGTGTTTTAGTTTAGGGAGTCCATTTTCAGCTTGTTTTGAGTAGTTTAAAGAGTCATGGCTCCTCCATGAAATCTAACCATGGATAATCATTTATGATAGATGGAAATGGAAAAGGAGTAATTTTTGTACATATTTTTAGGATTTAGGAGTCATGAAAGCATGAAGAACTATTTTATATGCTAGGCCCTAGGCGAGTTTGTGCAGCCCGGTTAGAGGTCTAAAGGTGAAAAGAGTGAAGAAACATTGCATGGTTGTATGGATCCGTACTGCTCTAGGAATTTTTCATGCAGTTAAACATCATATCTATCCATGATATGCATATACGAGTCATAGCAATCATTTAGGATTTAGTTTGAGCAAGTTTTCTATTAAAACCACAGTTCAGTCCTAGAATTTAGGCCTATTAGGCCTCTTGTCCTTATTTGTAGGAACCCCCTGTACGGTCATTTTCAGACCTAGAACCCTTAATGAAAGTTTTAAAAATTCTAAAAGGGTATCCAAATCAAGTTTTATTTTTATAAGTTGTTCAGGAAAATTTTACTTAAAAAGGGAAAAACGGATTGGTGAAGGCTACAAGGGAATAGGCCTATTTTAAGGTCTCTACATGATGAATTGATGAAGCTGATAGGAAGATGATTCAAGATCCTTCCAAAATAGTTAAAATGGGAAATATTATGATTCTTTACATGATGGAGAACATCCCTATAATTTTGAAGCAAGTTTATGGAGATTTGGTACTTAGAGCCTTCTAAGTGATAGTGGGAAAGTGAATCAAAATCAAGGTGTTGATCATTCAAGGTAAATTTTTCAAGGTGTGACTCTTGTAAAAGAGTTTGAATAGATCTTAGTTAATTATCTAAGCCTATTAGGAGATCCTATAGAAGGATAGGATACTAAGAGGCAAGAGAAGTCTCTTGGAGGGAGTTGAAATCTAAGCCTTGAAGTTTATCATACATCATATTGGTATCAGAGCTTGGTTGATCAAGCTTGTGGTTAATGTTGCAGCCTTCTAAATTAGTAGGAGAGACTACACCAGATAGATCCATGGTGGCTAATGTTGAACTAGCAAAGAAGGTTGAGGAACAAGAGGAGGATAACAAATTGTTAAGGCAAAGACTAGCTCAAATGGATCGAATAGCTCTTGGGTGAAGTCCAAGACAAAGCTGATAGGGTCAAAGAGAAGATTGACCTTAAAGAAGAAGCTGAAGCAAAGGAGAAAGAATTGGATTTGGAGGAAGAAGCACCAACTCTTGACCTTGTTCTTCTTGAAGAGCCATTCTTAAAAACATTAAAGGCATTGAGTGGCAAGGCTTTGGAAGGTGTTCCACTCTTTAGTGGGAAAATGGATCCAGATTCAGTTTTGGATTGGATAGATAGCATTGAGAACCATTTTTAATGTGATGGTATCTCTGAAGCACAAAAGGTAATGGTGACCAAGTCTAGACTAAGAGGTTCAGCTCTTACTTGGTGGAAGTTTGTGCAAACCGAGAGGGAAAAGGATGGAAAAGGTCCTACTATGACATGGAAGGGAATGGTATCCAAAGTGAAGCAAACCTACCTTCCTGATGATTATGAAGTTCAACTTCATAGGAAGAGACACAATCTGAGGCAAAAGGAACTAGATGTCCAAGCCTACACCGAGGAATTTCAAAAACTATGTTTGAGATCCAAGGTAGTTGAAGATGAGAGTATGAAGCTTGCAAGATACTTGAATGACCTCAAATGGTCAATTCAAGAAGAGATGAGCCTAGTGAACTTCAAATCCATTAGGAAATGCTATAAAATGGCCTTGAAGATAGAGGAGAAGAGTAAGAGAAAGCAAGAAAGCTCCAAAGGTAAAGGCAAAGGAAAAGATACCAAAGGTCAAAGAGGTGGCTATGGTGGAAGAAGTTCTGATTCAAGAGCTCAAGGTGAGGTAAAATTTAGTGAGAAGAAAGAAGGAAGCTCAAGTAGAGGTGGTAGAGGAAGGAATTCTAACTCTAACTCTAGAGGAAGAAGTGGTGGTTCTCCACAAGGAGGAAGAGGAAATTATTTTGCCAATATGAAGTGCTACCATTGCAATCAAATGGGTCACCCTACCTATAGATGCCCTGAGAAAGGTGGTTCATCACAAGGAGGTGATAAGAGAGCTAACCTTGTTTATGAAGATACAAATGCAATAGACAAGCATTCTGATATTCCATTAAATTTAGAGGAAGGAGAGAACCTCATGATGAGGACTCTAATCAAGGAACCAGTGAAGGAGGAGCCAAGCCAAAGGAGATCCTTTTTTAGAATCAAATGCAAGATAATAGGGAAATTATGTAGGGTCATCATTGATTCAAGCTCTACTGATAATATAGTGTTAGAGGAAGTAGTCAGCAAGTTGAAGTTGACAAGAATATCCCATACCAATCCTTACAAGGTCACTTGGCTTAACAAAGGACAATATGTGTTAGTGAATGAGCAAGCATGGGTGGAGTTCTCCATTGGAAGGTATAAAGACAAAGTATTGTGTGATGTGTTCCCTATGGATGCATGTCATTTTCTCCTAGGTAGACCATGGCAATTTGACCGCCAAGCCATACATGATGGAGGAAAGAATTCCTATTCTTTCAAGAAGGATGATACAACCTTCAAAATTCAGTCATTGTTGGAGGATGCAGAAGTGAAGACAACAAGTCCAAATGTTCTTATGGTAGGTGAAAAAGAGTTCCTACAAACCATGCAAGAGAGTGAAGATATAGGGTATGCATTGGTGTTGAAACCAAGAGAAGGAGATGAAGACAAGGTGACTAAGAAGACTGAATTACCAAAGGAGATTCAAGGCATGTTGTAGACTTACTAAGGCATTGAAAGTGATGGTCAAACTTTAGCCTTACCCCCTCAAAGAGCCATAAGTCATAGGATAGACCTTATCCCATGAGCTACCCTACCCAACAAAGCAGCCTATAAGATGACCCCTCAACAAAATGAGGAAATAGCAAGGCAAATACAAGAGCTCTTAGACCAAGGCCTAATTATAAAGAGTATCAGTCCATGTATTGTACCCACCATACTTTCACCTAAGAAGGGAGGAACTTGGAGGCTATGTACTAACTCAAGGGATATCAATAGGATAACCATAAGGTATAGGTTTCCTATCCCTAGGATTGAAGACTTAATGTACTGTTTAGGTGAAGCAAGGTACTATAGCAAGATAGACTTGAAGAGTGGCTATAACCAAATAAGAATTCATGAAGGAGATGAGTGGAAGACACCTTTCAAGACCAATGAAGGGTTTTATGAATGGCTTGTCATGCCATTTGGATTGTCAAATGCCCCCTCCACATTCATGAGGCTCATGAATGAAGTACTCAAAGACTACATAGGAAAGTTTATAGTTGTATATCTAGATGATATACTAATTTTTAGCAAGACAAGGAGTGAGCATTTGGAACATCTTGATATTGTTTTCAAGAAGCTACACGAGGAGAAGTTGATGATCAACTTGGAGAAGTGTGAGTTCATCAAATCAGAATTAGTGTACCTTGGGTTTGTCTTATCACATGGCAATCTAAAAATGGATAAGAGCAAGGTGGAGGCTATCATGAATTGGCCTACTCCAAGGTCAACAACTGAGGTGAGGAGTTTTCATGGTCTTTCAGAATACTATAGAAAGTTCATAAGACAATTTAGTGCAATTTGTGATCCTATGTTAGATACTATCAAAGGAGGAATGAAAACCAAGTTAGTGTGGAATGAAGATGCTAACAAGAGATTTGAGTTGTTGAAGGAGAGGATAGCTACCCAACCTATTTTAGTTCTTCCAAGCTTTGAGAAGCTATTCACCATTGAATGTGATGCTAGAAATATAGTAATTGGGGCTATTCTAAGCCAAGAGGGTAGATCGGTGGCTTTCCATTCTGAAAAGTTGAGTGAGGCTAAGAAGAAATACTCCTCATATGATCTTGAGTTATATGCATTGGTCCAAGCTCTAAGAAAGTGGAGGCATTACTTGCTTCCAAAATAATTCATTGTGTATTCAGACAATCAAGCACTTAGTTTCCTGAATTCACAAGAGAAGTTGAGTAACAAGCACATGAAGTGGGTTGAGTACCTACAAGCTTACACCTTCAATATCAAGAACAAGAAGGGTGTACTAAACAAGGTGGCTGATGCATTGTCAAGAAGAGCCCTCACACTCCAAGAAATTCAGTTGAAAAGCATGGGGATAGATCATTTCAAGGATCTATATGCAGATGATGAGGACTTTTCTGACATCTACAAGGTATGTGCTGAATACAAGAATCATTTTCATAGTAAATATGCTGATTATACTTTGCAAAGTGATCTCTTGTTCAAAGGGAATCAATTGTGTGTTCCTAGAGGCTCCATTAGAGAGAATTTGATTCAAGAAAAGCATAATGGTGCTTTGAGTGGTCACTTTGGGATCACTAAGACTCAAGACCTTGTTTCAAGGTTTTAATTTTGGCCTAGAATGAATCTTGATGTTAGGAGGTATGTGGAGAGTTGTGTAGTATGTCAAAAGGCCAAGGGCACTTCTAAAAATGTTGGTCTTTATCAGCCACTACCTATTCCTACTAGGCCATGGGAATTCTTAAGCACGGATTTTGTAGTTGGGCTACCCAAGACAAGATAAGGGATGGATAGTGTTTATGTTGTTGTTGATAGGTTTAGTAAGATGGCTCACTTTGTGCCTTGCAAGACTACAAATGATGCAAGTCATATAGAATCTCTATTCTTCAAAGAGATAGTAAGAATCCATGGATAGCCTATCAGCATTTTATCAGACAGAGACACAAAATTTATGAGTCATTTTTGGAAGACTCTTTGGCAAAGATTGGGCACCAACTTGTCTTTTGGATCAGCCTACCATCCCCAAACTGATGGTCAAACTGAGGTTTTCAATAGGAGCCCTGGAAATCTTCTAAGATGCTTGACTAAGGAGTACGGACAATAATGGGATCAGTTGATTGGGCAACCTGAATATGCCTACAATGACACCATAAATAGATCCATAGGGAAGAGTCCATTTGAAATAGTATATGGCCTACACCCTAGAGGTGTCTATGAATTGAGAGATTTGAAGGATGAAGTGAAAGGAAGTGGATATGATGATGACTTTGCATATGCTATGCAAGAGATTCATGAAAAAGTGAGGAAAACATTGACACAGAACACCATAAAACATAAAGCCAAAGTGGATGAAAGTAGAAGGATAATTGAGTTTAATGTTGGTGACTTGGTTATGGTGCATATCAACAAGTCAAGACTACAAAAAGGAGTCCCCAACAAGCTGCAAATGAGAAGGATAGGACCCTGTCCTATATTGGCTAAGTATGGTGACATTGCATTCAAGGTTGAACTATCGAAAGACAATGGACTATCACCCATTTTTAATATTGCTGACTTAGTCCATTATAGAGGACCACAACAAGACATGGATCAGACCCTTCATGAAGTGATTAGAGATGTGGAGGATCTCCAATTACCTACTACTATAGTCACAGGCCCAGACAACATACTAGATACAAGAGTCTATAAAAAGACAAGGACTAAAGAGTACAAGGAGCATCTCATCAAAAGGCATGGAAAAAATGATGTTGATGCTGTTTGGATAAAATAATCAGAGTTCAAAAAGATGGGAGTTGATCCTACCATCATCAATCCAAGGGTGGATTGATCTTCTTATTTTGGGGAGGATGGTACAGGACCACCTAGGCTAGCCTTTATTATTTATAAGTTTTTGGCTTGTACTTGTATGTACCCAAAAATGGTCGCCTAGACTTTGGGCCCCATTTATTTGATTTATCAATCCTGAATCATTTTGATCAATAATCATTATTTTGAACATTATCAATTTCTTGATCAAATCTTAAATTCGATCATATATTGGATTTTTATCCTATGGGCTAACCATTTATCCTAAGTCTTTATTTAATTAAAAGGAATATTTCCTCCCCTTTCAATTAAATAAAAAGCCCCCACTTTCCTCTTATCCTAAGTTGCACAAATAAAGCATTATTCCTATTTTATAAAAAGGGAAAAATCACTTTTTGTCTCACATGAGGCTCAAAAGTCAACACTTCACTCTCATTGGAGGATACTTGTGACATGGATTGCTCCTCTTTCAACCTCCACCGCTGATTAAGATCTTTTGCCTCTTAATCTCCATGGTCCATTCCTTTGCATTTCTTATAAAAGGAGAGCTCTCTCCTTCATTTGTAATCATTGTTTTTATGCTAATGTTATGCTGCAGGTTTTCTAGGTACATTTGGAGCTTTTTGAAGACATTGAAGACTTGTTTCTTTCATCATTTTAGTTGCATTTCATAATAGTTTTACTTTCATAGTTACATTCATGGCATCATAGATTAGATTTCCTTTTATGCAATAGAATAAGCTCACATAGTTTAAATAGGAGGCATTGTAATCCATTGCTATTTCCTTTCATAGCTTAGTTTGTACTTCCATTTTCATAGCATAGCTTGCACATTTGCATCTTCATCTTAGTTGCATTGCATTGCATTTCATATTAGATTCTTGGAGATATTGGCATTGTTGCCCTTGTCTTCACTTGAATCTCTCATTGTATGGTTGACTAGCAAGGTCACCTTCTTGTAGCTCTAGCTAAGAGCAAAACTCATAGTCCCTTGCAACTCCATGCATAGAGAGCTATGAGCCGCTTTGTGAGGCCTCATTCTTGAGCAACCTTGCATGCAATGGTTCATAGAAGTGCATATTTTAGTGTGTACATTTCTGGCGCCCACCGTGGGGCAGAGTAGATAGCTTTGTCCTTTTATTTGATGCATTTTTCATCATTTTCAGATTAATTTTTAGAAAATTCTGCGTCTCTGGTTTTCTGTCTCAGATTATCGCGCGACACTTCTCAGAAATATCGCGCGATATACTTCCTGTCTTGGCGCGATACTTCGCTCGGAAAAAGTATCGCACGCATATAGTGAAGTCTATCGCCTGGCATTGGGCGAAGTATCGCCTGGCATCGTGCGAAGTATCGCTCGACTGGGGAAGTATCGCCCGACTATAGGAAACTGTATCGCGCGATACTGTTGGAGACTGAGAAACATCACCTGATCTGGCAGAGACTTGCGCTTTCAGTTTTTTTGTCCGAATTCGACTATTTTAGCTTGCTGTTTTGTTTTACTTTGTTTAATTAGGTCTAACCTGCTTTTTTTAGCTTAAATCCATTAGATTATTGCACATTTACATTTGGATTTTGATTTTGCTAACATTGTGGGCCTAACAAGTTGTGTTTGTAGGTGCTCTCCTTTGCTTAAAAATTGCTAAAAACGCATGTCAAAGAGGGCTACTAACAGTTTTTGCAGGGCTGCCCAAGCATAAAAACAAAAAAAATTCTTGCTTGTTTATTTGCTTTCCTTTCAAGTGTGGCATTCACTAATTGTATTAGGAATCTTAATACCTTGTGAAAGGGATCTTGAGGTGGTAGGAGAAGTATGCTCTTCACTTTTAGGTGAATCAGAAAATCTTGACCCATCTTAAGGTTTTGGAAGCAAGGGGGTAATTGAACTCTTTGCTTGGTGTGTTTGGGAAAGATTCTTGAGATAGGGGAGTATGCTCTTCACCCTTGTGGTGAATCAAAAACCTTGAACCTCAAGATTTGATCCATTTTGTTTAGTTTAGGAATCCTTTAGAGGGCCTGCTCTTGAGCAATCAAGAGGAATGACTCAAGTGGGGACAACCTTGTCATCATTTTCCTTGGTGGCAAGTGATTCCAACTCACTATAATCTCAAGGCTATCAAGGACACCAAAAACTTTGATAGACATAACACTTGTCTTCGTTTGATGTGAGTAGCTCATGGGATTGCGACCATGAGGAAAACATTGAACAAGAATGCTTAAGGTACTCTTGAGGCCGCGAGGTCCTAGTCCTTTATGAGGAGCAAGAGGGGTGTTGTGAACGGAAATCCTTATTAAGAACCATTAGATAGAAGCCACCCTCTTTTAGCCGCTTATCTTCTTAGTGCAAGGATTGATCCAAGTGGTTTACCCGGATCACCTTAAGATACTCACCATATGTGTCCCTTTGGTTGTGTCATTTTGACATTTCCATGACAAAGCCAATATCTCTTGTGGGCAACCACTTGGTGTGAGGCAAGGGGGCATCAAGTTGTGGGCTAAGTTGGTAAGTATTGAGCCTTGTCTTGTAGGTAGTAATTGCTTGAATTGTCTTCGATTGTGTGATACCAGTGTAAACGTTCTCAACATACAAACAATCGGTAGCATTCATAGGGTGCTTTTTCAATTTTGATATCACAAGTGTTTGCCTTGGCAAGGTTTCTTTGGCCCTTGTTTCAAGTGTTTGAAGACATGTTTGATCCCTTGCTGTTTGCAAACCTACCGAAATTCTGCTGATACCGTGACTGAAATCGAAGACACCAACCCTCAGACTGAAAATTTTGACCAAACAGACCCAAAAATGCAAATTTCACACAATTCTGGTCAAGAGTTGAATAATTCTGCAACAGTATCGCGCCCTGTAAGGCGAAGTATCGTGTGATACTTCGCACATGCTATAAATATCGCCCCCTTTGAAGAGAAATATCGCGCGATAGTTCACCCCTGACGGACTATCGCCCTGCCTGCCTGGAGTATATCGCCCTCTAGTGTTAAGAAGTATTGCCTGTCTTAGGGCGAAGTATCGCACGGGTATAGGTTTATCGCCCTAGTAGCCTGGAGTATATCGCCTGGTTCATTTTTGTCGTGCTTAAATTTTGGTCAGTTTCAGTTACTGTCAATTAGGCCAGGTCTTAGAACAGGCTTCTCACCCTGACGTTTGAGATCTGTCTTGACTCCAAATTTCTGGTTCTTAGTTCTCCGGGATAGCATCATTTGATTTACAAAGTCACTTTGGAATAATTGTCAAGCTAGAAAGCCATTCTTGGTGCCAAGGTTCATCCTTTAAATTGTTAGCTATATTCTGTAAAAATTGTAGTTCTCTTATTGTCCAAATCGCTTTCATTTTCAATTATCTTTTGGCCTAGTCCAACCTCCTGATTCAAAAGTGCAAGGGTAGTCACCCTTTGATTTGAAGCACCTCTTTGACAGTGTTGGTAAAGCCCCCTTTCTTTTCTTTTTTTTCATCTTTCTTTGGACAATAGAGGATTTCGATTATCCTAGTTTGGTGTTGACACTTTGAAAGGTCACCTTATCATTGAGAATATCTCTCTTTCATGTCAGTTACGACAAGGTACCAAGTTAATCAAGGGAAGCGACCCCCTGTTGCCTTTAGCCAGTTACCACCTATCAAGACCCGTCGACAACCTAAGGGAAAAGGACCCCTTTTTGACCAATCTCCTAAGAGTGAATCCGAGGTTTGTTTCAATCCGAGAGCTAACCCTAGTGAAGTGAGCACCTCTTTCATACCACTTTCATCAAGTATGGACATGAGTTACACTTTCACCCGACAACAAAGAGAAGCCATGAATCAAACTCTCGAGGATATCTTTCAACGACACAGAAGAGAGTATGGTGGTTCTTCTCATGCCAGTCCACCCGGGTCACCTCCTAACAATGCGAGGTATTTTGATGCTCATCAACGAGCCGAAAGATAGCATAAGTCAGCCCACTCGGATTCAGGGTCACAACACGAAGACCAGAACAACGAATCTGGTGATCACCATATCAATGCAGCTAATGCAATAAGGCATTCAAGACAAACCTCCCCACTTAAGGACACTTCTCGATATGCAAATACAAGATTAAGAAGCATTGAGAGAGAGAAGAAAGCCTACTTAGATGAACAGGCTGCAAAAAAGGAAAAATTTTGACAACTAGAGGAAGAGGAACGTGCATTGTTGGATATACAGAAAAGAGTCACCCAAGAAGAAGAAGATAGACTCTATGCACAACAACTCCAAAGTCGATCTAACGGGAGGGGAGCCAATAGTGGGATCAACTCGCCCCCATCTACCCCTTCCCCTAGCCCTCGAAGAAGATCAAAGACACCCTCACGATCCCCAAGTCCTAGAGGAAGAAGGACTTCAAGATATGACCATCATAGGAGACAATCGTCTCATAGACATTCAAAGCAACCCTCCCAACGAGCACATCATGGCTCACAACATGGAGGCAGTTATGCTAAATCTGATCATATGGACTTCATGACTATGCAACAAGAACCATCCTTTCAAGCCTATGTGGAGCAATACGTGGAACAAAACAAAGACCAATTTTTGGAAAGTCTTATCAACAAAGGCGCTAAAGTTCCATATAACTTTGATGTTCACCAAAAAATCAAGAAACAGAATCCTTCAACTGATGAGTTAATCTTACAAATGCAAAAGGATATAGACAGAATGAAGGCTCCCAAGAGTACATTTCATTTGGACTCCATATGTCCTAATCCCATTGACAAAAGTGTGGTGATGGTAGAATTTCCTAAGAAAGTTGAATTTCCAACATACGACAAATATGATGGCACGGGTGACCCTCATGACCATGTTCGATAATTCTACATAATGAGCTTTTCCTTTCACCACGAAGACTCCTACTTGCTGAGATTATTCCCAAGGAGTTTAAAAGGTCAAGCCATGGAGTGGTTCACCAACCTTTCCCCTCCAGTAAGGACATTTAGAGAACTTGTCCAAAGATTTGTGCAACATTTTGCTTACAATTTATCTAGGTCGGTCACCATGCTTGATTTGTGTAAACTTAAGCAAAATCAAGGGGAATCTTTTGTCACCTTTTTGCAACGATGGAGGCGATTGTGTTCGAAATACCCAAGGACAATCCCTAAAGAAGAGAGAATTGATATCATTGTGAACAATCTAATACCAGAACTCAAATATGAAGTCAAGAAAATCCCATTTAATTCCTTTGATACTATGATAGAGGTGGCATGTCGCATTGAGGATGTCTTAAAAGAACAAGGAATTTTGGCTAAACCAACAAATAACAACAATAGCCAAAATAACAATACTAATGGTAACAAGGACAAAAAGAACTCTTATTGGAAAAAAAATAAGCAAGTCGTCAACGACGGAGTTGTTGATTCATCTCAAGTCAAAAATGAAGGAGTTCTTAATCTCTCTCATGCAGTTCAAGCTATGAAGTTGCAAACATCGTCAACGCAACAAGACAAACCTCAGTATCAAAAGAGATCTAAAACGGAGAAAAGACAATTCACTAAATTGGGAGAATCCTATGCAGATGTTTTTAAGACACTAGTCGCTCATAATCTGGCGCACCCACAGGATCCTACAAAACATCGAATACCAGATCCTTTACCTCATTGGTGGGATGCTAAGGCTTTTTGCGTTTTCCATAATGGGATTGGACACGACATAGAAAATTGTTTTAAACTCAAACATCTTGTCCAAGACCTTATTGAGAAAGGACAATTACAAGTGGATGGGTTAACTACTAATGCAGACCATAAAGCCTTTAAAGAGCCCTTGCCTAAATATGAAAAAGGAGAGAATTCTAGCAGTAAGAATGGCAAGGCGGCTATTAACTATACATACACACATGCTGATAATGTGATTAACATGCTTGAAGTGGCTGATGATAATATCAACATGGTGAGAAAGAAAGATCCTCATGGACATAATGTGGACTCAGTTCCTATGACTAATGAAAGACCCGCTATGGTGATAAGAGGTCCTCACTCACAAAGAATGCCCCAGTCCCTCAATGCGGTCACTAGGGGTCAGGCCCAAACACCCATTATCATCAAAGGTCCTAGCACTAGCAAGTCTAAACAGCCCGTGTCCAAAGGTGCTCCTCCAAAATCTGTCGTTGGTCCTGATTCCAATTATAACCTTATTGACCAACTACAACGTACACCCGCTCAGATATCCATTTTTGAGCTTTTAGAATTGTCTCCTAAGCACAAGCGCGTCCTCGAGGATGCTTTGCAAGCAGCCAATGTCCCTAATAACTTAGAAATCGACCAATTCCAAAACATGGTCAACCATTTGGCTAGCCCTCATTTCCTCACCTTCTCAGAAGAAGATGACAAATCCATTAGTCACCCACATAATTTGGCCTTACACATCGAGGTCATGATTCATAAAACCCATGTTAGGCGTGTACTGATAGATGGGGGTGCGGGGCTCAATATTTGTACTCTGAGTTTGCTGCTAGTTCTAGGGTATTCCGAGAATGTCATTGACACAAAGAAAAGAATCACAATCAAAGCATATGACGAAGCAGAAAGAAGTTCTAAGGGATTGGCTGTTTTGCCTATTCATATTGGTCCTGTAGAAAGAGACATATTATTCCAAATTGTTGATGTTGGACCTCTCGCCTACAACATTTTGCTAGGTAGGCCATGGATTCATGAAATGCAGGCAGTCCCATCGACATATCACCAGTGTGTTAAGTTCCCCCATAATGGTGTAGAAATTTGCATCCCGGGAGACAGTGCTCTATCAGTTAATAACATTTCTGCGGGATCACATGTACCTTTGAATAGAGAAGCTGACAATCCTAGTAGTTCACTTGAACAATGCAAGCAGAAATTCAAGACCATGGACCTTGGGATGGGAGATTATAAGATTGATTCTTTTACAAAAATGCCAATCTCTCCTAGGTCTTATGGGAGACCCTCCCCAAATGTGAAGCCTTCATCATCAGCAATGACGTTATTTGGGAAATTTGTTGAGTCTTCGGTCCCCATTCAAGAAGAGAAAGAGGAAGTTGCTGTAAGGAACTGGATATATCACGAAGAGAAATACAAACATAATGAGAATTTTGCTCCTTCACCTGAAACTTATGGGAAAGGATATACACTGGTTAAAAATATGGGATATCCGGGATTTGGTCCCCTTAGTCATAGGCTGGATGCTAAAGTTGAGCCTCTTGATTATGCTCTTTTTGGACGCAAAAATAAGTCCACGATCGGCTTAGGTTTTGAGAATAAGAAGAAGAAAGGTATCCCTGTCCCAATTGCAACGGACAGCGACAGTGATGCAGATTATACACCCGATCTCTCCAACCAACAAGATGTGTCTGATGATTGGGTGCCTTCAACGAATCTCCTTTGGGGAGATTCCACAGATTTGATGCTTAATAGTCCTACTATCCCACCTGCGACGGATAGTGATTGTGTGACTTCTAGATCGACAAAGGAAAATGTTACTATCCTAGCTGCGACGGATAGTACCAATACTAGCACTAGAGAAGGGGAAACCCTCCCTAACCTTGAGGCTTCTACATCACGAGGCCTAAATGATGACTCAGAGACAGACTCCCATGAATATGAATGGGATTCGCTTTCAGATGCAACAATTGATCTAGATGTGGATATTATCCACGCCTATAGTACCCAACCCGATGCAACTAACGATCCTAGTGTCAGACTAGAGGATTGCCCTCCTCAAATCGCCTTAGTAGACGACGCTTCGTTTGATAGGATGAGCCCCAATTTAGGTATCTTAGGAGAAGACTTGATGAGCTCCGATTATATGGTCACCAGAGATGACACCTTTCACATTCACAACATCGAACCTACCATTGACTTGCCCCTTGTTCACTTTGACCTGATTGACTGGCCCCAGCGCCACCACGAGCCCACATTCCTCACATTTTGCAACGATTATGAAATTGCTTGCTATCTGAATGCTCTCGAACCCGTGGCTTCTTCCACCAGTGAACCAACAACCAGCCTGACGGAGCCTGATATTAAGTACCTCAGTCTCAAAACAAAAGAGAAAAAGAAAAATAGGTCTGATGGCGAAAACCACTTTGTGGCGGTGTCAGAACCAAAAATAGTAAAAAGAAATGACGCATCCAAAGGTGAAAACCTCTTTGAGGCACCTAAGGATGGGGTACTTAATAACTTGCCGAGTTATTTCTAGGATAGATCATCAATATTGATTGAACCAACAAAGCCGGTCAATCTAAACACAGAAGAAAATCCTCAAATAGTCCATCTTGCTCAGTCTTTATCAGAGGAAGAGACCAAGGCATATGTACAGTTTTTACAGAAAAAGAAAATTAATTTTGCATGGACCTACTCAGACATGCCAGGGCTTGACACAAATCTCATAATGCATCACTTATCTATAGCTCCAGGAGTCAAACCAGTCAAACAGAGATTAAGAAAAATGCATCCACATATAGCTCTACTTGTCAAAGGAGAATTAGAAAAGCTTTTGAAAGCTGGATTTATTAGAGCCATCGATTATGCAGAATGGATTTCAAACATAGTACCGGTCTCCAAACATGATGGGTCCATTCGTATCTGCACAGATTTTAGAGATCTAAACAAAGCATGCCCAAAGGATGACTTTCCACTTCCAAACATTGACATGATAGTGGACATGACAGCGGGCTATGACATATATTCCCTAATGGATGGTTTCTCGAGGTATAATCAAATCAAAATAGCTCCTGAAGACCAAGAGAAAACAGAATTCACATGTGCATGGGGAACCTACTGTTGGAACGTCATGCCATTCGGGCTAAAGAATGCAGGAGCAACCTACCAAAGAGCTATGACAACTATCTTTCATGATATGATGCACAAAAATATGGAAGATTATGTGGATGATACCCTAGCAAAATCAAGAAAAAGGGACACACACCTCAATGATCTGGAAGTAATTCTAGATCATATGGAACAATTTCAACTCAGATTGAATCCAAAGAAGTGCGCATTTGGCGTCACCTCAGGCAAACTTTTAGGATTCATAATATCAGCAAAAGGTATCGAGGTTGATCTCGAAAAGGTCCAAGCAATCCTAGATATGCCACCTCCTCGAAATATCAGCCAAATGAGAAGTCTTCAAGGATGTCTTCAATCAATTAGGAGGTTTATTTCTCAGCTTGCAGATAGAGCCCAACCCTTCAACAAAACATTGCATAAGGGTGCTTCTTGTGTTTGGAACGAGGATTGTCAAAAGAGCCTAGATCAGATCAAACAATACTTGGCTAATCCTCTGATCTTAATGCCTCCTATTCCAGGGAAACCATTGCTTCTATATATCTCAGCTACAGACACTTCCCTGGGGGCATTATTGGCTCAAACAGATGATACTGGGAAAGAACGGGCCATCTACTATATCAGCCGCACTCTAGTCTCTTATGAGATCAATTACAATAATATTGAGAAGTCTTGTCTCGCGGTGGTGTTTGCTTCTCAAAAGTTGCGCCACTACATGCTTGCTCATACCATACACTTGATTGCCAAAATTGATCCCCTTAAATACTTGCTTGGTAAGGCTGCCCTGACAGGTAGACTTGCTAAATGGATGATGGTCCTCACTGAATTTGACATAGAGTATGTTGAAAGGAAGGCAATAAAAGGGCAAGCTATTGCTGACCAATTAGCTGATTTTCCAATCCAGGATAGTATGCCAGTCCAAGTGGAATTCCCAGATGAACACATCTTATATACCACTACTCGCACTTGGACAATGTTCTTTGATGGCTCCTGCATGCAAAATGGATCAGGTGCTGGAGTGTTATTTGTTTCTCCACATGGGTACAACATTCCAAAGTCTTATAAACTATTATTCCCATGTACCAATAATATTGCAGAATATGAAGCTTTAACTAATGGCTTGAAAATGGCTATAGAATGGAATATCACAGAATTACATGTCTTTGGGGATTCTCAGCTAATCATCAACCAAGTCAATGAAGAGTATCAAACCAAGGATGACAAATTGATACCCTATAAAAAGATGGTTGATTCTTTGAAACGCTATTTCACTTTTGTGACGTTTCAACAAATCCCTAGGACAGAGAACAAAGCTGCAGACGCCATGGCCACATTAGCTTCACTTCTTCAGTTGGAGACACATGAATCCAGATTTGAATTCCTGGTGGAAGAGCTACACCATCCCATCTTTGACTCATCTGAAAGCCGTGTCATTTGTGCCATTATCACACACGAGTCTTCCCGATATGGTGCTATCTATTCATATCTTCGTGATGGCATCATCCCTAACACATTCACCCGCTCCGAATGTCGAAACCTCATCCGTAACGCCTCTCGCCACACCCTCATCTCTGGTGACTTATATAGAAGGGGTTTAGATGGGACACTCCTTAGGTGCTTGGAAAAGGAGGAATCCAACTAAGCGTTAGCTGACATCCACGAGGGCATTTGTGGTGGGCATTCTAATGGTCTTGCCATGGCCCGAAGGTTGCTTAGGGCGGGATATTATTGGCCCACAATGCAGATAGACGCAGTCACCTTTGCTAAGTCATGTGAAAAATGTCAGAAACACGGCAACCTGATTCATGCTCCGGGTAGGGAGCTGATTCCTTCTATTTCTCATTGGCCATTTCAGCGCTGGGCCTTTGATCTGGTTGGGCAAATTCAACCCAACTCATCAGGTGGACACAAGTTCATTATTACTGCTACTGACTACTTCACAAAATGGGTGGAGGCCGTACCACTTTCTGTTGCTTCAGGAAGGACCATTTCTTTGTTCATCTTGAATCATATCATTTGCCGATTTGGAGTGCCTTCTGAGATCATTATTGACAATGGAGGTCAATTTAAGAATAAAGACCTAAAGCACCTATGCAAAAAGTTTAAAATCAAGCAACATTGGTCCTCCATATATTTCCCACAAGGAAACGGACAGGCAGAAGCTTCTAACAAAACCATTCTTAAGATTCTTCATAGAACAGTACACAAGAATGGTAGGGATTGGCACTTACAAATCAATCCAGCACTATGGGCTTACCGAACAAGTATTCACACACCTACAGGAGCCACTCCTTTCTCTCTCACCTATGGCGCTGAAGCAATATTGCCTTTAGAAGTTGAGATACCATCCCTCAGAGTCTCACTCAAAGGTTTGATTACAGATGAGGATTACCGCGCCATGAGGTTGCAGGAACTAGAACTTCTAGATGAGAAGCGTAAGGCTTCCTTTGATCATATGAGAGCGTATCAGAAGCGTATGTCCAAGGCATTCAACAAGAAGGTTCACCCTAGAGAATTTCAAATAGGTGATCTTGTTTTACGAGAAAACCCTAAGAATCAACAAAACAGAGAGCAAAAGGGCAAGTTTGAACCTAACTGGCTTGGACCATATGTCATCACAGCTGCTTTTGGTACTGGTGCGTATTTACTGTCAGATCCTGATGGAGAACAGCTCCCTGATCCCATCAACATTGTGCACCTTAAGAAGTTCTATCCTTGATGCCCGTTCTGTCTGGGGGCATCTTTTGTATATATCTTATTGATCCTGAAAAAATACCAAAAAAATTGATATATGATGCTGAAAAAATCCTAAAAAGCATAAAAAGTCCTGGAAAAAAAAAAAAAAATATACAAAAAAAAAAAAAAATACAAAAAAATCAAAATATTCAAAAAAATAAAAAAAATAGAAAAAGTGCCATGGTGAAAACCTAGCAATAGGCGCCTTGGTAGCAAAAATACAAAAAAATGAAAAAATGAAAAAAGAATCCAAGTGGTGAAAACCTGGAAACAGGCGCTACTTGAGGCCTTTGCACCCCTATTTGTTAGCATGCGTCCTCGACACTGACCCTTTCTCCATCATACCCTGACCCTATTTGGCCTAGTCTGGAATTGGTCTTTGTCTTTGTCTAGAGGGCATAACTGTTCGCATAGGTCTTTTAGGTGCGTTTGTCTCTTGGGGCATTTCACAACAGGTCTTTTTCAACACCACTCCAAACAGTGTTTTTCAACACTACCCTTGCGTCGAGTGTTTCTTAACACTTATCAGGTGTCTTACCCAAACAGTCTCGTATGACGCGATATTTCTCATTTGCAGATATGATACTCAGAATTTGACTCTATGACCAACACACACGCACTTAAACAATTAACTCGCTGATGATATGGTGACTTTATTTTTCTTTGTGTGCTGTCTATGAGGATTTCTTTAATGAGTGGTCTCTCCCTGAGAAGTTTTCGATGATGCATTGCTAGAAGACTGAGGGAATGAGAACATGTTTTCTTTCTTTATCTGCTTGTGGGTATATTTTGTTGATCCTAACTGTCATGAGCATTTATGCTAGTCTTACTTGACACTATGGATTGACGAGGTATTATCCTTGACTGTTTTGCGAGTGCATGCTTCTAGCTATCCTAACTTTCATGTGTCTTGATACAAGCATAATCTTTCCATATCAAACTTAGGCGATCTCACTGCATTAGTCATCTGGACCTATATGTCTTTGATGCTTAGGTGAGATTTCCACATTTTTATCTGATAAAGATCATATTCATATCCACATAGTTATGCTAGTGTGCATTGTATGATCTTATGACGCTACCAATAACGCTCGATGATGATAATTAGATGTCTATAAGCATTGTGACCTTGCAAGTCAACCACTTTCATAGTAGCTTGCATTTTTAGGTTCATGTTAGTCTAGTCTTGCACTTTGCATATGAAGAGAGCTCTCCTTTTCATCTTTCATGGACCTATCAGCCGACTGCGCTCATTTTCTCTCCTTCTTGATCATGTCTTTCGCTCCTTGTCTTTTTCATCTCGAACCTGTTCCTGTTCATCACAAGGGGTTAATCACATCATCATATCTATATTACAAACCGTCATTTTCAAAAAAACATAAGTCCACATCATACATATGAGAATTAAACATACAACTATGAGAGAGAACATACATAAGCACATACATAAGCATTTTGAGCAAAATGACAAGACAATATACATAAACTGATACATCCATCACAAGTGAGACAAATACACATGATACATTGAACATCCAGTAATCTCATAAATCAATAAATGTCGTGATATACAATATGAGATCCCAAAATCTGGATCAAAAGTCTCAAAATATGTCCAAAACATCTAAATCTAAAACCTAACCCTAAGACTCGCTACCACCCTCGTGAGGAGCTCGTGGTGGTGGAGGAGGCATAGCTCTCCTATCAAATGCCACATCTGATACCCCTGCCCGCTGAGAGTATGATGGTGCTCTCTCACCCTCTGGGACGGCCTGCAGATATAACCCGTGATAGTAAGCAGCTCTTGCTGACTCCCGTCGGAGCTCCAATGCCTCGCCTGTGCCATCGCCTCACGGCGTGCTATCTCTGCTCTGAGATCAGCTATCTGCTGATCTCGCTCTGCCCTCAGATCCAGGAGCTGCTGATCTCTCACAGCTATAGTGGTCCGCAGCTGCTGTATCTCTGTCTCCTGAGCCTGTATCTGGGCTCTCAGGTCCTCTCCCCCCGCAGGCTGCTCCTGCTGTACCTCTGCCTGCCGGTGAGCTGGTCTCGTCTCCTCCTCAGGAGTGGCTGATCTCTGTCCCCATGACCGTTTCCAGCCACCTGATCCTGACCCCTCTCCTCTCTCCATCCTCCTCCCTCTCCCCCTCCTGCCATCTCCACCATCTCCTCCCTCCTCTCCTCCGTCCCCTCCGTCCCCTCCGTCTCCTCCCTCTCCTCCCGGCGCTGGCACCTGAGCATCTGGTACTGTAAATCGAGAGAATGGTACCCTCCACCGCTCTGCTCTGTAGGCTCCATCAGCCCCTGCGTCTGCCATATCTGGGAAATAATCCCAAGGCTCGCTCCTGATAGCTGCTGTCTCTGCGACAGCCTGCTGATAATCCAGCATGGGTAGCCACCCATGCCCCTCCTCGTCTCTGGCCCTGGCATATGTGGTAGTCTTTATCGAGACTCACTGCTGCCTCCCGAACTGTCGCCACACCCGACTGATGCAAAACCTCTCTATGATATCCGCATATCGACCCACCAGTGGTCGACTGCACAGCATATAACTCAGCTCCTCTGCGGCATCCCCCCAAACCTCAACCTCCCTGTATGGCCTCCATGTGAATGAGGCTATCTCATCCAGAATCCGTCTGTAATAGGTCACATCCCCTGAATGGGCATGTGATATAAACCCGATGTACCTGTAAATGAAGGGGTACCTCCTCTCCCTCGGCTGAACCCTGGGGCGCACCACAGCAATGTGCTCCCATGCCCATACCTATGCCAGGATGGCACCACACGCCCATGTCCGACCGTCCCTGTAGACGATCTCGTGCAGCTCATGATACATCTCTGCCAAGATCGCAGGCCCCCATGCCATCCGTCGAGGCCTGCCTACCAAGTCTACCAGTAGTCTGCCCCATCCGAGTGGGAATCCCTTTTGACTGCGATCAGTCATCAGGATCTGTGAAATAATCGATGCCACAATACATGGCACCGGATAGTCTCGACCGAAGTCATCAAGCAGTCGCTCCCAGCTGACATGCCTGTCTAGGATGGTCACATCCTGAAACATCTCCTGAATCAATCGACGCCCCTCAGTGACGTCCTGATCATAGTATACCTGTGACAACACATAAATCATGTTAGTTTTCATCCTCTGGAAACATTACATTTTACATGACTATCTCAAAAACATGATTATACTTACAGGCTCTCCGTGGCATGGAACTCGGAGGATCCTATAGACATCCTCCAGTGTGATGGATGCCTCGCCTGTAGGAAGGTGGAAGGTGTTGTGCTCGCTGTGCCATCTCTCGGCCAGCGCAGTCAACAACCCATGGTCTGCTCGGATATAGGGATACCTCAACAGATACCGGAATCCCATTGCCCTAAGGTCGGCATTGCCCGGATCATCCAGATCTCGGACACACCGCAACCCAGTCACCTTCGGCGCTCTGATAATGAGCGCCGGAAAAACCTCCTGCAAGCCAAAACCAAACCCGTTGTTAGTACATATCATGATGGATGTCCAAAAAACTCAGTATAAAACATCTTAAAAACGTAACATTGTCTAGACCCATGTCATTTTTGCTCAAAAAAATGCATTAAGTATCAAATTTTTCAAATGGGCGATATTCTTTTTTGGAGAAGTATCGTGCGATACTTCTCCTTATAGTAGGGCGATAAACCTTATGTCGAGCGATACTTCGCCTGCTATCGCGCGATCTTTCGCTCAGTATCGTGCGATACTGGTGTCTAAAGTGTGCGATACTTTTGGGGCACGCAAAGTATCGCGCGATACTTCTCCCCAAAGCGCGCGATACTTCTAAAGTATCACGCGATATTTCGCACAACTGAAAATTTTGAAATTTAAAATTTGATAAAAACGTGCTAAAAAAGCTATTAAATGCTAGCAATGATCAAAAAGCTTGAGTTTTTCGAAAACATACCAGGGCAGGATAGTGTGGTGGCCGGTTATGCAACCGGGCGCGCTCGAATCGATGCCTGTGGACGGGAACTCCTGCTTGCTGAGCCATTTTCTCTCTCTAAAATCTCTGAAATTTTCAAATCACTAAAAGACAAATGATTTTTGAAAATGACATTTTGACCCCTTTTATAGCATTTTGACTTTTTGACCTAATTTTCAAAACACCTCAAAATTGCGCGAAAATTGCACCCCTAGCTAATTTCGACGTCCTGGATCCATTTTCGGACTCGAAATCAAAATCTGAGGTCATCTTCATAGTCAAAATCGCATTTCAAATTCTTCCCCCCCTTCTGCGTAGTTGGCTGATCTTTTGAGGCCTAATCTTTTAATCTTTGTTGGGGCATCGTCATTTCTTCCTTTTCATGTCTCTCATTTTTCCAGTCTTTCATTCGCTCTATTTCTATTCTTCTACTTCCTCACTGGGGCATGTTTTCATTTCCTGATGGTTAACCTCTTGACCTTTACTTTCGATTATGACTTCCTTCTGATTTGATCAAATCTTTATCGATTTGCTGTCTCTCCTCTACCTGATTTCGATTTCGATTCCGAGGGGGCAGTATTTATGGGATTCTCATCCCTGATTTCCTTGATTTTCCTGATTCAGACATCTTTTGTGAGCTTTTGCTCAAAATTTGAGATTATTATCTCCCATTTTTAGACATTGATTATTGCCTAGCAGCGACGGTGATAAGTTTTGTCTAAAGCTTGATTTGCACCTAGCAGCGACGGTGTTGGTCTAAGCTTTTGTTTATGTTTTGTCCAGATGTGATCCTGAATCGACCTCATATCTGAGTTGTTTTGTGATCCCAAATCGATCTCACATTTCAACTTCATTCTTTGACTACATGTGTTCCCAAATCGATCACACATTAGTCAAAGAGGGGCAAATGTATGCACCCAAAAATGGTCGCCTAGACTTTGGGCCCCATTTATTTGATTTATCAATCCTGAATCATTTTGATCAATAATCATTATTTTGAACATTATCAATTTCTTGATCAAATCTTAAATTTGATCATATATTGGATTTTTATCCTATGGGCTAACCATTTATCCTAAGTCTTTATTTAATTAAAAGGAATATTTCCTCCCCTTTCAATTAAATAAAAAGCCCCCACTTTCCTCTTATCCTAAGTTGCACAAATAAAGCATTATTCCTATTTTATAAAAAGGGAAAAAGCACTTTTTGTCTCACATGAGGCTCAAAAGTCAACACTTCACTCTCATTGGAGGATACTTGTGCACATGGATTGCTCCTCTTTCAACCTCCACCGCTGATTAAGATCTTTTGCCTCTTAATCTCCATGGTCCATTCCTTTGCATTTCTTATAAAAGGAGAGCTCTCTCCTTCATTTGTAATCCTTGTTTTTATGCTAATGTTATGCTGCAGGTTTTCTAGGTACATTTGGAGCTTTTTGAAGACATTGAAGACTTGTTGCTTTCATCATTTTAGTTGCATTTCATAATAGTTTTACTTTCATAGTTACATTCATGGCATCATAGATTAGATTTCCTTTTATGCAATAGAATAAGCTCACATAGTTTAAATAGGAGGCATTGTAATCCATTGCTATTTCCTTTCATAGCTTAGTTTGTACTTCCATTTTCATAGCATAGCTTGCACATTTGCATCTTCATCTTAGTTGCATTGCATTGCATTTCATATTAGATTCTTGGAGATATTGGCATTGTTGCCCTTGTCTTCACTTGAATCTCTCATTGTATGGTTGACTAGCAAGGTCACCTTCTTGTAGCTCTAGCTGAGAGCAAAACTCATAGTCCCTTGCAACTCCATGCATAGAGAGCTATGAGCCGCTTTGTGAGGCCTCATTCTTGAGCAACCTTGCATGCAATGGTTCATAGAAGTGCATATTTTAGTGTGTACAGTACTTGTCTCTAGCCAAGTCAAGAGGATAGAATTATTTGTTTGAAGACCTTAGAAGGTCATTTTAAATTTTGGTTAGGTGAATTAGTCACTAGGACTAAGGTCACTAACTAACCTTTGTTTGTTGTTATTTCAATTTCCTAGTGTTAGGAGCTTAGCTTAAGTTGGATTCTTAAATGTGATATAAACACATAATGGTTGTTGTAAAGATTTCATAAGGTCATAAATTGTCTTGGATCCATGAAAAATAGGTGGTTATGAGTCCTAGAATATAGGATTAAGGCACATGACAAAGTTGCCAAGTGTTGAGAAGAAGTTGTCTTCAATTTTACAATTATTGCAAAAGAGTGCATGCCATTCGGGTATCTTTGGATTTCCTAAGTTTTAGGATGGTTATGCTTCAGAAAATAGGCCATAAAATGAAGGAAATTTCATCTAATGATACCTAATACTTGAACACCAAGTTTCACTATGGATTGTAATAGTTTTAGAAAAAGTTAATAGAGCTCTGCAAGCATTTTACAGTGAATTTTATGCTATTTTGTATTTACAGTCATACTTAATGGACTGAAAAACTAAATATAATTATATATTAGTTTTCTATAGGTTGTTTATGAACTTTTTCATTTGAATAGCAGGTCATTTTGAGTTCATCGAAGTTCTGGTTTTCAGTGTTTTAGTTTAGGGAGTCTATTTTCAGCTTGTTTTGAGTAGTTTAAAGAGTCATGACTCCTCCATGAAATCTAACCATGGATAATCATTAATGATAGATATAAATGGTAGAGGATTCATTTTTGTACATATTTTTAGGAGTTATGATTCATGAAATCATGAAGAACTATTTTATATGCTAGGCCCTAGGCGAGTTTGTGCAGCCCAGTTAGAGGTCTAGAGGTGAAAAGAGTGAAGAAACATTGCATGGTTGTATGGATCCATACTACTAAAGGATTTTTTCATGAATTTAAACATAATATCTATCCATTCTATGAATATAGGAGTCATACCAATCATTTAGGATTTGGTTTGAGCAAGTTTGCTATCAAAACCATAGTTCAGTCCTAGAATTTAGGCCTATTAGGCCTCTTGTCCTTGTTTGTAGGAACCCCCTGTACGGTCATTTTCAGACCCAGAACCCTTAATAAAATTTTTAAAAGTTCCAAAATGGAATCCAAATCAAGTTTTATTTTTCTAAGTTATTTGGGAAAATTTTACTAAAAAGGGGAAAAATGGACTAGTGAAGCCTACAAGGAAATAGGCCTATTTTAAGGTCTCTACATGATGAATTGATGAAGCTGATAGGAAGATGATTCAAGATCCTTCCAAAATAGTTCAAATGGGAAATATTATGATTCTTTACATGATGGAGAACATCACTACAATTTTGAAGCAAGTTTTTGGAGATTTGACACTTAGAGCCTTCTAAGTGGTAGTGGGAAAGTGAATCAAAATCAAGGTGTGGATCATTCAAGGTAAATTTTTCAAGGTGTGACTCTTGTAAAAGAGTTTGAATAGGTCTTAGTTAATGATCTAAGCCTATTAGGAGATCCTATAGAAAGATAGGATAATAAGAGGCAAGATAAGTCTCTTGGAGGGAGTTGAAATCTAAGCCTTGAAGTTTATCGTACATCAATTTCAAGGTGCTATGAATCAAAATTATTCTCCTATTAACATATTGTGATATTGTTTTCCTACTAAAGCCAATCTGAGATGAAACTGAAGATATTGTTAATATAATTTAGAACAATAGAGAGGGGGGGTGAATCAGTTGTTCACAGGTCCAGATGTACCAATTGAACTTTTAAACACTTCAACAATCTCAGATCTAATCACCAACACAACTCAGTCTCTAAAGAATATATATACTAGAAACATAAAACATGTAGTCCACTTTCCAATAGTATTTATCTTACAGAATATAAAAACATACCCATCAAAACATTCACAGAAGTATAACACCAGGATTTATAATGGAAATCCATGTTGGGAAAAGCCACATTGTAAATAACAGATCCAATTCACACATATATATTGATTTACTGACCGAGATCCATTTCCATCTCCATCTCTAATCTGCTTAGAATTTGCTTCAAGCAATCATAACTCTGATCAACTCCTTGACCTTCAGTCTTCTGCTTAGACTTATCAATTAATAACATCAACAACTCTAGCATACTCTGGCATACACTTAGATTTTCCTTTATACCTCTTCAATAGGTAGCTCCATCTTTTTTCATTTAATCTCCTCCGTAGATCTTAGGTTTAGGTCATATTCATCGAATCCTTCTATCATTTAAGTTCTTCATCCTTCCTTCTAGAAACATCTTCAATCTCCTTATTGAATCCATAATAAAATGATTTACCATGCATTAAATTCTCCATACAATTAATTAATAAAGTTAACATGATTTACATATCCCAAGAATTCAACTGTATCGACTGGAAATCAATATTCTTCCTCGAAATATAAATTACTGATGCTCGGTCAATACTGTGTTCATCTCCTTGGTCATCATTGCGTAACTTGGTCATCTCTACAAAATGTCTTCCTTGGCTAACATTGTCTTGCTTGGTAATTTCCTAATACTCGACATTTCCTGATGTTTAGTTAACACTAAAGTTACTCAACATATACTGGTGCTCAGTTGACACTAACATCACTAGGCTTAAACTAGAGTTCTTCACTTTTTCTCTGTTAAGTCTAATTCTTTAATCTTTATTCTTACTTAGATAAACAATACATTATCTTATCATTGTGCCAAATAATCAAGTACTCATTGAAGTATAAAATAACTCAACCTTTCCCTAGGTTCTATTGTTATCTCCCTTGCTCCAATCCATTTCATAAATCAATAGATATAGTATTTTCTTAGATAGCAATTGTCTTACCAATTAAGGTTTGACATCAATGACAATACAACAATTACTTCAATTGTAGTTTCCAACATTCTCCCTCTTTGGCATTAATGGCAACACCATATGAATAACACATGATTCACCCACCAATACAAAACTTTTTTATTGCATCAGAAATATTTATAATATCCTTAGCTTCTATTGTAGATTGGGAAATGTAGTTTTGTTTCTTGCTTGTCTAGGAGACTAACCTCTATCCAAGAAAGAAACCTCCACCACTTGTACTTTTCTTTTCATCAACATTTCCTGCCCAATCTGCATCAGTGTAGACTCTCAGTTCAAATTTCTCATTCTTCTTATAGTATGTTATAAGTATGAAAAAATGAAAATAAGTTAAGGAAAGAACCCAAGAAAGTGTAATGCAAGAAGGTATTTTACCATAACTACCAAACGTGAGACATAACTTTAAGATCAATCACCATAACCATGAGAATGCTCCAACAATCCAAATAATGAGCCAAGTGATTTTGAAAGGGGAAAGAAAATAAAACCCCTTGTGACAATATGAATGAGGCCATAGCCTAGAGAGAGAGAGAGAGAGTTGTTCACTTACAATAACTTCATCATGAAAAATGTGATTGAGGAGCATCTCTTAAATAGAGATGAGAGATAGAAGTTAGAATGGAACTCCCAAGACTATGAATTCCACCATTAATAAGTGTGTGTGACAAGTCTCCATATCCTCTTAAGGAGGAATAAACTAATTTCCTTATTAAAGGAATTACAAAATATGAGTTGTCCTCCCACTAGGACTATTGGACAAAAGTACATGAAGGATACCTTGGTTTATCCTTATTTAAATAATACAACCTAGGAAATATTGTAAGTTATAACACCCCCCTTTAATCTTTACTTGGGGCTTTTACAACAAGGGGTATTAAACCCATAATTTACAACAATCTGCAATTTGATCTTCAATATAAGGAAAAAAGTATTATCTTCAAGTGTGCAAGTAGTCATTTGTATGTAAAACATGCATCTTTTGTATAGCCAAGAGAAGTGGATGGGTCCTTTAAATGTATTCAAGTGGAAGTATAACCATATCTTCAAGTAGTCTTGTGATTCATAGGATTTGTGTAAATGAATTGATGTCTTGAATTTTCCTTGATGGATCACCTGAAACATAGAACATAGTAAAACCAGAAGTAGATTTCCCATAGGTGGGATCTACCCTTGATACAAATCAATACACTTTTGAAAAGAAACTTATAACATGTATCATAAAATAATTGAACTTTAGAGAATCAATGAGAACTTTAAATGAGAGTTCATTAAAAAGTACAAAGTAGCTTAACATGATATCAAGATAAATCAAATTCTCAAAGTGAGTTATAATAAAAATTATCAATGCTCTCATAAAAGAAACATACTAATGCATAAATGATCACAGATAAGGCCAACTAATGAGACCTGCATCAACATTGCATCAATCACATAGATACAGACAATCCACTAATGAGTCATCTCACTACAAGTGAATGGGTCATGACTCCATCACCTACATGACCCACGATCTAAGCAATGAAGAATGCAATAAATTATTGCAATAGTAGAATTTGAATAGAAATATGAGAGAGACAAAGATAAATTAGTAGAACATGAGACCCAAACAATAAACCAACCTAAGACCTGATTTTCCAAACATGTTTACACACAAGTACCATAATCAATGAGCCATTAAGAGGATAAGAATCTAAACCAACATTAAAAAAACTAATATTGACATGTACTAAAAAATAATCTAAACTAAGGATTGTGAGTGTGAAAAATATATTGCCTTCCAAATATAAGAGATATCCAACAAAATTTAGGAAAAATTTCAAGAGCACCATCCTCACCATGAGGAAAAAAATAACCAATGGAACAAGTTGATAAACATCGACTGAGTAAGTGCATCCCAGTGCAACTTACAAATGGAACAAGTTTATAAACATCAACTGAGTAAGTGCATCCCAGTGCAACTTACAAATGGAACAAGTTGATAAACATCAACTGAGTAAGCGCAATCCAGTGCAACTTACAAATGGAACAAGTTGATAAACATCAACTGAGTAAGTGCATCCTAGTGAAACTTACAAATGGAACAAGTTGATCAACATCAACTAAGTGCATCCTAGTGCAACTTACAAATGGAACAAGTTGATAAACATCAACTGAGTAAGCGCAACCCAGTGCAGCTTACAAATTAAAATAATGGATCAAATGGAACTTATAAACGATGCAAATAAGTGGATAACAATAGATCATATAAAATCAGATAGCACTTAATGCCAAATAATTAAATCAGTAATAATCCATAAGAAGGCAATGTTGTTAGATAGCTCACAATACTTGAACAAATTAAAATTTAGCAATAGTAATGAATTAAGTGAGTTGGATCAAACATATGATATATATCATTTTACTTCATAACGTTGATATAAGTTGTGAATGTTGGTTAGCTAAAAATAGTTTATCCCCTTCACGTGAATAAGAATTCTAAACTTTGAGTAAAAAAAAATGATATTTATATAGCTAACAAAGACATTTTTATTTTAAAAATTTTTAATTAATTTTTTTTTCTTTATTTAAACAAATTTTAATAGTTAAAAAAAAATGTTGTAATAAAAAAAAATATATCTAAAAAAAATTGTGTTCTTGATACAAACTGTTATTCTAAAATTTAAAAAAAAATAGAACTAGTTAACTTGATTTCTAGAAATAACGTAGACATAATTACAAAAATTTGGAATACCAGAAAGAGAAAAAAATCCCCTTGATTTAAAGAATTTGAAATTTGTAATAAAAAATAACCTTCTTATATTAGAAATGTGAATAATAATTTCAATTTCATAAAAAAAACCTTTATATTTGAAATTTAAAAAATGAAATTGAAATTATTAATATTTAGAAAAAAATAAATTTAAAAACTTTAAATAAACACCCTTTTGTATATGGAATAATCTAAACTATTTAATGTGAATAAAGTAGATCTTAATAAATTGAATTCTCAACAAGAACTTTTTAATATATATTAAAGTTTAGTATCTAATAAAACATAATAAAAATATTATGAATAAAAGATAATCAAAATTCTAATTTATTTATTAAAAAAAACCTTTAAAAACTTACAAAATTTATCCCTAAACAAATCACATTAAACTCCTTTCCTTCATACCTAAGAAACCACATGCCTTTAGGGGAACCTTGAAAGGAATATGCCTGATTCTTAAAGATAGCTTTTAAACTTATTAAATTACTCATAACTTCCAAACCAAAAAGTTTAGAAGGAATCAAAGATAAGTAAGAACTAAAAGGAATTATGGTACGAAACTTAAAAGAGATAAAGCAATAACAAGATTAAATTAAGACAAGTAAAGAAACAAGAAGAGATGTTATAAATAGCATTGATAGAAAATAAAGAGTTGTGAAGCTGGAATTGTTTGAATGATAAAAAAACAAAATGTATCAGACAAACTACCTAAATAACCGATCAAACTAAAATGTAAACGGAAACTAAATATAGTAAAAAAATGATACTAAAGTAAGAAAGGAAGAAAATCAGATGTCAGGCAAAGACATTACCGAAGGTGGCATAGAAAGGGGCAGGTAACAGCTCATGCAAAGACTAGTTCCAGCTAATAGGAGGCTAAAAAAAATATGCAAAGACCACATAGTCAAAGGATGGGAACAAGCTCAAGTAACGCAAGGCAAGACAGGGAAATAAAGCTAAGAAAGATAAAGAGTGTTTGTGGCCCGAAAAATTTCCCATGGAGGACAAAGATTAAAAATGAAAACTTAATAATGAATGACATTAAAGAATGAAAAGATGCAGAAAATCAAGGACAATTATAGGTGATTTTGGATCAGTCATCACTTGCCTGTACTTCTTGGGAAGTGCATTTGAACTTGTAGCTGGAAGGACTCCCATTAACTGATTGAGTGGTTTGAATGGGTTTCCAAGTTGGAAGTCAATCTTTAACTGATTGAGATCTTTAAGATCAGAGACAAAGGGAGCATAGTGGTATGGATAATACCATTGCCATGAGCACACTCCTTGATAATAATATCGCATCACTCAACAAAGCCCTAATGTATATTTACAAACTTTTACAAGTTCCCTTTGGGCTTCTTTTGTATGTGCTTCAAAATTTTCAGCATAGTATCTTTCCTTCCACCCAGTCTTTCCTAATTTAACCTTGTCAGCTTCTAGGTTCTCACAATTAAAAAGGTTTGACTTCTCATGTAACATGGTTTTCAGTTTTAATTTCAGTTCTTCTTCATTCTCTTGATTATGTTGTTCCTTTGTGGTTTCATCAGCAATTTCCTTTCCAACATTGACAATTATTGTTGCAATACTTGCACCTTGCTCATTCACTCTCCTAAGCTTTGCAGGCCTCCTAGATCCATCCAACTGATATGGAGATGGCTAAGAAGTACCTTCTAGGTGAGAGTTCTTATATGGAATTATGTACTCAGGATCAAGATTGGGTTCAAAATTACCAATAAATATTCTTGACAAGAAAATACCTATGTTCAAATAGTATTTAGATGTTTACAGATTAAAAGTATTAACACAATTAGAAAACATTTAACTCCAATGAAATATCACTTGAATAATATATAAAATTTGTTGACCCTATTACAAATTTTTTTTAAAAAATTATTATAAAAATTTGTCAACATTTGCAAGATTACCAATGTGAGATCAATCTCTACACCTGCAGTCATAATTGATGAACATACCCTAAGAATGGCAATAATACATAATGGATATTGATTTAAGTAGGCAATATTACTCAGCAACTACAATCCTTTTGAGGCATCGATCCAATACATAATGATCCTCATTCACAGTGATTGTCGAGATATATCATTTGAAGCCAGGTAAACACTGCGTTAGTAGTGAGAGATAGCTGGTAGTTACCACTATATTTGGTTATCTAATTTAAAAAGTACTAAATGGTGCATTGGTGGGAGATAATTGGTAGTTACCAATATATATAGGCCCTTACAAATCTAATCCAACCAAAGAACTGCAAAATCCAATCATAGCAGAACATAACATCTTGTACCTTTCCTTACCGTAACCTAATAAAAAAAGTAATTTCTAGTAAATTTTGTAAACACTAACAAATCCAATAAACTCTCCATACGTTTTCTTAAATAACATGATAAATGTATTTTTCAAAGTGATAATTTATATTAAATAAAAAATCAAAAAAGTGCATGGAACGAAGCAACAATTTAAATGAAATATTAAATAACAGATTAAATATGTATTGTAAACTATAGTTAGAGATATTTAATCAGCAGAGATATATAATAAAAAAATAGAGATATGAACATAGATTAGATTATAGAGAAAAAGAGTTAAACACTGACCCATCCTGCATGTACAGAGATCATAAAATGCTGACATTATTATTATTTGAGTCCTGCAGAAAGGATTAGATTGGAACCCAAAGAAAATTAATATTAAGCCTGCAATACGTTTAAAAAATAATAATCATAAATAAAATAAAATAAACTTGAAATGGATCTATAAATAAACATAGATCTAGTGTTAAACCATCTAGAACTAGATAAATAAAATGTTAGATTTAGATAAACATGTAATAAAAATCGGGTTTGGCAGTGAACCATCCAAACCCCAAAAAAATTTCAAAAAACTTCTAAAGAGAGTTAGAAAATAATGTCAGATCTGAAAAACCTGAAGAAAAAGTTAATCAAATGAGATATCCTTCAAATGAAACCTTCATGCAAACACTCAAAAAAGGATTAGCTAGCTCTGATACCATGTTACAAGTATGAAAAAATAAAAATATGTTAAGGAAAGAACTCAAGAAAGTGTAATGCAAGAAGGTATTTTACCATAACTACCGAAAGTGAGACATAACTTTAAGATCAATCACCATAACCATGAGAATGCTCCAAGGATCCAACCAATGAGCTAAGAGATTTTGAAATGGGAAATCAAAGAAAACCCCTTGTGACATTATGAATGAGGCCATAGCCTAAACTGAGAGAGAGAGAGAGAGAGAGAGAGAGAGAGAGAGAGAGAGAGAGAGAGATTTTCTCACTTACAATAACTTCATCATGAGAAATGTGAGAGAGGAGCATCTCTTAAATAGAGATGAGAGAGAGGAGTTAGAATCTAACTCCCAAGACTATGAATTATACCATTCATAAGCATGTGCAAGAAGTGTCCATATCTTCTTACCATAGGAGTACTCACTGGCCTTGAAGCCTCCAATCCAAAAGTTTTCAGTATCTCTTTAACATATTTAGGTTATGTGATAAAGATACATTTCTCCATCAGATAGACTTGTAAACCAACAAAGAATTTGATCTCACCAAACATAGACATCTCAAACTCATTTTGCATCTCATTTGAAAATTTCTGACATAGGGCATCTTGTCATCCAAATATGATACCATCTACAAAAATTTCAGCTAACAAAATCCCTTTACCTTCTTCAGCTTTCATGTACAGATTGTTGTTGTCATTTTTCCTTGTAAAGCCAATCTTTATCAAGTAATTGTACAGCCTCTCATACCATGCTCTTGGGCCTTTCTTTAATCCATACAAAGCCTTGTTCAATTTGCAAACCATATTTTTCTTGTCTGGATCAAAAAATCCTTTAGGTTTTTCAATGTATACTTCTTCTTTGAATATATTGGATTCAAAAATGCAGATTTAACATCCATTTGATATACCTTGAAATCTCTATAAGCAGCATATGAAAGTAGAGTTCTTACTCCTAATATTTCTACAGGGGAAAATGCTTCCCCATAGTCTATTCCTTGTTCTTGTGCATACCCCTTGCATACCAATCTTTCCTTGTTCCTTGTGACTTGTCCATGTTCATTAAGTTTATTTTTGAATACCCATTTTGTTCCAATAACATTCTTGTTTTCTAGTCTCGACACTAGAGTCCAGGTATCATTTTTTTCTATTTGATCTATTTCTTCATTCATAGATTGAATCCAGTCTTCATTTTCCAAAGCATCTCTTACTGTCTTAGGCTCAAACTCACATAACAAATATGTAGGGTCTTTCAACTTACTTGTGGTCAAGACTCCAGTTTCCTTGTCTCCAATGATTTTCTCAGGCTTATGATGTCTTCTTACATGTTGTGCCAATGTAGGTTCAGATTTCTTATCTCCTTTCTCTTCGGGTTCATCATGAAAATTATCAAATTTTTCTTTTGATTACTCGACATCATCCTCCTGATACTTGGAAGCACCCTCCTGATGCTCAGCATTCCTTACCTGTGACTCTACATCCGGTGCAGGTGTGTTACTTGCCTCTCCTTCTTCCATATAGAAAAAAGATATATAGTCTTTAGGTTCTCTTTTACCTTCTTGTTCATTTTTATCTGCATATTCATTGTTATCTCTATTGAGTATTAAAGGTTGTCATTAGTATCAAAGGTTATCAAAGATATCAGTCGGTTACTTATATCAATTGAGCTAGTCGGTAACTAGAAGAAAAATAGATCAGTCAATTAAGCTTATACAATGAGCATCAGATAGTTTACCGAGCATTAGCAGACACCAACACCGAGTGACAATAAACACTAAGCACCAATATACACTGAGCAGTTTATATAGTGTTTACCGATAATTACAGGAAATGACACAGTAATCAGAAATGGCACATTCTTCTATCCAAATGGTTACAACAGATCATAAAATGTTTTACAAAGATTGAGGAATATTTATTGTCAAGATATTCATTAAATGTAATGTATATCTTATGTAATATCTTGATCTAGGTTATTTTTGTACACCGTAGATCTTAGGGTTTTGTTTAAGATTTGGAAACCTAATTTTGTTTAAGCAGCATAAAGCAGTATGCTATATAATTGTATGTTTTCATCATTTGTGATGTGAATTGATATATGAATTAAGGAGAACTTGAAGCACTTGCCTAACTTCAAGACTATCAGTTGACAGAGCAGAACAATATACAAAGGTTATCAGATTAAGCAGAATCAAAGTAGGCTAACCGAGTAGTTCAGAGTAGAAATTCATCATAGTAAAGGTGGTATTTTGTCAGTACTTTATTGATATGTATTAGACAAGTTAAGTTGTCATTAGAAGATAATTGCCTATTAATTTCTAACAATTGTAATAGAGTTTTGGTTAAATCTCTTAACAGAGTAGACTTGACAGTCTTTTACAAATCTCTTAATCGGGTGCACACTCAAGTAGTGTTGCTAAAATCCTATAACTAGGTAGATCTAGTTGATCTAATATGTTACTCCTAATAGGGTAAGATCACTAGACATGATAAAAACTTGTAGCCCTAACAAGTAGACCTTTTCTATCTATAGTAGTGAAGAATTTATGGGTGTCATCCCCACCACAGTTTTTACCTTCTAACAAGGGTTTCTGCATTACCAAAATACTTGTGTTATGTGACTGTTATATTGTTGATTTCATGTTATTTACTTTCACAAGTTAAATGGATGAATGATACATGCAATTAGATACAAGTTATTTTTCAAGGTTATTACTATTTACTGTCATAGATTTGAAAGGTTTACAAGTAAAAGTTTTTGTGGGCATTGATTCACCCCTCCCCTCTTAGTACCCTATCTCTCCTACCTCCAACAATTGGTATCAGAGCACAGTTCTCTTATTGGATAGTTTAACCACTGAAGGGTAAATATCTAATACATGGAGAGGTATAAGATAGATAAGAATATTGAGAATCATAAGATACATATGTAGATGTTTGTTGAACAATTTAAGCAAGCTAAGGAAGGACTGAAGAAACTACTAGTTGAAAGGAAGAACCCAGCTATTCTGAAAAATGAGATTGGTTAGCATGGAGAAGCAATTGATGATATATTTCATCATGTTGGATCTAGCTCTGGAAGTATTATGATGGATCTGAAAGCATAATCTCTGATTTATCTTAAAAGAATCAACATTTTACCGAACAGGTGAAAGCACTGCAAATCGGTCAAGAATCTCAGATGGTGAGAACGGTAGAGACAATGAACAATGCTAGACAAGATGAGAAAGAAATGAATTTGGCTATTGATGACCGAAGAAAAATGACTGAAAAACTTCAAGAAAAAGAAAGTGAAATATAGAGACTCGTCGATCGCCATTTTCAAGTATCTAATCAGATGATTATTGTGAATCAAGAAGTAAACTGAGTAAATGGAGAATTGTCAAGAAATCTTGAAGAAGTTGCAAGACTTAGAGAGAAGAATGAGAAGCTGAGAAATGAAGTGAAAAATAAACAACAACACAATGAAATGAAGAAATTGGTTGAGGATAGTTCTAAGAAGATTGATGACTTTCTAATTAATCAAAGAAGATTTGGGAGTAAAGCTGGTCTAGGCCATACTAGCGAAGGATAATCATCACAACAAGCTGAACAAGTCAACAAAAATCAAAATCAAAGACCTAAAGTGTTGACACATTATCACTATGGAAAACTAGGACATACATCTAATGTGTGTAGAATCAAAGCACAAGGTAAACCTCTAGTCACTCCTAAATTCAATGGATATTGTTATTATTATGGTAAGTTTGGTCACCAATCATATGAGTGTAGAGCTAAATAGAATGATATGGCTAACAATACTACTATGGAGAAAATATGGTATACCTGTAATAAACATGGACACACTACATGAGAGTGCAAGGATAAGATGAAACAAGTATGGACTCCTAAGTAAAAAACACAATACAAGCCTTATCAACCAAAGAGACAAGGTAATTCTTATGTTTGGGATTATAACACATGGGCTATATGTGTTGCATGTGGTAGATATGGGCACATTGCAGAAAATTGTAATAGGAAAAGATGGGTTGGACAATCAAGATGCTAGACAAGCACTGGAATGGCATGTATGCATTGTCATAAAGTCAGTCACTTAAGCAAAGACTGCAGAGACCGAGCACCAGAGGAAAATCATGAATTTGAGAGTGGAAACACTATTGTAGACATCATAAAGATAAGGAACACTATGTGGAGAAAGGCATCTAATGAGAATGCTAAATCAAGTAATGCTATTGGTGAAACCTCGTCCACTAAATTGGGTGACATCGGTACCTCCACCTAAGATAGTACAAGTATGTATGGGATTGATATTTCAAAATGATCACATTTTAAATATAGTTCCTTATATAATTTTTGCACATACCGAATCTGCATGAATGAAGATGCATTATGGTTTATATGTTAAGAGCTAGCAAAGTTACATATTCGGTAAAAGTAAGACCGAGTGTTGGTTACCCATTGGTAATCACTATTCAAGGTTAACCAAACAACAATATAAACCAAGCAAGGAAATCTTGTGTTAATCGAGCTGATGAAAGTTTACAGTTGTCACCGAGCTGACAATTTTCATGAATCAGAAAGTAGGTCAAGCATTTAATGCATAAAGTTTTGAGCAGGAATATAAAAAATTCTATAAATACACGGAATACAAAATTCATTTTTTACATTACAATTTTGGAGAGCTAAGACTTCACAAAGTGAGTTCGAGCAAGAATCCTTCACACAAATTCAAATAGTTGCAGATCGAATCGAGCACCCTCTTTGATACATTTTGAGTAAGTTGAAACCCTACCAAGCACATTTCTCATATTTATCAAAAACATAGTTTGTAGAAATGGCATCTACTGTGAGTTCGTCTAAGGTTGTGGATGAAGAAGTAAATTTAATTGTGTCAGCAAGTTATAAGGAACCCCCGTATAAGTTACACCCAGAAGTTGCAAGAAAAATGGATATAGTAGGCACTTTTTCAAGCATCCCACCTAGGGTTTTATTGATGGAAGATATAAGATCATACATACATTGTAAAATTGGGGAAATTAGAGATTTTGATATGTATGTTGCATTTCAGGCACTTTGTAATGAGAAATTGGATCTGAAACCAAAGCACAAATTAGTTGAGACACTTGGTCTCACTCATTCCCTAAATTTTCTGAAGAACATTAAGAACGAATGGATTAGGGTTATGTTGAGCAGCTATCATGAAGGCACATTCTGGCTAGATAGAATGATCAAAGTAACTAAGAGGATGATTAGCAGGGTTACTGGTTACTCAATTGCTGACAAGGTCAAAGCATTCTGAAGCACTGCACAAACCGAAGTTGAGAAGAACACTAGCGTAGAATGGGATGGTAGAGCATTAAAGATTTCATCTATTATGGATCCCGAAGTGAAATTCATAGCACATGTTATTGGGTATAAAATCTTTTAGTTGACCAGGTCAAATAGTGTACCATGTAGTGTAGTAGATATGGCTTACAAATTGATAAAGAAAGGTCATCAAATAGACCTAGCCGAGCTACTATTGAGACAGGTTGAGGATAACATGAAGACAATAAAGGCACATAATTCAAATGCCTATAAGTTTGGTTCACTACTTGTATGTCTATTCTTCTATCTCCAAAAATTCTTTCCCTTTGTCGGTCATACTAAATGGGTAGATGAGAGACTGATCACTTCACAGATATTTGATATTATGAAAGGTTTGGAAGATAATGCTGAGAATGTAATAAATGGTTATTTTGAAGATTTTAAAGTGAAGATGAATTTGAGAAGTAGAATTCTTGATGAACTGGTCAAAAAATATGCAATGGACATTTGTTTCTTAGTGAACACTGACCACACTATGATAAAAAGTAGTTGAACCACGAATCAAGTGGCTAGCACCTATGGGCTATGAAATGGATTATGATTTCGGGTTGAAATCAATATAGGCATTGCTAGCATTACCAAAAGACCCCAAGGCCACTAGGTTTGGAACCTATGAAGAAGCTAAGTCTAGAAACAAGACAGGTTTGGTCATTAATAAAATGACAAGGAAGGCTAAGAAGATGAAAAAGTTTTTATCTAAGAAATTTGAGAAGGATGCAGACTCATCTAAGGAGTCACCAGTTGAACAGAAAACTGAAGGTCAGTTGATGTTGGATGAAAAACCATATGACATTGAGGAAACTGAATCTAAAGAAGAACAAGAAGCTACACCAGTTCCTCTTATTAAAACTCAAAGGAAGAGACAATTGCCAGTATAAATAGGTGCATGCACAAGGTCAGCAACTGCAACTTCACCACCATAGAAGAAGAGAGCACAAAAGATAGTAAAACCAAAGGCTAATACACTGACAAAAACATATGCTAAAAGAGGTTGGGAGGTTGTAGCAGAGGCACCAAAGAAAAGGAGAAAATTGATATGAAACAAAGAAGACCTTGAGGATGATGAAGATGAAAACAATCAATTCAAGGTTGTCAGTAATAAGAAGAGGTCAACTGATGAGATTGTTATAGAAATAATTGAGAATGGGAATCTTGCAGATCTGAAACTTAGTAAATTTGACAATATGTCAAATGAAGAACAAACCAAAATTGAGGAAGCCATCATCCAGATGATGATCCAGTTCAAACGAGTTCCACTAGAATTTGAATTATCGCTACCCAAGACATTAGAGGACCGAGTAAATAAAAAATGGTCATATGCCTTGGACACTGAGAAGAGGATGAGGGAACAAGCCCTTGTAGTGATTGCATCAGATCTCTCTCTCTCTCTCTCTCTCTCTCTCTCTCTCTCTCTCTCTCTCTCTCTCTCTTGTTGAGATAAAAGAACTTATAGATACCTAGGTATGTGCAAGATCATGAGGGGCCAAACTATGCCCTTAAGTGGCAATGAAAAATCAGCAAATCAGGGTTAGTCAACTTGACGTGAAAATTTCAACTAGCTATGAACCTAATATCAAAAAGTTGTAAGAATAGAATCTATATAAAATTGAATGTAGTTTCTAAATTACTAGGCCTTTTTTGAGAAAAAGTTAGTATGATTGGTGAAAAGTATAGATTTCAATGCAGTAGTACAAAAATTTCTAGAGAAAATAAGAAGTAGGTGTATGTCTGACCACCTTAATCATAATCAAATGATAAAATTTTATTATAAGATTTTATATATAAGTAGTAGACTCATGCCCAGGATGTGACACATATTTTTTTGTAATTTTATTACAAAAAAATAATTAATTATGAATTTTCTGCTACAACATTTTCAAAATTAAAAAACTCCCGTGTCTAACCACCTTAACTCATTCAAAACTTTACAAAATTCAAATATTTTCTTTTCCTTATAGTAGGTGAAGCATAGAATGTGACGCATTTTTTGGATTTCAAAAATGTTATACCGTCTGAAAGTTATAGTCATTTTTCAATCAGTATATAAATCAGCACTTTAGAGGTAGCTCAATTAGAAAATAACTAATAATTACTTACCAAATTCAAAAATTGACAGCAACTATATCGATAGAAAGTTGATAATCTCCTTAAGATACCCTTTTCATTTTATCAAATTTGGGTGAAAAAAAGTCGTCAGCTACATTGTCAAAGTTTGGAACTCAGAGAAACAGGGGAAAAACACGTATTTGAGACATTTCAATAGTTGACAATGTAGGTTTGGTGCACAAAGCAATACCGAGCCTAATTGGGTACCCGAATAGGATGACATAATTTTGAATTTTCACTTTCCCTTCCCTCCACTTTCTCCCTCCCATTTCTCCATCCTTCATATAATATTTTATATAAAAAACTATATATTAGATATATTAAATATTATATAATATCAATTATATATTAAATATTATATAATATACATTTTACATTAAATATTATTTAATATATATTAATATTAAAAACAATATATTAGATTATATATTATAATATACTAAATATTATATAATATACATTTTACATTAAATATTATTTAATTATATATTAATATCAAAAACTATATATTAGAATTATATATTAAATATTATATAATATACATTTTACATTTTAAATATTATTTAATATATATTAATATTAAATGTTACATTATATATCATATATTATATATTATTTTATATGTATAATATATTAATATGTATTTTATGACTATGTACGAAAGGTTGGAAGATTGCAAAAAAATCATGGATGGCCATTGAAAGAAGCAAAGGAAATTAATCAGCCATTTCAAAAATTCATGGGCGGCCATTGAGGAAAAGAAGTGAGAAGGTGGCAGGGGCTGAGAGAGGAGAGAGAGTGAGAAGGTGAGAGAGAGAGATAGCTCGAGACAAAGAGAGAGGGTGATGTGTGTGTGTGTGTGTGTGTGTGTGTGTGTGTGTGTGTGAGAGAGAGAGAGAGAGAGAGAGAGAGAGAGAGAGAGAGAGAGAGAGAGAAGGGAAAGGATAACCAATTCATTACAATATTAACCACTAAGGAGCAAGGCAAACTTAAATAATATCACAGCAGGCATTAGAAATCCAAATTCTAATTAGGAGTTTTAAGCAAAGTGAGTAAGGTCCTGGATAGGGACATTACAGATCCACACATTGTTTAGTAGATACCTCCAAGAACCCACATACACAAGAGTAGGTTTGAAGTAAGACCAATATTGTTTATTGGTTCAAATTTATATTACTATGTTGTACTTTTGATTAACATCCAATGATTGGATGTGAAATTCACAAATTTGATTATATTGCCACTAGTTCTATTTCAAATTTTGGAAAAAATGGATATTTGACATATGTTCATAAATTTCAGTCAACACCATTTTAAAATAACACATCAGTTTATTTTTACACATTGAGAATATCATCCTTAGAATTGAACTGAAATTGACATAGGTCATAGGAAATAAATGCCCCAACTATTTGGTGTCTTCTACATTTTGAGTTTCTTATTACAATTCGGAGAAGAATATTACTCTCCAAATGGGTTTTGGACAGTAACATTTGTAATAACACATGCAAGAACCTTTTCTTTGATATTGCTCACTAACACTTTAGAACTGAAAATGTTTACAAAAAATGGCATGTACTTGCATGAGGACATTATATATTACAAGAATCCTGCACAAAAGTAGCTGGCAAGCTGCTCAAAAAGTAGTAACTAATAGCAAGTGGGATAATGCAGATGCTTTAATAAACCACTATCTTCTTTACTCAAGCAACATCTGGTTCATCTACTCGACTGGGGCATGTTTGGGAACAAACAGTCTCCATTTAAACTCAAGTCTCTGGAAATGCAATTATATTTGTTAGTGGAGAAGATACACCCATTGAATCTACAATAACTTTATGCTAAACTAGAATTTCCATTTTTCTTCAATTGGGATACTCTTTCCAAAATTGCATCTACCCTTTTACCAATTTGGGAAATCAATGGGTCTATTTGTGGATCTCGAAGGAGTTGGTCACCTAAATGAGAACCTTGAGACATATCAGGAACTTCTCTATGAAAGAGATCAGTACCTTGAGAAGCTCTCCATTTGTCAGCTGAATTAAAACCTTGGACCATAGATGGCTTCCCTTTGTTGTAAAATGAGGAGTGAGACTTCCTTGCTAAAGGAGGCAATGAACTTACATTTGAGGGATATTACCCAACATGAGTAACCTAGTTTCCCAAGTCCCGTAAATGCAAGGCCATTGATGAATAGGAATTTATAATAGAAATATTTGTGGTGGTAGAATGAAGTGCATGACCAAATTATTTGCCTGCTAATGAACCAATTTGAGGCTTCATTTCACATTGCTCTGTGGGATAATCCATAACACTTGTTACTTCTCTATCTAAATTTTTGTGATAGTGTACATGTGCACTGAAGAGCTTTTGTCACTACTTGACCTACTAGCAGATGGTGAGTACTCATCATCATCATCTGATATAGGCTTACATGCATATCTTACTTCTTTCCTTTGTAACTTTCCCCTTCCTAGCTCTTCCTCCTTATCTGTACCTTCTATCATGGGTCCAAGAATCTCTTCCCACTCTTTCCCATTAACCATGGGCTTTTACTCTTCATCTTGAGTAATTGGCATACCTTGGATGGCAAACCATTTTCTTCTAAAATGCCCTTTTCTCTCACTTTAAAATCTCTCTATTAAGAAGATTTTCTATATCTTCCTTTGTATATTGAATAGATGTAACTGCAATCCCATGTTCATCAAGAATATTCCTTGCACCATTGAGTAATATATCATGCAATTCCTTAATAGTTTCATTCTTAACAGAATTCATAACTATATTTTCCATAGCCAATTTTCTTCTTGATCGTTGCAATATTTTCTCCTCAATTGAACACTTTGTAATCAGTTGATATACAATCACATTTTTCTCTTGGCCAATCCTATGGGCTCACGATTGAGCCTCTAGATCCACAAAAGGGTTGAAATCTAGATCTGGTGGAAGAGTAGTATTAGCAAGAAGTCTTTCACTAACATCTCATCTTTATAACAACAAAATTTGGATTCACTAGAAGCATTAAAGAATCTGGATTGGACTCTTAAAGAAATCTTTGTAGTATTCTGGACTCAATTGCCTGTGCATTTTAGCATAACATAGCAAAGAAATAGAATCAAACTATTTGAGGAAGATACAGTAGCCGATCTATAAAACTTAACCTAAAAATTTAGTTCTACTAACGAAAATGTCTAATCATGTAGCAAGGTACAGAAGCTCGGGAAAGGTGTAACAAATTAATATGCAAATATTTTTTTTCATAACAGTATTTTCTACATTTATTATGATATTGATCCGAATTGATGCACCTTAACTATTTCATCGATCCCTTCCCTTTCATTTCAGCTGGTTTGCTCATTTTGCACATCATAGGCCAGGATTTGACAGGAGATATGACCTTAGTACTACCGGCTTTAATGATAAATTTTATCTTTTAGCTATTATTTTTTTGTCATTTTTCCTGTATGATGCTTTTGTATACAAACTGTAGATATTTTCTTGAAAACTTTTCATTTCTTCCTGTACGATGCCTTTGTATACAAATTTTGGAGAATCTCATGTAGAAATATGAAAATTATAATCTTCCTCCTAGAGCACACATTAATGAAGTTCTTTGTGCCTGTGCATTTCAATGTGTCAAAAGGGGTCATGGGGACTTCCTACGGGTCATAACATGTGATAAGGTGTACTAGGAACCCTAGGGAGTCCCCATGACCCCTTTCAACACATTTTTATGCTCAAGTGTGTCTAAAGGGGTCATGGGGACCCCTTAAGACACACTTGAGCATTCCAATGTGTCAAAAGGGGTCATGGGGACTTCCTAGGGGTCCTAACATGTGATAAGGCATACTAGGGCACCTAGGGAGTCCCCATGACCCCTTTTGACACATTTGAATGCTCAAGTGTGTCTAAAGGGGTCGTAGGATCTCTTAAGACACACTTGAGCATTCCAATGTGTCAAAAGGGGTCATCAGGACTTCCTAGGGGTCCTAACACATGATAAGGCATACTAGGACCCCTAGGGAGTCCTCATGACCCATTTTGACACATTTGAACACTCAAGTGTGCCCGAAGGGGTCCTAGGACCCCTAAAGACACACTTGAGCATTCTAATGTGTCAAAAGGGGTCATGGGGGCTTCTTAGGGGTCCTAACATGTGATAAGGCATTCTAGGACACCTAGGGAGTCCCCATGATCCCTTTTGACACATTTGAATGCTCAAGTGTGTCCAAAGGGGTCCTAGAACCCCTTAAGACACACTTAACCATTCCAATGTGTCAAAAGGGGTCATGGGGACTTCCTAGGGGTCATAACACATGATAAGGCATACTAGGACCCTTAGGGAGTCCCCATGACCCCTTTTGACACATTTTAACACTCAAGTGTGTCTGAAGCGGTCCTAGGACTCCTTAGGACACACTTCAGCATTCCAATGTGTCAAAAGAGGTCATTGGGACTTCCTCGGGGTCCTAAAATGTGATAAGGCATACTAGAACCCATAGGGAGTCCGCATGACCCCTTTTGACACATTTGAATGCTCAAGTGTGTCCGAAGGGGTCCTAGGACCCCCTAAGATAGACTTGAGAATTCCAATGTGTCAAAAGGGGTCATTGAGAATTCCTAGGGGTCATAATGCATGTTAAGGCATACTAAGACCCCTAGGGAGTCCCCATGACCCCTTTTGACACATTTGAATGCTCAATATTGTTCGAAGGGGTCATGGGGACCCCTTAAGGCACACTTGAGCATTCCAATGTGTCAAAAGGGCTCATGGGGACTTGTTACAGGTCCTAACATGTGATAAGGTGTACTAGGACACCTAGGGAGTCCCCATGACCCCTTTTGACACATCTAAACACTCAAGTGTATCCAAAGCAGTCCTAGGACCCCTTAAGACACACTTGAGCATTCCAATGTGTCAAAAGGAGTCATCAGGACTACCTAAGTTTCCTAACACAAGATAAGGCATACTAGGAACCCTAGGGAGTTCCCATGACCCCTTTTGACACATTTGAATGCCCAAGTCTATCGAAAGGGGTCCTAGGACCTCTTAAGAGACACTTGAGCATTCCAATGTGTCAAAAGGGGTCATCAAGACTTCCTAAGTGTCCTCACGCGTGATAAGGCATACTAGGAACCCTAGGGAGTCCCCATGACCCCTTTTGACACATTTGAACACTCAAGTGTGTTTGAAAGGGTTTGAGGACCCCTTAAGACACACTTGAGCATTCCAATGTGTCAAAAAGGGTCATCGAGACTTCCTAGGGGTCCTAACACATGATAAGGCATACTAGGACCCGTAGGGAGTCCTCATGTCCCCTTCTGACACATTTGAATGCTCACATGTGTTCGGAGGGGTCCTACGACCCCTTAAGACACACTTAAGCATTCCAAAGTGTCAAAAGGGGTCATCGGGACTTCCTAGGGGTCCTAAAGCATGATAAGGAGTACTAGGACCCCTACGGAGTCCCCATGACCCCTTTTGATACATTTGAATGCTCAAGTGTGTCTGAAGTGGTCCTAGGACCCCTTAAGACACACTTGAGCATTCTAATGTGTCAAAAGGGGTCTGTGAGACTTCTCAGGGGTTCTAATTCTTGATAAGGTGTACTAGGACCCCTAGGGAGTTTGCATGAACCCTTTTGACACATTTAAATGCTCAAGTGTGTCCGAAGCAGTCTGAGGATCAGTTAAGACACACTTAAGCATTCCAATGTGTCAAAAGGGGTCATCAGGACTTCCTAGGGGTCCTAACGCATGATAAGGTGTACTAGGAACCCTAAGGAGACCCCATGACCCCTTTTGACACATTTGAATGCTCAAGATTTTAGAAAGGGGTCATGGGGACCCCTTGAGACACACTTGAGCATTACAATGTGTCAAAAGGGGTCATGGGGACTTACTAGGGGTCCTAACACATGATAAGGCATACTAGGACACCTAGGGAGTCCCCATGACCCCTTTTGACACATTTGAATGCTCAAGTGTGTTCGAAGGGGTCCTAGGACCCCTTAAGACACACTTGAGCATTCCAATGTGTCAAAAGTGGTCATTGAGACTTCCTAAGGGCCCTAACATGTGATAAGGCATATTAGGACCCCTAGGGAGTCCCCATGACCCCTTTTGACACATTTGAACTCCTAAATCTATTGCAAGGGGTCCTAGGACCCTTGAAGAGACACTTGGGCATTCCAATGTGTCAAAAGGGGTTATTGGAACTTCATAGGGGTCCTAATAGGTGATAAGGCATACTAGGACCCCTAGGGAGTCCCCATGACCCCTTTCAACACATTTGAACACTCAAGTGTGTCTGAAGGGGTTCGGGGACCCGTTAAGACACACTTGAGCATTTGAATGTGTGAAAAGGGGTCATCTGGACTACCTAGGGTCCTAACGCATGATAAGGTGTATGAGGACTTGTAGGGAGTCCCCATGACCCCTTTTGACACACTTGAACACTCAAGTGTGTCTGGAGGAGTCCTCAAACCCCTTAAGACACATTTGAGCATTCCAATGTGTCAAAAGGGGTCATCAAAACTTCCTACAGGTCCTAATGCATGATAAGGTGTACTAAGATAGTTAGGGAGTTGCCATGTCCCCTTTTGATGCATTTGAATGCTCAAGTGTGTCTAAAAGGGTCATGGGGACTCCTAAAGAAACACTTGAGAATTCCAATATGTCAAAAGGGGTCATCAGGACTTCGTAGGTGTCATAACACATGATAGGGTGTACTAGGACCCCTAGGGAGTCTCCATGACCCCTTTTGAAACATTTGAATGGTCAAGTGTGTCCGAAGGGGTCATGAGGACCTGTTAAAACACACTCAATCATTTCAATGTGTCAAAAGGGGTCATCGATATTTCCTAGGGGTCCTAACACATGATAAGGTGTACTATGACCCCTAGGGACTCCCCATGACCCCTTTTGACACATTTGAATGCCCAAGCCTTCCCGAAGGGGTCGTAGGACCCCTTAAGACACACTCGAGCATTCCAATGTGTCCAAAGGGGTCATGGGGACTTCCTAGGGGTCCTAACATGTGATAAGGCATACTAAGAGACTTATGAAGTCCCCATGATCCCTTTTGATACATTTGAATGCTCAAGTGTGCCTGAAGGTTTGATGGGGACCCCTTAAGACACACTTGAGCATTCCAATGTGTCAAAAGGGGTCATCAGGACTTCCTAGGGGTCCTAACATGTGATAAGGCATAATAGGACCCATAGGGAGTCCCCATGTTCCCTTTTGATACATTTAAATGCTCAAGTGTGTCCGAAGGGGTCCTAGGACCCTTAAGACACACTTGAGCATTCCAATGTGTCAAAAGGTGTCATCAAGACTTCCTAGGGGTCCTAACATGTGATAAGGCATACTAAGACACCTAGGGAGTCCCCATGACCCCTTTTGACACATTTGAAAACCTAGGTCTATCCGAAGGGGTCCTAGGACCTCTTAAGACACACTTGAGCATGTGAATGTGTCAAACGAGGTCATGGGGAGTTCATAGGGTTCCTAACATGTGATGAGGTGTACTAGGACACCTAGGGAGTCCCCATGACCCCTTTTGACACAATTGAACACTCAACTATGTTGAAAGGGGTCATGGGGAGCCATTAAAAAATAGTTGAGCATTCCAATGTGTCAAAAGTGGTCATCGGGACTTCCCATGGGTCCTAATGCATAATAAGGCATACGAGGACCCCTAGGGAGTCCCCATGACCCCTTTTGACACATTTGAATGGTCAAGTGTGTTCGAAGGGGTCCTAGGACCCCTTAAGATGCACTTGAGCATTCCAATGTGTCAAAAGGGGTCATCGAGACTTCCTAGGGGTCCTAACATGTGATAAGGTGTACTTGGACATCTAGGGAGTCCCCATGACCTCTTTTGACACATTTGAATTCTCAAGTCTGTTGGAAGGGATCCTAGGACCCCTTAAGATATATTTGAGTATTCTAATGTGTCAAAAGGTGTCATGGGGACTTCCTAGGGGTCGTAACATGTGATAAGTCATACTAGGACACCTAGGGAGTCCCCATGACCCCTTTTGACACATTTGAATGCCTAAGTCTATCGGAAGGGGTCCTAGGACCTGTTAAGACACACTTGAGCATTCCAATGTATCAAAAGGGGTCATCAGGGGTTCCTAGGGCTCCTAATGCATGATAAGGTGTACTAGGACCCCTAGGGAGTCCCCATGACCACTTTTGACACATTTGAATGCTCAAGTGTGTCTAAAGGGGTCCTAGGACCCCTTAAGACACACTTGAGAATTCCATTGTGTCAAAAGGGGTCATAAGAACTTCCTAGGGGTCCTAACATGTGATAAGGCATACTAGGACACCTAGGGAGTCCCCATGACCCCTTTTGACACATTTTAATTCCCAAGTCTATTTGAAGGGGTCCTAGGACTCCTTAAGACACACTTGAGCATTCCAATGTGTTAAAAGGTGTCATGGGGAGTTCTTGGGCATCCTAACACGTGATAAGGCTTACTAGGATGCCTAGGGTGTCCCCATGACCCCTTTTGATGCATTTGAATGCTCAAGTGTGTTTGAAGGGGTCATGGGGACTCGTTAAGGCACACTTGAGCATTCTAATCAGTCAAAAGGGGTCATTAGGACTTCCCAAGGGTCCTAACGCATGATAAGGCATACTAGGACCCCTAGCGAGTCCCCATGACCCCTTTTGTCACATTTGAATGCTCAAGTGTGTCCAAAGGGGTCCTAGGACCCCTTAAGACACACTTGAGCATTCCAATGTGTCAAAAGGGGTGATCGAGACTTCCTATGGGTTCTAACATGTGATAAGGTGTACTAAGACACCTAGGGATTCCCCATGATGCCTTTTGACACATTTGAATGCCCAAGTCTATTGGAAGGGGTCCTATGACCCCTTAAGACACACTTGAGCATTCCAATGTGTCAAAATGGGTTATCAAGATTTCCTAGGGGTTCTAACGCATGATAAGGTGTACTAGGACCCCTTGGGAGTCCCCATGAACCCTTTTGACATATGTGAATTCTCAAGTGTGTCTGAATGGGTCTGAGGACCTCTTAAGACACACTTGACCATTCTAATGTGTCAAAAGGGGTCATCAGGACTTCCTAGGGGTTGTCACACATGATAAGGTGTACTAGGACCCCTAGGGAGTCCCCATGACCCCTTTTGACACATTGGAATGCTCAAGTTTGTCTTAAGGGGTGTTAGGACCCCTTCAGACACACTTGAGCATTCAAATGTGTCAAAAGGGGTCATGGGGACTCCTTAGGGGTCCTAGTACACCTTATCACGCGTTAGGACCCCTAGGAAGTCTCTCTCTACCTCTAGTGAACTATTCTTCAAAGCCTCCATTTCTATGAACTATTCTTTAAAGACCTAAAAGAAATGAGAAATAAATTTAGGCCAAAAATACATACTGCATTTTTGTATGTAGTACTGTAAGCTTCAACAATCCAGCTGGCTTCCTCTGCTAAGGCATGAAGAACTTCATCAATGTATGCTCTAGGAGGAAGATTATAATTTCCATATTTTTGTAAGAGATTCTCCAAAATTTGTATACAAAGGCAACCTATAGGAAAAAATGAAAAGTTTCCCATAGAATATCCACAATTCGTATACAAAAGCATCATACAGGAAAAATGACAAAAAAATAATAGTTAAAAGATAATATTATATATTATATACATTAGTATACATTAGTATATGTATTATATATATATATATATATATATATATATATATATATATATATATATATTATATACATTAGTACATATAATACATTAGTATATTATAATATATATAATATACATTATATATCATATGCCTCTTACACACACACACACACACACACACATTAGTATATATAATGTACACTTTATATATTATATACCCCATTTTATATGTAAAAGTTCATTTTTTTTCATTTGCTCCCACCCTTTTTTCATATCCCTAGGAATATCGGGTACTTGATATGTAATTAGATACCTAATTTTGGACAGGTAATATTTGACCAAAATATTCCCTGTCCCCATAGACCAGAGAAGCATGGGATTTCATACTTTTTTCATGCGTTGCAGAAAAAAAAAAAAAGTGATTTGGGGCCCATTGTTTAATTTTTGTCAACTTGTGGTCTCACCATGGGAAGCAGTAGTCATCGAAAGGCTAAACGCAAGAGAAAGGTGACTGATGAAGAAATTCAAGCATACAGGGAAAAAGATAAGGAAAATCATTGAAAAAGGAGAGAAGGTATGTTAAACATTAATCAAGGTGACCTTGTAAATGTAGTTGTAAGTGAAGAGGATGTTGAATTTGAAAATAATATGGAAATTAATTTTGTGAATAACAATGTATGGAGTGAAGATGAAAATGTAGAGATGGAGAATGAAATTGTAGACTTGGGGAATGAAAACGTATATTTGGGGAATGAAAATGAATGGAATGAAGATGAAAATGTACAAATGAAGATTGAAAATGTAGACTTGGTGAATGAAAATGTTGCACAAGAACCACATGAACGTTACACATCTCCAAATTATATGCGAAATGAAGTCCCTTGTAATAAAGATAATCAAACTTGAAATTCAGGGCTTTTAAGAACACCTAAATGGTTAATTGAAATTGAGGAGAACATTATGAATAATTGGGAAGGAAAGAGGTCACATAGAACTGTTAGGTTGTGGGCTTCAAGACTTTATGATCAATTTTTTGGAAACAAGACATTGGTTGAGCAATGTCAAATTTTTGTGCAGTTGTTAAAGATGCAAAAGATGAGACCTATGCTTGTGAAATTGAAGATTCATGTGAATAAGAAAATGGAGAGAAATTCCATTGTTGTGAAGAATCTTTTCAATGCTCTCAATAGCATTAGGAAGACTAGCAGAGAAAAAGACAAGAGAGTTGCTCGGAGGATTATTACAACCTCCTTAGTAAGTCATCAGTTGAGAAAGACTTGTTTGATGAGACAAACTTGTGTTGACTTCAATATAGACCATAAAACTTTGGGTAGAGCACTTGCAAGAAGAGAAAAACTTGATGATCCGCTTCAAATTGATACATGGGCTTATGTTGGGAGACTTCCACATTTCGATAAGAAGCTAATAAATGTTGTTAATGATGAAATTCAACAATTTTTGGATGCTAACTCAAGAGTGTCACCAAATGTGAAGGATGTCTTGAAGTTGAGAGTTGGTAATCAAGACCACACTCCACATCCTAAACATTATGTGGAGGTAAGTCAAACAATGTTGTATAAAAAATTTTGTGAGACACATCCAACATTGAAAATATCACAAAGGTCTTTTGAATCTGTGAAGTCATTTTATTGTGTACCCCTTAAGATTCAGAATACATGTTGTTGCAAATATCATGTTGAGTTTTCAATGCATCATGAATTATTACAGTCCATTCATTCTTCCCAAATCATTAAGAGACTCGCTAGATCAATTTTTATGTCATAGAGATGATGGTTGTTTATTTTATAAAAAAGATTGCTTAAATGCCAAGTGCTCAGAATGTGGTGGCTTGTCTAAGTTTTGAACATGTTTTCATGAGGGTTTGAAATACAATTTTGGAAAGACACTCATCCAAAAAAAGGTATATGAAACAGTGAAATATACATTGAAGAGCGGAGGTGAAGGCTCTAGATGTGAGTTAGTTGCAAAAGAATTCAATGTTGCTAATTTTATCTCAAATTTCAAGACAAATATTTTTTACAAGTATGCATTGCATAGTCACAGGTCTCAATGGTTGGATAAAAAATTTAGGACATGTAAGGACACTTTACCCATTGGAACTATTATATCCGTTGTAGACTTTGCGGAGAACTAAACATTGCAGGCCCTAAATGAGACTCAAGCTCAATATTCCAATTCCATTCAGGTTGCTATTTTTGTACACATCACATATAGACATTCCCCTAATAGCACAAAAGATGAGTGAAAGATAATTAGAGAATACCATTTTTATATGAGTGATGATAGGTCTCAATCTCATGAGTTTGTTCAACATTGTTTCCAGAACTATTTTGACTTCTTGCAGGAAAATGGTATTGCTATGGATATGCATCTCATTCGGTCAGATAATTGCATCGGTCAATTTAAGAATGCCAAAATGTTTTATTGGTTGTGTAGAATGCATGTGGAGAGAGGTGTACCTGTAATGTCCCCAATTTGGACCTTACTTGATTTATCTTAAAATTCATAATTAATATTTGGATTTACCTTGGGAATGGTAATTTGTAATGTTGTATACTAGGAGGATGCCAATCCCCAATAATTATAATACATCATTATATAATTTTATACTTATAATCACAAGAATTCATAATTCTTTATATAATGTATTTATTTCATATTATATATTAGTTAGTTATTTATCAATATATTTGAGTTAAATTATTTCAAATGCAAGTTTACTTCATAACAATATTACTATATTTCATAATTTATTATTTAAATTTTCATAACTTATTATTCTAAAGTTTATTTCATATTATTGTTAATATCTAATTCATACAATACTAATAAATAAATTAACTCAAAAGATATACTTACCTTCTTTATGCCTTTATTTTTAGCTTATTCAATATTTATTTCCTTTTAATATTCTCCTACATTTCCTCCTTGATCTTCTCCTATATTTTCTCCTATATTTTCTCCTACATTTCTTTTCTTGTTTTCGTTGGAATTTGAATAATCACCTCTTCTTATTATTCTTCTCATTTTTATTTATTTCTTCTATGTATTTATTATTCAGGAGGAATGGATTTGATATCCATTATATACATTTTCATGTTGAAGGGTTGCCACCTTTAGATTTAGAGACATGCCTCTATATTTTGGAATTGACAATGCAATTATTCTTTGGTCTGTGAAGCCATTTCCAATATGGAAATAATTGTGTATGCTTCTTAAAAGATGTTGTTCTGATATACAATTAAATATCCTGCACCAACGGTTTCTATAACAACCTTCTATACTCTTAATAGAAAAATTTCCACAAGGGAATATATACGTTTATCAGATATCAAATCTTCTCTGATATATGAGCCATCTCTGATGTATCGATAATGATTTATGCTCGCAGTGCCTATTAGAACATTCCTGTTCAATAGGGTGTATCTCCTCCTCCGCAAATAAATCTCATCCTTCCTCATGCCCTTACCCAATTTTTGAATGCCATTTTATATATTGGAAAAGTCGTGTCCTAAAGACATATCCTATCAATGTACCCCTTCAAAATTAATATGCGTGTCACAGTAAACATGGTCGATGATTATCGTTAATGAATAGTGCTTCCGTTGGGCGATCTATTCATTTGTACAAGCCCATTAACTATTGTAAACAATATTTTCCTTATATATGGGAATTGATAGCTATTATTGCCATATAGACAAGCTTGCCCGGACTGCATTTCCTTCGATATACTAAGGATGGAATATATATTATATTATTGTATTATATCATTTATATTTTATATTATTTAATCACATATTATTTTAACAATATATTATATTATAATAATATATTTAATTTTATTAATTTATTTATTACATTTAAATAATTATCATTTATATTGTTAATTATATATAACTATGATCTATATTGTTTTTTTATTAATATTCATAATTATTTCAATAATATATTATTATATATTACATATTAATATTCTAATAATATATTATTATATGGATTGATATTAATATTATTTAAGATTAATATTCTATTATGTTATTATTAATATTAATAATTAATAATTATTAATGTTATGTATAACAATTATTCATAAGGACTCATATATTTATTATTATTAGAATAATGTTCAAATCAAGTTTACTCATTTGTATCGTCAATTACGGCTCATGACAGTACCTCATATTTGGATTTTTTTTGAGTTAGGGCATGGGAAAGGGGAGCATGATGGAGCAGGTGCATGTGTGAAGAGAGCTCTAGTTAAGGAGCAATTGAGGATTTCAGCTATTGTACTTCTTGATGCTCATTCTATTATTGATTGGTGTACTTTAGCATTGTCACAAGGGGGGACTCTTGATTCTATAGTGCATAGCTTCTTTTGGTTGGTTGAGGAGGGAACTATAGGAGATAGATTGGATTGTCAAACAGTGAAAGACTCTTCAAAAATGCATTCATTTCGAAGCTCCAATAGTAGTACATGGACCATTTGGACACAAGAGTTGGCTTATTTTTTCCCTATGTATTTTCAATATGATTGGGATCATTGCGAGTCAAGTGAGTGGGTGGATACATGGGTTCCACAGTATCTAACTCCTTTATCTTTGACACTCTCTATAAGAAATGATGACATGGACACTTCAATTGACTATGACCATCTTTCAGATCTTCTGAAGCCGGAAGATGTTTTTGCATTGGTTGCACCGTAGGGGAATGATGAGAGGTCGGATTATTGGTTAGCACGTTGTGTACAAGGTAAAAAAAAGTTTGTACAATCGATGACAGATGGTGATGGGTTCACATATCCTACTGGTTCAGTTGTTGTTGTGGGAACATGGCTGCGAACATACATGATCAGAAAGAATGGAATTCCCACATTTGGAGACTATGAGAAGCACAAAACTATTCTCATGTATTCACACCTTGTTATAGAAACAAATGTCAAGGTGTTAAAAAATCAAGGAAGACCAAAGACAAAAGAAATTTGGACTATTAGTATTGTTGATCATGAAGCACTATTGGAGACCCTGAAGCAAAGAGATGACCCTTCAAGAACACTTGACTAGGTAATAAGTTAACTTAGTGCATTGTTTTCTAAGTTCATTAAGCTTAATTTCAATACATTAATTTCACCTTTCTTAGATTGTATTTTGAGTCAATAAACTTGGTTTTGTATGTAGATTGTAACTTGTGTAGGAGCACCTATGAAGACGCCTATGATCACCATGGATCCAATTAGAGATAGAAGGACAAAAGGATCCTTAATGGTTAATTGAGATCTTTTGAAGCCTTTAATGGCAATATGTAACAATCAATTTGATTTAAAAGTTAAATGTCCTAGAACTCTTGATAAGGACTTATGACCAAAATCATGTATGGGTGGCCAATAGTGCCAAGAAGGGATCTTACATGTCATTTACTTATGTCATTTGCATGGTTTGAAATCTTACATGTTTGATTGTTGTTTCTAATGCTTTAAGGATATTATTTTTCATCATTTCAAACAATCTATAAAAGTTAAACCTTAAACATAATAAGCTTCACAATTCAAATTTCACAAGCTTAATCATGATTAGTTTCATAGTTCAAATTTCAAGTATACTACTTATAGTCAGTTGAAAGCGGCTCAGCAGTGTATCTTTCAAATTGTTTGACCTGACATCAAACCATCTGCTCCATTGGCTTCGATTGGCTAGGTAAACACTAGTGACAACCCCATTCTACCCACGGAGTCATAGGAATGCTCGCAACCACGCTCAACCCAACTGACCCCAAGGTGCACTAAGCATGATTGGGTAGTGATCTTCTGTGGCTCATATCTTAGAGCTCATGAGAGGTATCAACAAACCATTAGGTTCTATGGGATCATGTTTCTAAGGTCTATGATAACCTCTCTCAATTTTGGGCTATTAGACTTCATTTGCATTTGGCAAGGCGATCTCAGTCGATGCCAAAACTTGCACTAAGGCTTAGTTGAAAGTGGCTCAGTAGCATTTCTTTCAAACCGTCTGACCTGGCATCAAACCATCTTCTCCATCAGCTCTGGTTGGCCGGGTAAACACTAATGACAATCCCATTCCACCCACAGAGTCACTGGAACGCTTGCAACCACGCTTGACCCAAGTGACCCCAAGGTGCACTAAGCATGATTGGGCATTGACCTTATAGGGCTCATATCTTGGACCTCGTTAGAGGTATCAAAAAAATGTTAGGTACTACAAGATCATATTCCTGAGTTCTACAATAACCTCTCTTAGTTTTGGGTGATTTAACTTTGTTTTCATTTGGCAAGACGATCTCAGTTGATGCCAAAACTTGTAGTGAGGGTCAGTTGAGAGAAACTCAGTAGCATATCTTTCAAACCATCTGACCTAGCATCAAACCATCTACTCCATCAGCTCTGGTTGGCCAGGTAAATGCCTATGACAACCCTGTTCCATCCACGAAGTCACAGGAATGCTCGCGACCACAGTCGACCCAAGTGACCCCAAGGTGCACTAAGCATGATTGGGCAGTGATCTTCCGTGGCTTGTATCTCAGAGCTCATGAGAGGTATCAAAAAAACATCAAGTGCTACAAGATCATTTTTTTGAGGTCTATAATAACCTCTCTTAGTTTTGGGCGATTTGACTTTGTTTGCATTTGGCAAGGTGATCTCAGTTGATGCCAAAACTTGCAATGAGGGTTAGTTGAAAGCGGCTTAGCAGCATATCTTTCAAACTATCTGACATTGCATCAAACCATCTACTCCATCAACTCTAGTTGGCTTAGTAAATTCTAGTGACAACCCCATTCCACCCATGGAGTCATCGAAACTCTCGCGACCACGCTTGACCCAAGTGACCCCAAGGTGCACTAAGCATGATTGGGTAGCAATCTTCTATGGCTTGTATCTCAGATATCGTGAGAGGTATCAACAAACTATTAGGTGCTTCAGGATCTTGTTTCCAAGGTCTACAATAACCTCTCTTAGTTTTGGGCGATTCAACTTCATTTGCATTTGGCAAGGTGATCTTAGTCGATGCCAAAACTTGCAGTGAGGGTCAGTTGAAAGTGGCTCAGCAATGTATCTTTCAAACCATTTGACCTGGCATCGAACCATCTACTCCATCAGCTCTATTTGGCTAGGTAAATGCTAATGACAACTCCATTCCAACCATGGATTCACCACAACGCTCACGACCATGCTCGACCCAAGAGACCCCAAGGTGCACTGAGCATGATTGGGCAGCGATCTTCTGGGGCTTGTATCTGAGACCTCGTTAGAGTTATTGACAAACCATCAAATGCTACAGGATCATGTCTCAGAGGTCTACAATAACCTCTCTCAATTTTGGGTGATTCAACTTCATTTGCATTTGGCAAGATGATCTCAGTCGATGCCAAAACTTGTAGTGAGGGTTAGTTGAAAGCGGCTCAGTAGCATATCTTTCAAACCATCTGACCTAGAATCAAACTATTTTCTCCATTGGCTCTGGTTGGCCAAGTAAATTCCAGTGACAACCCCATTCCACCCACAGAGTCACAAGAATGCTCATGACCACGCTCGACCCAAGTGACCCCAAGGTGCACTAAGCACGATTGGGAAGTGATCTTCTATGGCTCGTATCTCAGAGCTCATGAGAGGTATTGGAAAACTATCAAGTGATAAAAGATCATGTTTCCAAAGTCTACAATAACCTCTCTTGGTTTTGGGTGATTTGACTTCATTTGCATTTGGCAAGGCGATCTCAGTCGATGCCAAAACTTGTAGTGAGGGTCAGTTGAAAGTGGCTCAACAGCCTATCTTTCAAACCATCTGACATTACATCGAACCATCTACTCCATCAGCTCTAGTTGGCTAGGTAAACACTAGTGACAACCCCATTCCACCCATGGAGTCATCAGAACGCTCACGACCACGCTTGACCCAAGTGACCCCAAGGTGCACTAAGCACAATTGGGCAGAGATCTTCCATGGCTTGTATATCAGAGCTCATGAGAGGTATCAACAAACCATTAGGTGCTACAAGATCATGTTTTTGAGGTCCACAATAACCTCTCTCAATTTTGGGCGATTTGACTTCGTTTGCATTTGGCAAGGAGATCTCAGTCGATGCCAAAACTTGTAGTGAGGGTTAGTTGAAAGTGGCTTAGAAGCGTATCTTTCAAACCATCCAACCTAGCATTGAACCATCTACTCCATCAGCTCCAGTTGGCCAGGTAAATGCTAGTGACAACCCCGTTCCACCCACTGAGTCACCAGAATGCTCATGACCACGCTCGACCCAAGTGACCCCAAGGTGCACTAAGCACGATTGGGAAGTGATCTTTTGGGGCTCATATCTCAGACCTCATGAGAGGTTTCAAAAAACTATTAGGTGCTATGAGATCATGTGTTTTTGGTCTACAATAACCTCTCTCAGTTTTGGGTGATTCAACTTCATTTGCATTTGGCAAGATGATCTCAGTCGATGCCAAAACTTGTAGTGAGGGTCAGTTGAAAGTGGCTCAACAACATATCTTTCAAACCATTTGACGTGGCATCAAAACGTCTACTCCATTAGCTCTAGTTGGCTAGGTAAATACCAGTGACAACCTCATTCCACCCACGGAGTCACGGGAACGCTTGCGACCATGCTCGACCTAAGTGACCCCAAGGTGCACTAAGCACGATTGGGTAGTGATCTTCTGTGGCTTGTATCTCAGAGCTCATGAGTGGTATCAACAAACCATTAAGTGCTATGAGATTTTGTTTTCAAGGTCTACAATAACCTCTCTCAATTTTGGGTGATTCGACTTCATTTGTATTTGGCAAGGTGATCTTAGTCAATGCCAAAACTTGCAATGAGCGTCAGTTGAAAGTGACTCAGCAGCATATCTTCAAAACCGTCTGACATTGCATCAAACTGTCTACTCCATCAGCTCCAATTGGCCATGTAAACATTAGTGACAACCTTGTTCCACCCACGGAGTCGCCAGAACGCTCACGACCATGCTTGACCCAAGTGACCCCAAGGTGCACTAAGCATGATTAGGCAGTGATCTTCCATGGATCATATCTCCGAGTTTGTGAGAGGTATCAACAAAATGTTAGGTGCTATAGGATCATGTTTCTAAGGTCTACAATAACCTCTCTTAGTTTTGGGTGATTTGACTTCATTTACATTTGGCAAGATGATCTCAGTTGATGCCAAAACTTGTAGTGAGGTTCAGTTGAAAGTGGCTCAACAGTGTATCTTTCAAACCATCTGACTTGGCATCAAACTATCTACTCCATCAGCTCTGGTTGGCCAGATAAATGCCAATGACAACCCTATTCTGTGCACGGAGTCACCGGAATGCTTGCGACCATGCTCAACCCAAGTGACCCCAACGTGCACTAAGCACGATTGGGAAATGATCTTCCAGGGCTTGTATCTCAAACCTCGTTAGAGGTATCAAAAAACCATCAGGTGCTATGAGATTGTGTTTCCAATTTATACAATAACCTCTCTCAGTTTTGGGTGATTCAACTTCATTTGCATTCGGCAAGATGATTTCAGTCGATGCCAAAACTTATAGTGAGGGCTAGTTGAAAGCGGCTCAGTAGCATATCTTTCAAACCATCCAACCTGGCATCAAACCATCTACTCCATCAGCTCCAGTTGGATGGGTAAACACTAGTGACAACCCTGTTCCACCCACGGAGTCACGGGAATGCTCGCGACCAGGCCCTAAGTGACCCCAAGGTGCATTAAGTGCGATTGGGCAGCGATCTTTTGTGGCTCATATCTCAGACCTCGTGAGAGGTATCAACAAACTATTAAGGGTTGTGGGATCATCTTTTCGAGGTCTACAATAACCTCTCTCAATTTTGGGCTATTCGACTTTGTTTACATTTGGAAAGGCGATCTCAGTCAATGCCAAAACTTGTAGAGAGGGTTAGTTGAAAGTGGCTCAATAGTGTATCTTTCAAACTATCTGACATTGCATCAAACTGTCTACTCCATCGGCTCTGGTTGGCTGGATAAATGCCAGTGGCAACCTCGTTCCACCCACATAGTCACTAGAATGCTCGCGACCTTGCTTGATCCAAGTGACCCCAAGGTGCACTAAGCATGATTGGGCAATGATCTTCTATGGCTCAAGTGACCCCAATATGATGAGTTATATACACAATGAGTATATACATAGTATTGAAACAATGTAGTACTAAGTGGCTCAAGTGAGTATATATAATGGTATGAAACATAGGAACATAGGAAATCTATAGAAATTAAACCTCAAACATAATAAGCTCCATGAACAGGGTATTCCAGAGTAATGAAAAACAAATGTAAGTTCAATAAGATATAATTTAAATCATAATGATAATCATAGTCAAGATATAACTTCACCATTCAATTCCATAAACATGAATAATAAATATGTATATATAAAAGATGATGCAAATATAACATATAAATGAACATGTTCTATATACAAAGTATCAAATGTATCAAAAGTATCTCCATACACAATTATGGCACATGCCATTTCAAAATGTCTACAAAATCAATGTTTTAAGGTGTACAAAGTGGCATATATGCCATCTCAAAATGTGCCAAGTGGCATCTCTAAATGACCACAAAACTAAAATTGCATCCTATGCCATAGGGGGATCATCAAAATGTAGCCTCTTTGAAGAAGTGTTGGGCTCTGATTGATCCTGCATAAAAAATGAGTTCAAACCCAAGTTAGATTGCTTACTTTATATGATTTGTACATGTATATATATACATATAGATATGTATACATATATATATATATATGTGTGTGTGTGTGTGTGTGTGTGTGTGTGTATGTGTATATATATATATGTATATATGTATATATATATATATGTATATATGTATATGTATGTATATATGTATATGTATATGTATGTATATATATATATATGTCTATATATGTCTATATATGTATATATGTATATATATGTATATATATATATATATATATATATATATATATATATATATATATATATATATATATATATATATATATATATATATATATATATATATATATATATATATATATAGTTCATAATTCAAACACTAATTTAATTAAAATTATAACTGAATACAAATATCTATACCTGGTCTCTCAGTCGCCTACCATGATCAGGTGCCCTAGCATAAGTCCTGGGTAGCAAAGGGACCATGCCAACAATACCAACTCTGACCTATAAATATATATTTGCAATAATGAGATTAGTAGAGTGGTGCAACATAGAGTAATAAATCTACAAAATAGGATGATAGCATAATAAAATTAAAAATTTATTGAACTAAAATTAAAACTTACATCTGGTGATCCCTCCTTTGGAATAGTGGGCTGGGTCAACAAAGATACAAAAGATTCTCATGGGCCCTCCCTCACACTCGGAGTAACCTATGAGAGTAAAAAGATTGTCAATTATATATCAATGTACTTCATCATAGAAACCTTATTTACAAAATACAAATAACAATATGTAAAAGTCTACGTACAATCGGGCTATCACTCTGAATCAAGATGCCTATAACCCTATGCTCCCAAACTGGTGTCGGGACATCATCAATAGCCACACCCTATACAATAAAGTGCAAGTAAAATATTTATTACTACACACAAGTGGCATACATATGCATGCATAATTAATCTTAAACAATTAACTACCTTTCCTTTGTTGACACCTGATGAAGGAACCCCCTCGTACCCCCCACTGACATCGGCTGTAGCCTGCAAGAACATAATAAGATGACGATATATTAGTAAATGTATGAGTTTTATTTCTCTAATTGATAGATATTTAAGCATGTACACCAAATGATATAAAAAATAACTAATGGGTATATAATTTATAATATAGCATATAGTCATCAAGGCTAAATGAAATGGTTGAAAGTGTGGACTCATCCACCTGTCTCACCTCCTCCTGTGTCATTGACTGAACTTAAATGGAAAAAATATATATACATAAGTGCATGCAATCATTAAAACTAATCTAAATAAATAAATTATTTTTAAATTAATTAAGTCATGTGACAAATTTATTTATAATGTTTACTCTTACTGTATCAACAAGAGTCAATGGTTCTATGTACACCTCCTGAGCACTCTCATGAGATGTAGATGCTCCATGAGGTGTTGCAGACTCTAGAACTATGTCTCTTATATCCTCCTCATCAATAACATACTGATATGTATCAGCATCAGTAAGTGGTCCGAGGAACATATTCTTGCATATAATGCAAATATGGGGCTCGCATACATGTGAACTCTGACGAGATGTCTATGAGCCAACATCATCCACACCAGGAGGCAACACTGACCTAGTTTGTGTGATCAACTGATCACTCAGTAAATGAATGGCCCTAATAGTCTATGAGGCAGCCTCTGCAATGATATCGGGATGCTGCACTCAAGGAGGGGGTGCAACATTAGTGGGGGGGACAAAGGTAGTGGCCTTTTTACACTAGGCAAATGGCCTAGTCTGAGGAGCTCCTCTGCCTATGCCCATGTTGGGCCTCATACTCCAATAATCAACATGGTGACCAAGCACAAACTCAACATACAATTTTTTTATGAAATAAAATGCGACCTCCAAATTGCTATGGGGTGGTTTATCAAAAACCATCTACCAGGGATCCTAAAAGTTTGTGCGCATTGCTTCATTTGTGCACCATTTTATTGATAATTTGGGATTTTTGGGGTCAACTAGTATTCTAGTTTTAGGATTGTCAAAAAGGGCGGCTATATCTTCCTTACTTATATTAAGGGCAGCAATCCCATCATGGTCAAGCCCGTCATCAAATTGTGCGTGCATATCATCACGCAAATGAAGAGCAGCATTATGTTGCTGCATGAGTGTGTCAATATTTTCAACAATTGTATTTAGTGTGGCGAGCATGGGACCTAATGTAGGTATATTTTGATATGTGTTTTGGAAACCTCGTACTGTGTTCAAATTATCTTGTATCAAATCTTGTAAAGATTGAGGGTTTAGATATGAGAGATTGTTTGCAGGATCGTTATTTGGTGCGGGAGGGTTATTTTCTTCATTATTGTCAGCCATGCCTGATTAAATAAAAAACAAATCTAAATTTTAATCTGATTTCATATATTATTACAAATATAAATATAAAACCCTATTTCAACAAAAAAAACTACATTTAGCATGAAAATAAAATAAAATAATTAAAAGAAACAAATAATTTACTTATCGAATATGCTAGGGAGTCAAATTTGTTGTTGCCTAAATTAGATACCCAAAAATATATCGTGTATATGATATTTCAAGTCGTTATTGCAAGCAAAAAACATGAAAAGAAATGAAGAAAAGGGCTTGCAGTTTTCAAATTTATGCCACAGGTATCAGGTACTCGATAACATATCGCGTACCTAATATATTATCAGGTACCTGATTAGGCTTGTGGTTTGGTGTCAAATTTTCCCAGGTGTACTGACACCCAGGCCTACTAAAAAGTCAACAAGTGTTTTCATGCACTTTTGGACTAGTGAAAAGTGAATATTTTTCACATTGCCACTTTTTGGCCCCTCATGATCTTGCACATACCCACCTATGTGCAAAGATTCAATGTCAAGCATCGTGAAATGAAAATAATAGATGAGAACCTAGCAGATGTTGATGAATCTTGTCAACTTATCTGGAGTTTACTTTTAGCTATCAGAGAGAAAAATGAGAAAATTGCATTCCAAAATTTGTCTAAAAAGAGAAAGAATTCAAAAGGTAAAGGAATATTTATTGAAGATAATGTAGCAAAGATGAATAAAGAGTCAAAGGTATCACTTACCAAGGTGATTGATACAACTATTGGTCAAGCAATTAAGAATAGTTCACATGATGCATTGAATCCTGAAGTGATTCAGATTGAGGATAAAAATGACTAGGATGTACTCATTGAGGACATCACAAATGGTGATCCTGAGGACAAGAATGATGAGGATGTAAATATTGCACCAACAAACACTCAAGATGAAGCACAAGTCACTGAATGTGTATTTTACATCATTACTGAGCGAGCTTCCTATACTTGCAGAAGCAGTAGAAATTCTTTCATAGGAACAACCCAATGGCTCAGACCCCGAGAAAAATAAAGATACAATAGGGGAACAAGACATTGAAACACCTGTAGAGATAAATAAGTTTGAAGGAACAAAGGAAACTACTACCAAAACAAAGGTAGAAGATGAGCCTAAGGTAATCAAGGTGATCCCACCTGACACCACATCTGAGGCTCCCACTCATTCAACTAACACGTAGGTTACCGGGGAGTAGAGGAAGGAAGAGAGTGTGTCAACCGGGAAGGATACTCCAAAGATAGAAGACAAGGCTCTTGTCACCATTCAGAAGAAGTTACGCCTTGCACCAGAAAAGAAGAAGAAAAAGAAAGGAAAAGGGTCGGTCACTCTAAATGAAGTTATAGTAATACATGAGTGTGACCTGAGGACCCTTAGCCCCAAAGAACTCAAAAAATATGGGGAGTTATGTACGAGGAAAGTGGCACAAGAAAAATTGAGGCAAGAGAGTAAGAGAAAGGAAATATTGGAAAATGTAAGAGATATCTTACAACAAGTTGTATCTAAAGTACATATAGATGAAGACACACCAATAATGGACCAACTTGCCACTCTTAATGAAGGAATTAATGCCCTAGACATGGACACTGACAAGAGAATTGAAGAAAGGGCAGAGTCAAGGATTCAACATAAACTTGCAGAAAGAATCAGCCAAGACATGGCAATAAACAAGGTCAAATTATTTGAGGTAATAACCAAGATCAGATCTATAACCTAGTTAATTCATCAATTCTTACTGAAGCTATGCATTGTGGAAAACTTCACTGTTGAGATCAGTGAAAAGATCAAAGGTCTGGAAGATGAAATCAAGGCTAGTGCAAATGCTGCTATCACCGAGCCACAAGCTTTTTCAAAGCATATTCAAAGAGTTCAAGATCTCAGGTGGTTGATAGCAGATCTCAAGAAACAAGAAGAGCATATCATAGATCAGATCACAGAGTTATAGATAGAACTCCTTCCATACCTGAATATTTTTGAAAAAATATTGTCAAAGTGGAATAACTTGTTGCAACACCAGAAATCTCTATGTTGGAAAACATCTTTGACATGCATGGACAAGTTAGTCTTGAGCACATTGCTCTCACCAACTTGAAAGAGGAATGGGAAAACCTCTTGGAGTCACTAAAGAAAACCCATCAACACATTTTTGACAAGATGTGAGTATACAGTTTAATTTTTGTATTTGAAATTACTATCAAAAAGGGGGAAATCAATGTATATATTGATATGCCAAATATATACATATATGCTATGTATACTACATATTATCGGGAGCATACACTTAGGGGGAGTATTTAGAAATTTTTGATATGTATATGTATATGGTGGAGATATAAGTTATATGTACAAAATTTTGTCTATATACATTCAAGTTTTGATACTAATGCCAAAGGGGGAGATTTTTATCTCTATTGAGCATTAAAGGTTGTCATTAGTATCAAAGGTTATCAAAGATATCGTTCAGTTACTTATATTGAGCTAGTTGGTAACTAGAAGAAAAATAGATCAGTTGGTTAACCTTATACACTGAGCATCAGTAGACACTGACATCGAGTGATAGTAAACACCGAGCACCAATATACACTAAGCAATTTATACAGTGTTTACCGATGATCACAAGAAATGACATAGTAATCAGGAATGACACATTCTTCTATGCAAACGGTTACAATAGATCAGAAAATGTTTTACAAAGATTGAGGAATATTTATTGTCAAGATATTCATTAAATGCAATGTATATCTTATGTAATAGCTTGATCTAGGTTATTTTTGTACATAGTAGATCTTAGGGTTTTGTCTAAGATTTGGAAACCTAATTTTGTTTAAGCGGCATAAAGAAGTATGCTATATAATTCTATATTTGCATCATTTGTGATGTGAGCTGATATATGAGTTAAGGAGCACTTGAAGCACTTGCCTAACTTCAAGACTATTAGTTGATAGAGCAGAACAATATACAGAGGTTATCAGATTAAGCAGAATTAGAGTAGGCTAACTGAGTAGTTCAGAGAAAAAATTCATCACAGTAAAGGTGATATTTTGTCAGTAATTTATTGATCTATATCAGACAAGTTAAGTTGTCATTAGAAGATAATTTCCTATTGCTTTCTAACAATTGTAATGGAGTTTTGGTTAAATCTCTTAATGGAGTAGACTTGACAGTCTTATGTAAATCTCTTAACTGAGTGCACACTCAAGTAGTGTTGCTAAAATCCTATAACTAGGTAGATCTAGCTGATCTAATATGTTACTCCTAACAAGGTAAGATCACCAAAAGTGATCAAAACTTGTAGCCCTAATAGGCAAACCTTTTCTATCTGCAGTAGTGACAAATTTGTGGGTGTCATCCCCACCGCAGTTTTTACCTTCTAACAAGGGTTTTTGCATTACCAAAATACTTGTGTTATGTGACTGTTATATTGTTGATTTCATGTTATTTACTTTCACAAGTTAAATGGATGAATGATACATGTAATTAGATACAAGTTATTTTGCAAGGTTATTACTGTTTACTATCATAGATCTAAAAGGTTTACAAGTAAAAGTTTTTGTGGGCACTAATTCACCCCTCCCCTCTCAGTAGCCTATCTCTCCTACTTCCAAAAATTCATCAACTCTCACATTTGCACTTTCCATAATTTTGTTAGTGTTATAATTCAAACACTTATAAGCTTTAATCTTTGTGGAATAACCTAGGAATATGCCTTCATCACTTTTTGCATCAAACTTTCCATTTCTATTGTCCTTCAATATATAGCATTTACTCCCAAAGGTTCTAAATTATTTCACATTAGGTGCATATCCATGCCATAATTCATAAGGTGTAGCATTTGTACCTTTCTTGATTTGTACCCAGTTTAGGGTATAAAGAATTGTACTTATAGCTTCTCTCTAGTATTTTTGTGCAACATTCTTCTCAATCATTAGTGTCCTTGCACAATCCATAATAGATCTATTTCTCCTCTCAGCTATACCATTTTATGGAGGTGTTCTAGGTATAGACATCTATCTCTTGATTCATCTATCATTACAGGAAACAAATTGAACTCATTTGATATAAAATCTCCACCTTGGTCAGATCTCAAACATTTCAGGCTTCTACTTGTTCCTTTTTGAACCTTTTCCAAATACAACTTAAACAATTGAAATGCATCATATTTGTCATTTAAAAACATTATAGTCATCATCTTAGTGTAGTCATCAACAAAAATAATAAAATAATTAGCACCACAATAACTTTGTATACCCATAGGTCCACAAAGGTCAGTATGAACCAAATCCAAAGCATTCTCAGAAGTAAATGTCTGTCTCTTGAAACTAGACTTAGTCATTTTACCCAATTGACATTGTTTACACATTACATTATCAAGTTTCTTCAATCTCAGAAAACCTCTAACTTTCTTCTTTTTACTAATACTCACCAAATTGTCAAAGTTAACATGACATAGCCTCTTATGTCATAACCAAACATCATCAAATTGTGCAAACAAGCATGTCTCTTTAGATAGATCTAGATAGAACAAATTACCTCTAGTCTACTCTCCACTTCCAATTAGTTCACCAGTAGCATCAAATATTTTATCCTTTCTGTGCTGAAATTCCACTTGGTAACCAATGTGATTAAGTTGTGCAACAGTCAACAAATTATAGTTAAGACCTTCAACCCAATAGGAATTTTCACATGTGATCTTATCAATTAGCTTAATTGATCCTTTACCTCTTACAGGACATGGTGCATCATTACCAAACTTAACACTTCTACCTTTGTAATGATCTAAGGTTTCAAATTTACTTTTATCACTAGTCATGTGATGTGAGAAACCACTATCAATAATCCATTTATCACCTTTAGTCACATAAGAAATAAGTGTAGTTTTCTCATCCTCATCAGAATCATCTTTCATAGCAATGTAAACTAGTTCAATATCAAAATCATCACTATCACTATCACTATCAGTTTCCTCTTCTGCAACATAATAGGATTTCTTACCTTTATCCTTGTAATCTCTATACCTTCGGTAATCTCTGTTATCTCTCTTATCCTTGTACTTGCTTTCTATTTCCTCATCCTTGTCATTCTTGTTAGGACACCTTGCAGAAATATGGCCAACTTTGTTACATGAGAAGTAGATTATAGGAAGTTTACCTTTATATTTTACTTTTCCTCTCTTCAATCTTCTAGCCATGAGTGCATCAAGATCATCTAGTTCCTCATCAAAAGTTTCACTGTCACTTTCATTATCACTTTCACTTTTCACACATTTTTCTTTTTCTCTCTTAGACTTATGTAAAACCATTTGTGACTTGAATGTAGATTCAACATTAGGAACAATGTAGTTATCATAGTTAGAAATTTCAAAAGCAGTAAGCTTACCAACAAGGCTTTCCAGAGTTAAACATTACCAAGGTTGCATCTTGATTCTTTAATTGCTGAAATTTTGATGGCATATATAGGAAGCAAAGTTCGTAATACCTTTCCAATGACAGTCTCATCATCAATGATTCCATTAGCTCCTCTAACAGCATTCGCTATCTCCTTGATTCTCCCATAATATTGAGCAATATTCCCACCTTCTTCTATTTTCATCTCATCAAACTTACCTCTCAAGCTTTCAGCTATTGCTCTCAATACATTTGTATCACCACCATAGATAGTTGTAAGAGTATTCCACATTTGATTTGCAGTAGTGCAATCCTTGATGTCTTCAATTTCAAGATAGCTTAGGGCAAATGCAAACTCCAACATTGCTTGATTGTGCTCTTTTTTTTTCTTTCATCTCCTCACAGTCAAGGTGCAATAAGTATAACATAGTCATGTTCAACATAATATTTCTCTGAATCTCCAATACCAGATAGATGTAGTTTCATCAGACTCTACCATGTAGGGAAGTTCTCCCTGTTCAACTTTGGTACCTCCTTTTTATACATCTTGATCATTTGCTTCAAGTACCTCTAAACTTGTTTCACTGCAAGCACCAACAGCTCTGATACCAATTGCTAATATAATTTAGAACAATAGAGAGGGGGGTGAATCAGTTGTTCTTAGGTCCAGATGTACCAATTGAACTTTTAAACACTTCGACAATATCAGATCTAATCACCAACACAACTTGGTCTCTAAAGAATATATATATACTAGAAACATAAAATATGCAGTCCACTGTCTAACAATATTTATCTTGTAAAATATAAAAACATACCCATCAAAACATTCACACAAGTTTAACACCAAGATTTATAGTGGAAATCCAACTTGGGAAAAACCACTTTGTAAATAACAGATCCAATTCACACACATATATGCTGATTTACTAATTGAGTTCCATTTCCATCTCCATCTCTGATCTTCTTAGCATTTTCTTCAAGCAGTCACAACTTTGATCAACTCCTTCACCTTCAACCTTCTGCTTAGAATTATCAATCAATAACATCAACGGCAGCATACTCTGGCATACACTTAGATTTTCCTTTATACCTCTTCAATAGGTAGATCCATCTTTTGCCATTTAATCTCTTCCATAGATCTTAGGTTTAGGTCAGATTCATCGAATCCTTCCATCATTTAAGTTCTTCATTCTTTATTCTAGAAACATCTTCAATCTCCTTATTGAATCCATAATAAAATGATTTACCATGCATTAAATTCTCCATACAATTAATTAATAAAGTCAACATGATTTACATAACCCAATAATTCAACTGTGTCGGCTGGAAATTCAAATTCTTCCTCCAAATGTAAATTACTGATGCTCGATCATGTTGAGCATCATTTTTACATGAAGACAACGACTAAGAATTTACAAGAGAAAATTTCCCTCTTTGAAGACTGATGGGATCAATCTCAAGGTTCCTTCTGGTTGGGTCTCAACCGCTTGGATAGGTCAATGGAAGACAAATATGAATCTGTTAATAAGGAGGCCTTTGCTGGTTCTTCTCTCAAGGGAAACTACAAAAAAAACTTTAGGATTCCACAATATCTCTATTTTTTTATTCAACTTTCATTTTTAGAAACACAAGCAATATTAATCTAATTAATCTACTGAAATAATTTGCAAGTAGGGTTAGAATTAGCAAGGTAACAAGAGATCGAATGAAATTGCTAAAAAGAAACCTAATGGACATATGCTAGCATCACACCACCATGCGAATTAAATAACCAAGAAGATGAAGAAACCCACAAAATAGAGATCAGATCATGTCACAATATTCAGTTAAATGGATGCAATCATCAATGGAGTTGAACAAATGCAAATGTAGAATAAGCCAAAACTCATCAGATCACGAAGCCACCACAGATGTGCACACACATGAGACAAGTTAATCTTCAAGAACCAAAGAATAATCTTCTCATAAATTTGTCACAACACAACAATGTCATACCAGCAAACACCAAACTAATAGATCACAGACTTGAAATCATTAAACAACCAATTGGCTCTTTGAAATAAAGGAATGAGCAATTCACACATTCATAAATTTCACATAGATAGAAAAACAATCACACCATGAATGAAGCACCAACCGTATGTATTATATTAATGATCAAATCAACCCTCATTACATCATTTTATTACAATTTATAGAGCCCTGCTCTCATTTTCACAGCTAGGGTTTGGCTACAACTAAAACTTGAAAGTAAATCTAAACTAGAGATTACATTAATGAAACTACTTCTAAAACTTAGCTAAACTACCCTAGCATGGAATTAAACCTTGTGAATTACAAAGCTTTGAATAAATCATGCATTAAATAACTAAAAAATGGAGCTGGAACTTGTGCATGCACTTGATAATCTTCATGATTCTACCTTTGATCTTTGGCTAAAACTTCTCCATGTGGACCCAACTGGAAGAGATCCCAAAATCATGTACAAAGGACCCTCAAAAAGAAGCCCAGTCAACTGGAAAATCAACTCTGAGACAAATGGAGTTAAACTCCAGATGCGAGAAAAAATGCCCAAATCCCGACAATTGGTCTAAAAAAACCAAGTTCCAAAAATGACTAAGTGTTAAGTCCTCCATCTCCAAAATTTTGGACTTCGGACTTTCAGAGGCTGGAAATTCCCTAGGGCCAAAATGCCAAAAAACAGGCTCTACAAAAATGGTTAAGTGTCAAAATTGCATTTTTCCCTGCACCAAAATTTGACTAAGTATAAACTAGATGCTCACTAGCTAGGAAGCACTTCTGGATGGGCCTTCTGGAACCTTTCTACAATCTCCAGTACCTCTTCAAAATCCATCATTTTAACCCCTTTAAGGATCTCTTGCTACTTATCTTGGAAGGTGAACAACTCACTTGCAATACCTTGTATTTCTTCTTCCCGAGACAACATTTTTTTGGATTTCCTCCTTTTGATAAAACATCTATTGCAGGTCTTCCTTTGTCTTGACCCCTCTGAATATACTTAGATATTGATTGACAATACCATTCACAAAGTGCAAATTTTTTTGTCATCATCCTCATCATACAAATCCAAGTCTAAACCATCAAATAACTCATGCAATTCCTTTACGAAGAGCATACTATAATCTTTTGAGTACCTTTTCAAAGGTAGTTAAAGCTCCTGTTATTTCTTGGATCCATTCTTCAAAACTATCTAGCTCCAACCCTTCATATATCTTAACCAAGATTTGGAAGTGTTGCTTCCTTATTATTACTAAGCTATCCAACACCTTTTTCCAATTTCAAATTATCTCCTCTAAACTATCCTCTTCACTCATGATCTCCACTAAGGACGCAACTCCTTAAAGAATGCTCTAGAGAGGTCTCAGAATCTTCTTGAGGGCTACCTTCACAAATTGATCAAAATATTCTTTCCAATTTGTACATGCTTGCACAAAATAATGTGGAACATCTATATTGACTTCTCCCCTCTTCTCCAAAATTTCCTTTAATGAGGCCTCGGGGTTATCAGGGTCAATGGGACCTGCTGTCTACAAAATAAATGATGCATGATAAACTCCAAGGCCAGCTTTCACACCCTCCAAGAGACTTCACTTGCCTCCTAGTATCCTATTACCCTATAGGATCTTCCAATAGGCTTATATCATTAACTAAGACCTATTCAAAATCTACTATAAGAGTCAATCTTTGAAAACTTAACCTTGAATGATCAACACCTTAGTTTTGATTCACTTCACCACACTCACTTAGAAGGCTCTAAGTGCCAAATCTCCATAAAATCGATCCAACATTGCAGGGGTCTTATCCATCATGAAAATAATCTAATTATTTTCCATTTGATCAATTTTTTAAGGGTCTTCAATCATCTTCTTATCGGCTTCCATGATTCATCATGAATTGACCTTAAAAATAGGCCTATTCTAGTAGCCATTACCAATCACCTTTTGCTATTTCTTGCAAAAATTTTCCAACAAATTGAAAAATATAAGACTTGATTTGAGTACCCTTTTTTAATTTTTAAAACATTCATAAGGTTTATGGGCCTGACAGTGACTGTACAGGGGTTTCCTACAAACTAGGACAAGAGACCTAATAGGCCTAATTTCTAGGACTGAACAATGAACTTGATAGAAAACTTGTTCAAAACAAATCCAAAATGATTGGTATGACTTCAATCTATATAAAATGGATAGATATGATGTTCACCTTCATGAAAAATTCTTGGAGCAGTATAGATCCATAAAACCTTGAAATGTTTCTTCACTTCTTTCACCTCTAGATCTCTAACTAGGCTTCCAAAACTCGCCTAGGGCCTAGCATATAAAATAATTCCTCATGCTTTCAAGAATCCTAACTCCTAAAAATATATACAAAAAGGACTCCTTTACCATTTCCATCTAACATGAATGTTTATCCATGGTTAGATTTCATGGGGAGACTCTCTAAACTTCTCAAAACAAGTAAAAAATGGACTCTCTGTATTAGAACATCAAAAACCAGTACTTAGATGAACTCAAATCAACTTTCTCTTGAAATGAAAAAGTATCCTAATAGTATATAGAACCCTAAAAAAGAATTAGATTTAGAGTTTCAATCCATCCAATAGGACTATCAACACAAAGTCTTAGGTATTCCACAGAAAATCACTTGCAGAGCTCTATATTATTTCTTCCAAACTATTACAATGCATAATGAAACTTGATGTTCAAGTCTTCATTTACATTAGATGCCATTTTCCTTCATTTCAGGGCTTTTTGGCTGAGCACCATCTCCTAATCTTAAGGGAATCAAAGATACCTGGATGACATGCACTCTTTTGCAATAATTGCAAAGTTGATGACAACTTCTTTTGATCATTTGGCAACTTCCACATATGCCACATGTTCCTATATTCTAGGGCTTCTAATCTCCTATGTCTTGAGGATCCAAAGCCATTTATAACCTTATGGAATCTTTATAACAACAAGATGTGTTTAGAACACATTTAAGACTCTCACCTAAGGTAAGCTTCTAACTTAATAAATTAAACAAACAACTAACAAAGGCTATTATTGTGACCTTAGTCCCAATGACTAACTCACCTAGCCAACATAGCAAGAGACCTTCTAAGGTCTAAAAACAAACTGTCTAACCTCTTGACTTGGCTAGAGTCAAGTACAAGCCAAAAACACACTAACCATGGAGGCTAGCCTAGGTGCTCCTACACCAATAAATCCCTTCATAGCTTCATTTTGCTCCATCAGAGCCTTTATTTTCTCCTCGTCCTTGTCCATGAAAACAAGGGTATGTTTTAATCCGAGAGTACCAAAAGTTTTTCTTCCCTCTTTGGTTGGTTCTCCCAAGTCTACCTCCTCCAAAACATAGTTGTGTGGAGTGATTTCACTTGTACTGACATACATCATGGGAACAACCACCTGTGCCTTCCACCTACCTACTTGATCTTGTGTTACATAAGATAGTGCTCTTGCTCAGGTGATTGATGTTGTTTGGTGGAATGCTTTCCCTAATGGAGCCATATCAGCCTCATCATTTTTGTATACTCTAACCCTTGGTTGTATTTCTTTTATGAACCAAGTGGGCTTTGAAAAGGAAGTTAAAGGCTCATATGGAGATGCCAAAGCAGAGGAAGTTTTTGGATGCTCAATCTCCATCTCTTCTTGACTCTCCTCTCTATTTTCTCTTTATTGTTCCTCCATAGTATCCAGCTCACCCTCCTCCTGTGTTTTCTCTCCTTCATCAGTTGTTTTCTATTCATCAGCCATTTGTTCCTCTGTATCGGTTTGTTGTTTCTCCTCCTCAGTGTGTGGCCCTTCTTTAGCCTATGATTCACCTTTGTCAGTTGGCTCATCAGATCCTATGTTCTCTTCTTCAAATTTCTTCTCATAAGCTTCCTCTGCATCCTTCTTAGGTTCTTGCAAGCTTGATGGCACTATTTCGATTTGGACATTTGGAGGAGTAGGAGTAACAAAAGGAGTTGCTAAAGGCATTTGAGGTGGAGGTGGAGTTGGCATGGTAACATGAGATGGAAGAGGTTTTTGGGGTAGTGGAGTGGTTGATACTAGAGGGGGAAGTGGAGTGGTAGGTGGTGTTTGATAAGGAAGTGGGGGTGGAATTGGATGCCCAGGTGGAGGCGGAGGAAGAAATGTGGGAACTTGTGTGACCAAAGGGACTGGTGTAATTGTATCTTTCTTAGAAGTAACCCTAATGGAAGATTCATTTTCTATCTCCATGGCTTCCTTTTTCACTTCAACCATCTCTTCTACATTTGGCTCTTGTGAACCTTGCAGAGCTTTCTCTCTTATCTTGCTATGTGGAATAGTGAATTGTGTGGGAAAAGAGTCAAAAGTTACCGACTCCCCATGGACTAGACCCTATTGTTTAGATTCCTAGAAACCATGTAGCACTTTGAAATCCCTGATATCAAATTCATCATCACCTAAGGCATCTAGGTTTATGGATTCTTCTTGAGTCACCCCTCTGGTATCTTTTGGATCATCATTCATTATTCTTCTCTTCTTCATAAATGTCATAGATTGGGTTCTCGTACTAAGAGGTACTTCATCTAATTCATCCTCATCATCTTCCAGTAGGGTATCCATTTGTGTAGGTGTGGAACCTTTCTTTCTTTTGTAGACATGGCCCTGGATTACTCCAGCTGGCTCGGGTCCTATGATCTTGAACTTTGTTTTCTTGCCCGCACCAGGAGAATCATGGCCACTAGATGAAGGCACATCTAGTGGTGTAATACTTCATTTCATCCTGGTCTTGACCTTCTTTGAGTGAGTGGCCAAACCATATGCAGTTGGTCGTTCATGCTTGTATACAATTTCTAGCTTTAGAAATGTGATTTTAGGACCTTTTCTCCCTTCTTCTTTTCTCTAGAGGGTTGTCCTAATATTTGTTTCATAGGTACTAGTTTGATGGGAAATGGATAGGTGACCCATGCTTTGCTCACCTTGACCACATGCTAGGCTTGGAACTCAATATCATCATTCTCATCCCTGTCCACCTCTGCATTTAGGATAGCCCTTGTATACACCTTTTTTGTGTTGTAGATGGAATCCAATATGTCCTCAAAATCAACATCCTTCACCTTTTGAGGGATTCTTAATGAAAGAGTGGCCTGCGCTAGCTCCAAACTCATCCAGCAATAGTCATGGATTCTCACCTCATAATCATCTACATAGTTTTCCCAATGACCTTCAATATGTGATTCATGCATATAATGCCTCCCCATTATATGGTTGAATGCGTTGATGGGATAAAAATGAGGTGTTACCAAATTGTAGGTTGGTAGTGGGAATTAATCCCATTCCCAGGTCAAAGATTTGCAGACCTTCATATCTGGAACACAATGAGGGCCTATAGAAATGGGGAAGTCCCATTAGTGCTTCTTCTTATGCTTGATATGTTCTTAAGAAGGGTACCTTGGTAGCTTCTTCAGTGCTAGGGTACTTCATGCCACCTGAATGTATATGAAGGTTCAAAACTATATGTAGAATGACCCATGTGCCTTTACTTTGGCTATTGCTTCCATGGACATCCTCTTTGCATAGTCTCCCTCAATGTAGCGTATGATAGCAAACATGAAGGCATCATTGACAATCCTGAAGTCTAGGCTGTTATGTGTGTAAAAATCCTTCCTCACTAATTGAGGGTACAGTGTGAATGGCCAGGTGTTTTGATCTCCCATAGCACCAACCTTTGTTAAACCTTGATATACTACCCTAGCAACTAGCAGATACACGACATAGGATGTCATGTAATAATGGGGATCAGTCTTTACCTGGATCAACTGCTCATCAAGATTATCACTCAAAATGGTAGCCCAGTCGAGCCTTGCTTGTCTTTCCCTTATTTTCTAGATGAGTAGGATCATCCAAGGTTCCAACTGACTGGATTTTGCAAACCCATAAACCCTGTAGATCATTGTGACAGTAGCTTAGATATCCTCTTGCATGTACCCTCTCCTGATGTCAATTCTATCTAGTTTTTTCTTTGGCATGGGCTGCATCAGGTATTCATTTTTTATGATGCTATGAGCCCTGGAGACATCCTTATTGTAGAATTCCATCCCTTTATTGATATACAAATTGAAGAACTTGTCAACCCCATTGGGCAAGTGGAAGACATCCTCTATGTTATCTGGCCTTAGATCCAAGACCACTTCTCCAACACTATTCTTTACCATCTGCTCATCAGGTTCATAGTGGTTGGCCAGAGTATTAATCAGGTCTGAGGACAGGATAGAAACCGGATGTGTCAGTGCATTCACCAGGGAGCAATGCACCAATGAAGTGTAACATTTTGAGCATCCCACTGGTTGGGCACACTTTGTCAAGTAATCATTCAAATTTACATTTCCAATATCTGTGTCTGTGATGTCGGCATGCAGGTTAGTCACCTTCGAGGCTAGATGGTACCCCTTGAATTGATATTTCATGACTAGTGAAGCTACTACTTTCTCAGCCATTCTTGCAAAGAGGACAAGACATGAATCAGTAACATGATAGGAAAATCTCAAAAAAAACATGAAGTACACTGACAAAATTAAGTTTTTAAAAAAGGCCATGGGAGACTTTTTCATCCTTTCAGACCTTTAGGGGTCCGAGACCCCCGAAAGGCCGAAAGGGCCAAAAGTGCGAAAGGAGGCTAAGGATAAAACATTTGAAAAACCCTCCTTTCGGCCTTTTGGTGAATCAGAGGAGTCAAAAGTTTTCATATTGCAACCTCTGAAAGGATGAAAGCCCATGGTACCTTTGTATTTGAACTGTGAAGTCTTTGATGAACTAGGGAAGACCAAAGCTTCAATGTGCAACAAGGCTGAAACGGCTGAAACTCGGCACTTAGGTAATTTAGTGAAGAAACTCAAGTTCTAGTTTTGGTGATCTAGATGTTTGGATGTTTCGGTGTGCGACAACACCGAAACACTGAAACTGATTAGGGTACTTAGGAAAACTTGTCGAAAGCTTTGAAAGTTTCAGATTGTGAAGGTCCCAAGCTAGGTTTTGGTCTGTCAGACTCAAAAATGAGTCTGACAGTGAGTTTGACCACAAACTTGGCAATGGGATGAGAGGTGACAAGATCTCAACTACCAAGGCCGAACCATGCTTGACGAGACACACAAAACCCTAAGCTACAGGTTGAAAAGTCTAAAAAAAACAAAACCCTACCCTATGACCAAAAGAAAACAAAAAAAAACCAATTAAGGAGGAAAAAGGAAGACACCAACCTTGAAACAAAGGAGGCTGAAGAAAAATGATGATCGAGGCCGAGGGAGCGATCAAAAAGAAAAGGCAAAAAATTGGAAGCAAACAACACACTGAAAAAACTCTAAAACGAGGATAGGCATGAGCAAAAAAGGTAAGTTCAAGAAAAACCCATTATGCCTTATATAGGCAATTCTGACGGGTGACGTTAGTAGCCCGCCGATTGACCTTTTAGCCTTTTGGGGGTGTCAGACCTTCGAAAGATTGAAAGACTAAAAGGTCGACTCCCTTTTGGATTGTCAGACCACTGACACTCTAAACCTCCAACAAGTCCAAAAAAAAACAAAGGCTGAAAATGCCTAAGGCAAAATTGACTTGCTCCAACCCTTCATCTTTCAGACCTTCGCACTTTTGGATCTCTGAAAGTGTGAAAGTGTGAAAAGACTGAAAACCAAAAAAACTAACTAAAAAGAAAAAAACAAAGGACAACAAGCAAACAAGAAAAAAGCACAAGGGAGGGCCCCTGAAGCCCAAAAGGCTAAAAGGGGAGCATGGTTGTGGGACCACAATAGGTCAATAGTGTGATCATCTCCTTGGTCATCACCGTGTAACTCGGTCATCTCTACAAACTATCTTCCTCGGCTAACACTATCTTTCTCGATAATTTCCTGACACTTGGCATTTCCTAATGTTTGGTCAACACTAAAGTTACTTGAAATATACTGGCACTCGGTCGACACTAACATCACTCGGCTTAAACTAGATTTCTTCACTTTTTCTCGGTTAAGCCTACTTCTTCAGTCTTTCTTCTTACTTAGATTAATAATACATTATCTTATCATTGTGCCAAATAATCAAGTACTTGTTGAAGTATCAAATAGCTCAACATTTCCCTAGGTTCCATTGTTATCTCCCTTGCCCTAATCCTTTTCATCAATCAATAGATATAGTACTTTCTTAGATAGCATTTGTCTTTCCAGTTAAGTTTTGACATCAATGACAATACAACAATTGCTTCAATTGCAGTTTCCAACAGATATCTATCTTTTTCGGATCATAGTGTTACCTACAATGGATGTCAACATAACTTTTCTTGTAATGGTCTTATCTTTAGTTTGAGATTGCTTCCCTACCTAGTTCAAACCTTTCCTAAGATTTTCAATCATATTAGTTTGCATGTTGAAACAACTTTTCTCTTCTTTGATGTTGTGTCTATACCCAATAATTTTAATGCCCCTTCCAAATTTTTTTTATAAGTACAATTGAAAGAAATTGGGCTTGTTCAAGTGTTTCAAAATTATCAAATTTAACCAATATTTCTCTTTATATCAAATTCATTGATCTCTTCTTAGCAAGACTTAAGGGTTGAACATTAGCAAGTGATCTCAAATTATCCACATCCATTGTAAGTAAATGATCTAAGTTTCTATAATTAATATTTCTCTTTACAGTTTGAGATAAATTTAAAAGTTCATTTATACCAGTAAGAGCACATGATCTTGACCCTTCTCCAACATCAATTTCTCAAGACCTTGCATAGGGAGTGATCCTGACCCTTCTTCAATGTGCAATTCTTTGACTTGACTTGACTCTCCTACTTCAGCTTGTCCTTCACCTGCTTTAGTTTTATGATAATATGTCAATGCGGCTTGACAATTTTTTTGTTTAGTACCAGGTGACCTTTTTCTAGTAGATTTACTTTTTCTTCCCTTCTTGTTCCCCATTTGTTCTCTAAAAAAAATTTCATCCACAAGATCACCAATAAAAATTCTCTTCTTCAAAAAATACTTTGATCTAATATTTCTCCTCTCCAAAATTATGCCTTTTAAAAAAATAGAAATAGAAATCCTCCTCCAAAAAATTCCTTTGTAAAAATTGATCAATAATAGAAAAAGCGAATTAATTTATTGCAATTCGGTGGAAAATAGAAAGAAAATGTTTTAGTTTTATAACATTCTAAATTTTTTTACAAAACAAATTCATAACTAGCCAACCTACTTCGTTTGAAGTAGGTTGGGAAAAATTGTGGCAGGGTGTTTCTCCCCCAGACTTTTCACATGAGGGTCTTCGAGTGAAGACCCTTCACATGACCCCCCTTACGTGTCTTGAAGCGAAGCGGGTCTTCGCTTGAAGACCCCTAAATTGAAAATTTTCCCTCAGAAAAAGAGTAAGCTACAAAAAAATGGCATTTCAAGGCCTAGGACAAGGACCAAACAAGATGGTTTTTTCAAACATTCGATGTCAAATGATGCTACTTAGAACAATCTTTCTAATGAGTATAATTTTAATACATATTGAGTTCATTATCACTTTTAAATATTAATTTAACTAAAAATAGGTTGTTTGGTCATTGAACAACCTGTCTCTTCAAGACTTCGGGAAAAATAGTAAATTACAAAAAAAAAAATGAAAATAATGTAGGAAAAGACTATTTGTGTTATCTTTCTGTAACAAAAAAAGAAAAAGTGAATTTCGATATACACAGATCAAGTTAGAGCAATCCAAGTGACCTTATGTCTAAATTACAGTTACTATCACTTTAGAACTTAATAAACTATGAAATATTGACCCAAAATGAATGAAACCAATTTCATCCTTTAGATATTGAAGTTACAAATATAATCTCAAAATAATTACATCGTTATCATATTTTAAAAAAAAAGTTATACTGATCCAAGTGATATTAACTCCTTAAAAACATAATTTTTTCATGCAAACCACTTTTCGAAGGAGAAGGAAAAATGAATTTTATTTTTATTTTTAAAATATATTTAGAAACTAGAAAGAAAATTCTAAAAGACTCTAGTTTACATCATCTTCAAATTCCTAATAGTTTTGCGGCAACAGGTGTTCGAAAGTGAAGTTTTTCTCAAAATGTTTATCTCTATGTCAAAGTTGGCCAAAAAGTGGGACAAACTATTGTGGGACCACCCTTTAGTGAGGTATTTGGATTTATGGTCACCCTTCTTGTGTTTTAATCCTTGATATGTTACAAGAGCTATATAAACACCCTATCTCTCCTCATTTTAGTATGACTAATATTTTGGATCTACTCTCAATAATTTGTATCCAAGGTTTCAAGGCAATAATTTAAGATCTAGACTTCTTCTTAAGCATTCAAGGTGTTCTTCTCCATAGATTAGGCTTCTTTCCCTCATTGAAGGCCTAGAAAAGGACTTCTATGTCAAGGAAGGACATACATATGAATCTACATCCATCCAAGTCTTTTTTCTTCTTCTCAATCAAGTATTGTGATGAATTGTAATATATATCACATGGGGTTTTGTCTTTTATGATTTTCTCTTGGGATTTTGTGTTAAGTCAAAGCTATTGCATGGACATAGTTGATCACATTCAAAGAAGCATATATATTTCCAAGTTATGAAATATTCTATTTTTCAGATCTAGCATTTTCTATATGACCACACACTTTCATTTCATTTCAAGGTTGATTCCAAATAGGGGTTTGACTAAGGAAAACCCATCTATCCAAACTTCTTCCTTATTTTTCTATGTGCAAGTACAGGTGACGTGATTGTTAGGAATTGATTTTGCAAGTCGAAGATTTTTTAGGAAGATTGCGTCTAGATTCAAGAAAAATACCTGGGTACAAAATTCCCTAGACTTCTTGTCCCTAATAAAATTCCCAAGGCAATTTTTACCTAGCAAATCACCTTCAAATTTAGATTATAGGTCAGTACAATTTCCCGGTCTTTGTTTTAGGTCATTGTAGCTTCTTGTATTATTTGAAAATCAATTTTTATTTCTTGAATCTTGTCTTTTTTCTTATTTATCCCTCTATCTTGTACATCACTTCTATAAATCATCTTAATCAATTCATTATGAAAAAGGATCATTGACTTAGTTAGAGCTTAAGTCCTACATGACCCTATAGATTGACCTATTTTTAATCCTTAGATTCCTTGATTTTTCATGGATCCACACCAAGACTATTATCTCAGTAAGATTGATCCCCTAAGTTGATTGTAAGAATTTGCCTAAGGAAAAGAATAAAATGCCAAGATCTAGAAGCTCAAGAGATAGCACAAGAGAGACAAGATGATCAAATGAATAGATTCAATCATGATCAAATGATAATGCTTGATGGTTACAAAGGAGTGCCTAAATATATAGGCAATGCAATAAGACTACATGATAAGGAGATGATAAGCTATCAACTACACTAGGTGGAATCGCATGTCCACCAAAGGTGGATCATCCTCCATTGTACATCAAAGTATGTGCAACATGTGCAACAATGAGAGGATGATAATGTGATAAGAGCACTAAAGGTGGATCTCACACACAAAGAGGTATGTGAGGACAACTATCACACTTAAAGTGGAAATTCTCCTAACCATGTGCTAAAATAAAATGCAAACTCCTAGGTGTCACAATGACAACTAATATGCAAATGCATTATCCTAAGTAAACTTAAGTAAAGTTTAATTAGTAATATTTAATTACACCAACACCCCCCTTAAGTGCAACTTAGGGGAATGCACTTAATCTCACAATGCAAGATGGATCCCGACTACTAGGCCATGTTAGGTACCCATGTACAATATGCAAGAACAATAGATAATGCAATATCTCAGAAAGCAAAGAAAGAGGGAAAACCTCATGGGAAAAACCCTCCCCCAAAAAAGAGATGAATACAATAATAGAATATGAGAGAGAAAACCTCATGTAAGGAAAATATCCCCCCATAAGAGAGAAGTAGTGGAAGAGATACCAAGTAGCCCCCCCTCAATGTAGAATGAACACCAATGGTAGATGCTCTAGGCTAGATGTAGAAACTATTCCATGAGTGTAGAACAACATTCCTCCCCTTAGGAAGAAACAAGAAAAAAGGTGAATATCTGAATCCTCCTCCCCAATCTATAGGAAGAAACCTCAAAATGTATGGAATCTCTGAAACCTGCTCAAGTGTCCCCATGTCAAATCTAAAAGGTGCCTCCTCCAAATCATGTGTACCAAGCCACTTTGCTAAAAAAGACAAATCAAGATCAACTGAGGATGAATGTAGAACATGTACCAAAGACCCAAGTATCTCCTTTGAAGATAAAGTGACCTCCTCCAGCTATTGTATCAAAGTATCCACAATCATGTCACCCTCGAAATAATGATCAAGTAGAGAATGAAGATGAGGGTCAGCATGGTCCATCTTAATAACTAAAGAAGGATCATCCTCAACAAAGAGAAGATGAATGTCATCAATGAAGTCTCCCAAATCTGAAATGTAGGACTCCACAAACAAACCTGCAATGTCTGTCAAGTAGTCATCCCATGGAACCAAGTCTAGATGACAATGAATATCCTGTTGCACTGAATCACCTGAACCCATGGCTGTGTGAATGCAAGCATCATCAGGAGCAAGATTAGAAGTAGTCTCAATAGGAGGAGATGAAATAGAAGGCTCAAGAACTTGATCATGAGTGAGAATACACAAGTTCACGTAGCCAAAATTCTCCTCAAAATCTGAATCATCACTATAATCATGATCATATCCTGAAGAATCACTGTCATCAAGAGGAACAAAATATGCAAAGGAGTACAATCGAGAAGAGTGATCCACTATCCTAGTAGAAATAATTTCTCCACTCTCCAGGTCCTTGATGAAAACTGAATCAGGTGTAAATTCCACAATCTTCTTTGCAGCACCATTTGTGATTTGATAGATAGAAAGAAGGTTATTGGTCGACTGTGGAACACACAACACATCATTGAAGTGTCCCTCCCTAACATCAATAATTCCTTTCCCAATCACATTCATGTAAGTGTGATTGCCCATCAAAATAGGTGGACCTTTGGAAGGCTCAAATGATGAAAACATGGACTATGAAGAAGCCATATGATGAGAAGCTTCTGAATCTAGAAGCCATCTACCTGAATCAGGACTTGAAGAAGCATATAAAGCTTGTCCTTTTTGAGTGACTAATGTGTTACCCTTTCCTTTATCTTTTTCTAAATTTGGTGAAGAAGAGGTTGAGGTAGACATCCTGGAAGGTAAATTGATGTTGTGCTTGACAAGAAGATTCTTCAATTCATCAATGTCCTTCGTATAACAAAAGTGTTCTTCATGTCCATCCTTTTTGCAATATGCACAAAACCACTTCTCCTTCTTTGAAGATTCACCCTTTTGAGGTGATGTAGAGGTGTCATGTTGTGTGGAAGTTGATTTTGCACCTTCTTGTTGAGACTTGGACTTCCAATTCTTCTTCTTCTTTTGACTTTGATTGCCTTGACTCTCATGATTAGCCACCAATGCCTTGGAAGTTGAAGACTTCAGAATCCACATACTCATCAATTTTTCCTATTCTAAGACCAACATTTTTGAAAATGACTCAAATGAAGGCTTAATGAAGGCGCTACCCATGGTCAACTTGTGAGTATTGTAACTTGAAAGAAAAGCTACATATTTAGGAGGAAGATGTTTCAACAAGTGACTAACCAACTTCACATCCTTCATTGGATTACCACAATCATCAAGTTGTGCTCTATAATCATTGAATTTGTTGAGATAATCTTGGATTGTGTCAAAGTTCCTGGGCTCTAATTTTAGGAGATCAATCTCAAATGTGAATCCCATTTCTTCATCCACTTTACCAAATAGTTCTACAAGTTTATCCCAAGCATCTCTAGCATCATTTATGGTTTTGATGTGATACATGACAGCTTCATAAATATTCTCTCTCAAGACTCCTAAAGCTTTAAAATTTTTGCATGACCATTTATCTATTGTAGCAGTATTATGATCAGCAAGTTTTTTAATTGTACCATCCACATAAGGATTTAAACCTTTAACCATTCACTTGCTCCATACATTATCTTTCCATGTAGCATAGTTATGTGGAGTTAATTTTGAAATAGAACCCATGATGCAAAGAGCACAAAAAAGAGAGAGACACCAACACACAAGACACCCCCCCAATTCACTCAATCAAAGAACCCCCCCAAAATGATGATTTTGGCACTTTATAGCTAGTGCGTGTACAATTGCCACTTGTCAAAATTGATCAAAGTGGACTTCTGATTTTGATGTTTACAAAAAAAGATATGAAGCTATAGTAGACTCAAGAAGATAAGATGCAAGATCCCTTAAAGATCTAATCAATTACAAGTGCCAAAATAGGCCAAAATAGACCATATTCTGAAAGTACTATGTCCGCTCAAAATTTCTCGAAACTGATACTAGATATGGAAAGTAGATAAAAAATTATGCATTTTCAAAAAAATTGTACCTAAAAATGTGTTCATATGAGCCCGAATGAAGCCTTTGAAGTTGCAAAAAAGGGATCAAACAGGTACAGTCACCAAAAACTACAATTTCTACAAACTCTGTGATCCAAAACTAGAAAAGAACACCACCACTAAAAAGTTCAGGAAATTTTAGTGAAAATTAAAAAAAATTACACTTAATTTGGAGAGCAAATGACCAAGTTATGGCCTCCCAAAGTTAGACTGCGAAATCAAAATTGCATATGGTGAGGTCTCAAAAAATTTTGAATCTGCTGACATCGTCCAGACAAAGATCTTAACTTTGACATTCAAATGACCGTCAAGACAATGCAAATCACCCAGATTTGATAGTCAACCGGCCATCAAATTTAACTTATATAAATGTAGATGTAATCCTAAGCCTAAAATTGATGGCTTTTAGACCATCACTGCAAAAGAAAAGACGGCCCAGATGACATCCAGACGGGCATCAAATTAAAGACCTTAAAAGTTTGTGAAAAATGCAAATTTTTTTTTTTAAAATATCATTTTCCTGTTGTGCCACGTGTTGCCATTTTACTAGCGGTGAGGGCTCCTATGTAATATCACTTTTGTTGACTATGCAGCCACGTCAAAGGGGGGTGGGCAGATGAGCTGGCCCACGTGGCTCCCAAGGTGGTTGGTGGAGTGGAGGCTTTCAAGCAGGGGCGGTGGATGCCTAGCAGCCATGTGGCAGTGTCCACCTTGTGGCACTGAGGTGGAGGGAGCTTCCTATGTGTCTTCCCATGGGGTGGAGGACTGGTGGCACAAAGCTAGCGGTAGGATGCCGAGAGTGGCCTGGTGGTGAAGTGCAAGTGGCCGAGGTGGACGAAGGTGCTAGCGTGGAGGAAGGCATGGGGGCGATGGATGTGGGATTTTTATCCCACATATACGATGCTTGCTCTATGCTCCCATTTAATAGCCCCAGCACCAACTAGAAAACTCGAATGAGCATGGGGTCCTTCAGGATGCCGACTATGGTTTGGGCTCATTTAGTTTACAGGTCCCACCAGTTTTGCTCATGTTAGGATTGCTTCCAGCTCAGGTGGAGTGCTTTGCTGGTCCCCTTAACTCTATCAAAGCCTGGCTAAGGCATAGGCCAAAAATGGAAAAATTTTGGCCACAAAATATATTTTGAAAATAGAAAAAAATATTCCCAGATCCGAAAAAATAATTTACAATAAATGCAGATCTAAGAAAATAAATGACAGAAATAGAACTATTTAGATTTGAATAGAAATTGCCAAAAAAATATTACCCAATTTGTAGATCGGGCCTTAAAGGTCCGATTTGCAAAAAAAATTTGCCTTAAATTTGACTTTTGCCCAAGGTAGGCAACTTTATAGTCAAAATTTATGGAAACAGCCACCCAGATACAATGGTGAGGTCTGATCTTGCTCAAAATGCTCCCACAAAATGCTGATCCTGAATTTGGTTTTTGGCCCTCCAAAAATTGAAGCAATCAATGGCTCTCCAACAGCTATGCAATGAAACTCCTATGGCTCTAATACCATATAATAATTTGCCTTAGGCAAAGAATAAAATGCCAAGATCTAGAAGCTCAAGAGATAGCACAAGAGAGACAAGATGATCAAATGAATAGATTCAATAATGGTCAAATGATAATGCTTGACAGTTACAAAGAAGGAGTGTCTGAATATATAGGCAATGCAATAAGACTACATGATAAGGAGATGATAAGCTATCAACTACACTAGGTGGAATCACATGTCCACCAAAGGTGGATCATCCTCCATTATACATCAAAGTATGTGCAACAATGAGAGGATGATAATGTGATAAGAGCACTAAAGGTGGATCTCACACACAAAGAGGTATGTGAGGACAATTATCACACCTAAAGTGGAAATTCTCCTAACCATGTGCTAAAATGAAATACAAACTCCTAGGTGTCACAATGACAACTAATATGCAAATGCATTATCCTAAGTAAACTTAAGTAAAGTGTAATTAGTAATATTTAATTACACCAACACTGACCTCTATGAAAATTATCTAATTTGCCTCGTGCACAAATTTCATAAGCCACTCCATGGGTAAAATTTCAAAGCTACCATGTGCACAATTTATTTTAAAGGTAGAATTGACTAGCATAGTGCATCTTACTCGACCATCAATTATTTGTTTATCTCTTTTGGATGAGTGGAACTAGAATAACCTATATTTCTAGCCTTTCATTCTCCTTCTCCTCCTCTCTTGTGGATCTGTTAGGAAGAATACAACTAGATTTGGGAAAAACACCTAGGTACAAAATGCCTCAAGCTTCTTATTACCAGGAAAAAAATGCACAACGTATTTAGTACCTAGTAGATCAGATTCAAATTTAGATTATAGGTCAGTTATTTTTTGGGTCTTCATTTCAGGTCGCTGCAACCTCCTATCTCTTTTTCTTCGGTCTATATTTCTCGAGTCTTGTCAATTTTGTTATTTAGCCCTTTGTCTTGCATCACTCCACTAAATCATCTCAATGAATTCACTATTGTGAAGGATCATTGCCTCACTTAGAGATTAAGTCCTACTTGATCCTCTTGAGACATTTTCCTTCGGATTGTTGGGTAAAGTAGGAGCAATCCAACTTCCTTACATTTTCTAGTTGTTCAATTGGAAAAAAATAAACTCACTATGATTTTTTTTAAATAAGCACTTTTTATCAAACAATGATCCATTTTGTAAATATGTAGTTATTTAGGCCAAGAACCCAAATCATAATGAATGACTATTTTGGTTTCTACCTTGAGTCCCCAATGCTAAACAAGTGCCCATTTTTTAAAGTAGGTGTCTATTTTCTTGATATATTTTCTAATGTGGACTAAACAAATTTGATTTCTCATTTGCTCAAATTCTCTACAACCTTTTGACCTTTGATCAAAGCCTCTTATATATAATATTAATAATAAATATAAGCTTAGATGTTACTAGTACCTAAAAGAACTATAAAGAATCTAAAATTGTAGCTTCACAATACAAACCATTGTATAATTGTCAAAAAAAAATTGACTCAAATTTATTTTCCTTTAGCTCCCCAATTTTGAACATTTGAAAAGATTTCAACTACTCAATAAATTTAATGCACATGGACAATAAAGTTATGAGCTTACGCTTGGAACCACATCATATATATATATATATATATATATATATATATATATATATATATATATATATATATATATATATATATGAGAATTTATCTTGCATGAATCTTGAATGATTCCCATTCTTTTAAAACAGGCTAAAGACAACAATTTTTATTTATATTTTTGTCAACTAAAATATACTCTACCAGTTGAAAATTTGTATGTGTTTAGTTTAATGAGTTATGTTAGTTGATACCCATCATATATAATAGCTTTAGATTTAAAGTTTTTTGTAAATAAAATTTATTGAAGAATCTAAGAATACATATTTCAATAAAAGAATTTAACTATTTGATATTAATTTCTATTTTAAACTTTCAGTAAAATAAAAATTGAACTTTATATAAATATATAGATGAAGATTATATTCTCTATACAAACAATCTATATATTGTGATCCCACAAACATATATAATATTATCATAAGCAACCTAATTCTATATAAACAACAATATACAAACTATTATACTCTTTTCCTATAATACACCAGTTTTCTATTTGAAATTCCTAATCTCACATAGCCAACGAACAGCTTATCTATTATTTAAACCATTCCCATCTTTACTGTTAGTCTTAAACGCAAGAAATTTAAACCATGAATTTATCTAAAATAAATGCCAATTTTTTTTTTTTTTTATATTTTTAACAAAATTAAGAGGAAAGACATAAAAGAACGCCATTGAGTGAAAAATGTGTGTTAATGATGAGAGTTTGTGTGAGAAAGTCAGGTAAATGTAACAAGAGCCCATTACAATGAAACCTCAGTGCAACCCACTGAAAGCAGATATTTTCACTCAGAATCTGACGAGGATGATGATGGCGACCCTTCAGATCAATAAATTAAAATCATCACTACTGATGTACAAAAAAGAAAATGAGTTTCGAAGTTTGGGAATTCGTCTGCCATTTTTTCATCTCCCTCTCATCATAATATAACAGGCAAATATCTTCTTGCTCTTAAATCGGTGCATAGAGAATTGCCAACGTGAATAGATAGAGAAAACCAATGAATTGGTTTAGATGAAAGGTTACACTGAGATTTATCAATATTGAAATCTGCTCTCATGTAATCATAACAAACTTAAGTAATATGAGTGTAGTGAAGAAATCGAACATAAGCTGCGACTGCTTTAGCCCATTCCCTCAATCTCTCTTTCATGTAATCTGGATCTTGCATATGCCCTTCAAAATCAAAACAATAGATTTGCTTTTCCAAGGCAGCTTTCTCTTCAATCCTTTTACAGTTTTGCCCATAATGGGCTAAATCTTTTTCCATTGCCTTTTCTTCTTGATCAAGCATGAGATGCCATGGCTTGTCCAAAACCAGCCGATCTAGGCTTGTGTAATCCACACCCAACATGGCCAATGCTTCTAAAGAAGTGCCCACCTCAGAATCCATTCTATTCACCAGAATTTACACATCCTTTAGTTTTTCATACTTCGAAATCTCTGGATCATGGAATATGATCCGAAAAACTGATAAAAAAATTCATATAATCAAGTCCAGAACCATCAACTGTAAACGATACATATTATAGATTGAAGCTTTGAAATTACATAAATTCCAATCTAATTCAAAAAAAAGTTATATATATGTATGTATTTGTATAGGTATATATATGTAAGTTTATTTCAATGTGTGACGTGCTTAAAACGTCCATTGTTGCGTTTCTTGCAGGCCAAGTTTCACATTGTACCTAGAAGCTGCAAGGAAAGCTAATCATTTGTGAATTGACCAAGTCTAGAATATACGTGTATACAACTTGCATGAGAAACAATTAGGGTTAAACGTTTCAATTTAAAAACAACACATATAGCAAATCTTTTAAGATGCTTTTAAACAAGTTTTGTGGCAAGGAAGATACCACGGATCAGCCGTGGCATCAAAGCTATCCTAGTAAGCTCTAGAGAAATCAAACAAAATTTAATAAAAAAATTAGAACGGTAGACAAACCAAACAAAATTCAATAAAAAAATTAGAAAGGTAGAGAAACCAAACAAAATTTAATGGAAAGGTAGATATTGAAAGGTCAGAATGAGTGTATCGTTCAAAGTGACAGCTCATGTGTGACTAATCAGAGATGCTTTCTGCCAACATGCCCTAAGAAATCATGCTGGCGTATTGCCTGGCGTCAACACGCTCATTTAAAATTATTTTATTGGTAAAAGCTATGGATTTTGAAGATATAAACTTCTGGTTTACAGAGTCAACCTCATCGGGTGATAGGGAAAAGTGGGTAGACACAATTCATGTGCCCAGCGGCCATTGTTTGTTCTGGGGATTCCCCAGAATGTCAATTAATAATCAAAATGAACAGTCAATCTATATTTTCAGCGATTTAGAGAGCACATCATGAAAGAACGTATAGAATGATCGTCAGCATCGTTATCTTGACCATACTATGGTATAACAATCAAACATCTATTTATAATTAGCAAATATGGTTGACATTACAAATCAGTAGTTGATCAATAAAATCAAGAACGACGATAACATTGATTTACAATCAAGAAAGATGGTCGACATGGTTGACATGGCTAAGGAGAGATGTATGGGTGTGTCTCTAAAGTGTTATATTTATGGAGGTGTCTCAATCGTTGAGGCAATTTGATCGGTTGCAAAAACAATTTTTATTTTTTATTTTTGCAAATTAGGGTACAAAGTTTAGAAATTTATTTGCATATAAATATTTTCATTACAAATTTAGAATTCTAATCAGATTTCAGACTTGACTGTTACAGCTAAAAGATATAGATTTCAGATTATTTTTGAGCTTATGAAAATACAACTGAAAATACAACCGAAAACCCTTACTTCTGACTAGTATTTTCATAACTAAGATACAATTATTTTCCTTAAAATTTTTGAGATAACACAAATAAATATGGATACATTTTATACTTAAATACCACATATTGTTCAAAATATTTTCCAAACCTTAGCCGACCCTCAAAGGAGCCCTAGGCTCTCAAAATGGTCGACCCTAGGTCTATTTTATGTGCTCATCAATCTAGTCATCCACAAAGTACCCACAAATTGATTGTTTGTTGTTGTAGGTGATTCCATATCTGATTCTTCAACATTGAGAATCTCCCTGAATTTGGCCTCCAAACCTAATGAATACTTGTAGCCCACAAATGATAATGTCCTAAGTTTTCACAAATCAAAGATCATCTACAAAAATACACTCTTTTGATTAGGGAGAGACCCTATTTCTCATCAGAACCAAGCATGCATAAGGGTTTTAATCCTCAATCCAAGTTACAACTGCATTAAATAAAAATCCTCTCAATAATGAGGTCTAAAAGAGCTTTGGAGAAGTATATAATAGCTCCTAAAGTAATACATTAATCTCAACTCTTGATTGCATACCTCTTAATCTAGTGCCCCATATTGAAACCCTAAAAAAATGAGCCAAAAGGCCCCTTGAAAACCCACATCCCCTTTTCTCTTTTTGTCACATATTTAGTTAAAAATCACTTAGAGTAAATTAAAGGGGAATAACTTAAGTCCTTTCACTTAAGGTCACTTTAGTTCCCTAAAAAGACATGTCCATAACTTAAAATAAGTTAATTTTACTTAGCTAAAGCGGGGGTGAGACCCATAGAAAGAGGGATGATAGTGTGTCAGAGGTGGTTGAAGAACTAGCACAAAAGTTGGATAATTGGGCCATCATTAAAGATCAAATTAGAGAGTTGAAGACCCTCATTCCCTTGGAGGAAGAGAAGTAGGAAATACTTAGTGCTACGACTAATGTCAAAGCTAATCAATCTTACGTTAACAAAAAGTTGTAGGATTTTGTCTCTTTTAGAAAACAAATGATGGAGAAGATGATCTACTCTTTTAACACGTTGTAGGAAGAAATGGAAGAAAGGAAAGACAAGTGTAGGAAGTAGGAGGAAAATTTATAGGTGGCTACTCTCTCAGGCAAAGACGAGACTTCTTTTGATGCGGTCGTGCATCCTCCCAAGAAGACTTCTTTTTTGGACAAGGTAAAGGAGATTCATGAAAGATGGAAAGGGATTAATCTTCCCTTTGTTTAGTTTTCTATGTCTGATCCTCTCTCTGGTACTTTAGTTTCTGGCTCTTTAGTTGGTTATTTTTCTTTGGTTTTTGGTTGAACTCACTCCTTGTGAATTCCTTTTGAATTGTTCTTAAGACTTGTTATTTATCTTGTTGGATTTGGGCCTTTTCCCAATTGACTTAATTGGAACTTAAGTTCACTTAATCTACATAAAAAGTGGTACACACAACTTAAGATTAAAATTGAAAACTCGCCAAAGAGTCCAATATTTACCAAATGATACTCCAAGTCTTCTTCCTCTTGGGTGATCCAAAGAAAGGACAACCAATATGCTTCTATTTTTTATGATGTGAGTTGGATATATTACAGTCCTTCCCACCCAAAGAATAGTTACCCTCAAACATTTGTAGATTGTACGATGGTTGAGGATCTCCTCTCCTTCCCATGTTGCATCCTCCAAAGACAAGTTTTTTTCACTTGACAAGGTATTTAGAAATTCCTTATTCCTCAACCATTACTTGAAAAAATATTTCTAGAATAAGTGTCAATTTACCTTCTTCGTCCATTTAGAGGCTATTTTTAGAAAGGGATCACATGTTGTCCAATTGGAATTTTGAAGCATGACACATGGAATAGGTTGTAAATATTTCTCATAGCTAGTAGTTCCAATTCTTATGCTACTTCATTGATTCTCTTAGTCATCTTCAAAGGTCCATTAAACTTTGGCTTAAGCTTTTCTACTTTTCTTACTTTTAATTAGGATTATGTATAATGTTGAAGACACTCAAATACCATGTATCCCACCTCAAAAAATATCTCAATTCAATGGTGAGATCAACATATTTATTCTAATATTCCTATGAAATTTGGATATTATCTTTCAGTTCTTTGAGGATATCTTGATTCTCTTTATCTCATTCAAGAAATTTTAGAGCTCTACAAATAGATTAACCAAATCCACAAATTTAGAAGCTTCATAACCATCCAAACATTTTAAAGGAGCATACCAATGGCCATGTGATATGTAGTGTAATAAAAAAATTTATACCAATTGTAGCACTTTTTCCCATATTTTTTGTTATGTAAAACATAGTTCCTCAAGTAGCCTTCAAGCCATCTTTTAAATTTTTTAGGACCTAGTCATCCATCTAAGGATGATAACTAGTAATTTGATCAATATTTTTCCAATCCATCTTCATCAATTATTTCAATAAGTTAGTGATAAGTTTGTAATCTTTGTCACCTATGATTCACTTGGTAACTCCCTTTTCCCTTTTCTCATTCTCAAGAGCTTCCTTCAATTCCTCTATTTCTCTTGCCATTTGGTTCTTAGGTGCCATACCTTCCAAATTTCATTTCTCTTAATCACAAAAAGATCTAATAATGAGATTAGATACCACCTAATGTAGAGGTGTGTGATGGATTTGGTCTCAAGTGTTAATGACTCAAATTTGAGAGGTTTAGGCTCATGTCCTACTAGCCTCTAAAGCCACTCAATGGTCTCAAATGATCAAACACCTTTCCAAATAGAAAATGTTGATTTTTTTTGTCTTCCTAGATTGAACACAAATGGATTCAAGTGGTTATAAGGTTTACAACAATACCCAACTATTCAAACCCTTAGTTTCCTTCAACTACACCTAGAGCCCCATACTAGACCCGTAGTGAAAAAATGGGTTCTTTAATCCACACTTTCACAAAAAACTCTATAAAAAGGTTAATTTTTCAAACATCCTTTAGCCCACTCTTCAAAATATCCAAAGATCGTATCATGTTGTTTTTTACCAACTTTCAGATCTTGAAATTGTACCTTGTCACTACTACTAGGCACAAAATGAGGTCATTTTCCAAAGAAACTATATTCTAAAATTAATTTATTACTCCAATAATCTCAAAAGTCTATAAAAATGATCCCAAACAAAGGATTATCCAATCAATTAGACCCTAAGACCTTCGAAAACCCTAAAGCCCCATTTTGGCTCTCTAAAACCCTCAATACTAGGGCTTCTCCAATATATCACTTGCAGTCAATTATCCAATGAAATGATCATGGATTAACCTTGTATTCAATGTGTCCAAACACCATCAATCACAAAATAAAACCCTTGTTAAGGTATATTTTCTACTCCTGCTCCATACCGAGCAATTTCCTTAAGTTTTCCATCAATTGTCACGATGATCACCTATCTCCTCCACTAAATATGAACATATTATGTTAGGTTTGTATAAAAAATGTCACATTATGATCATTCCATGAGAATCAAGGTGTTATCATTCATGGAATGATCATATTTTTCTTAAAACTACCAACTGTTAGAAGAAAATGCTGAAAATAGTGACTGTCAACACAAAGTATGTAAACAATAACAAAAATATAAATTTCAGATTATTCACCAATGTATGAAATGAATAAATAGAAGTTATCAAGGAATATAATTCCTTTCTCAATGAATCTAATTCATTCTCAATGAATATAAATCCATAAGAACATAGAGTAAATAGTAAACTGTACAAAAACTATGTTTTAAAGTCTTCTTCTGTTACAATTCATACACACACTTGTACCATGTTGTACAATGGCCTTCCCCGACAATATATAAACTTATCCCAACTATAGAAAATAAATCTGATTGGTTACATTATTTTGTTTTGCCTAAACTCCCTATAACTAAATTCCCTCTAAATCCTTAACTAGCTGTTGTTATTCAAAAATTTGAATTTGTCAAATGCATTTCTGTTCATTAAAATTTATTCAAACTAATATATTTAGATTCCATAGGATCATTTATGATTCCTAAACACCTATAGACCTTACTTAGACTCCTAGGGAGCTATTAAACCACTTACAAGTCATCCTAGTCCTAAGGAAAATATTCACCTTGCTTGAAGAAACCCTTGTCAATAAGGATTTTTTTGTGTTTGTATGTTGATCTTGAACTTGCAATGTAGGAAATCTCCACAAATGCTATGGATCTACCAAAATCACCTCATGGATCCATGGATGTAAGTGTGCATCAAATGAAGAAGATGATGGATGCCTCAATGTAGATCTCCTCCCTTGATGGCCAACAATATGCTAGAGCTTGAAGAGGAAAGATGCTCCCAAAGGATCCTTGAACCTTTGAAGAGTTGAATTCATGAATTCTTGAATGCTTGAACACAGGATTTCTATCATGTATTTGTCTCCAAAATTGACCTCCTCCAAAATGAGGTTCCTAGGCTTCCTTTTATAGAATTTTTCGAGAGGGAAAACAAAGCAAAATGGCGGGGTAACAACATTTTGAGAATTAAATCCCTAAGACAATGCTGGGCCTGAGATTGACAAATATCAGAGAATAGGTTGTCTTGGCCGACCTATTCTTGAATAGGTTCAATTAGGTCAACATGTTCCAAATAAAAAGTAGACTTGGTCGACCTATTCCCAGAGTGGCCCACAGAGAGGCAACTCTGAGATCTTAGAAACTGCATAGATGAAAGTGGGAAAAATAGGGTTGAATGGGAGAAAAAGGGAATATAGAATGAATCCATCCATGGTTCAAAAATTTGATAAAGGAAGAGAGCCAAAAGTTCTTAAATTAGGAGTGTGTACATTTTAAGATAGTACATTTAGCCCCCACTTTAGTGAGAGTATGAGTTGCCTCAAACTCACGATAAAGTAGATCGAAAAGAAAGAGATGATCTTATCATGGCTAAAGAGACAAATAAATTATCAAGCCCCAAATATACTTGAGTCTTCATGACATCCAAAATAAAAAAAATAAGAGAGATGTCAGTAACATGAAAGTGTAGCCAACTTGCCCAATAAGGTTTGTGTTCCTTATTGTGAACTACACGAAACAAAAGAAAAAGAAAAAGGGTGCAACAAAAGATGGCATTTAATGGTCTAGCAAGTGTTTGTAGCATGATATTCAACCCATAAAATATGAATTGAATGGTCTAGCAAGTGTGTGTTGCATGCTATTCAATTCATCAAAGGATTCAACTTCAAGAGAACTCCATGTCCCAAAAAGAAGAATAAAAAATGACCCGGGTGTAAGAATGTGTGTGTCCTCAAGGGATCAAATGTAGATCAAGCTTCTTAGACTATTAATAGTCCCATGAAGGATACAAAACAAGGATCATGTCTCTCGGACTATCAATAATCCAAATAGAGATCCAAAAAAGAAAAGATCCCCCAAGAAAGTTGAATAGTTGATAGAGGCTCAAAAAAATTTCCAATGTGTATGTGCAAAAAGTGACCATAGTGTATTCCCCCACGTTAAAGAGATTGAAAATGCCTCAACAAGAGAAATTTATTTAATGGAAGCATACATGCATCCACAACGAACATTTTCACTATGAAATGCCCCCAAGAGAGAACACTTCAAGGGAAATAAACATGTGACAAAAGAGAGAACACAAAGGGATCTACTAAATGTGGGGTTAGTATGATCATATGATAATAAGTAATAATATATCAAGTATGAAATTTCATCATTAACCAAAGGAAGTATAACTACAACACAACAGAGGAAAAACATGTAAGATATTAAAATAAAAGTCTTTTTGGGCTTGCAATAGAGAGACCAAAAATAATTAGTACTACTATGTCACAAGCGTCCAAGTAGACTACACAATGGAAGATTTATGAACAATAGCACATATTCAATAAAACATGTAAAAAAAATAGAGGGAAATAGATACAAATAGAAGAATCACACAATATGCTCAACTACTTTATCATCATGTGCCAACCGAGTAGTTCAAGAATCATCTAAATAAATCTAGATAAAACACATAACAAAAATCACAACACGGGGGAAACACAACACAAACACACAAATAATCCCATGCTAGAGAAGTCCACATCAAGCATGCTGCATGCCCCCCCATCTTGGTTTGAAATGTTAGAGAAGGGTGATAAAATCACAAGAGGAACAATATCCAACACATTAGGAACCACTGCCAGATCTAAGAAAGGACTCTAGTGAGATTCATTATGCTCTTCACTAGGAGTGATTGTAAGATGCATAGAAAGCACGTTAGGGAAATCATAATCCATTTCAATATTTTCATTTTCATCATCACTAACAAGTGCATTAGAATCATTATCATGAGTATCTTCCATATCAAGATTAATAGAATCTAAAATACGAATAGAATCATCATGTTAATCCTTTTTCAAATTTTTATTTTGATTAACTTCCTTTAAAGGCTCACACATGGGTTGGTCCAAGGAAGTCAAAGGTTGAGAGGAAGATGCAATGTGAGAAGCAAGGTTATGAGCCTTAGTCTTAGCTTGACAATTTTTGTGACACTGACAATAATATTTATTACGAATGGTTTTATGAGGTAAACTTGAAGGATTAGGTTCCACAATCATAGGTTTTGGGGAGGGAATGACTATGGGTTGAGGAATAATAGGAAAAGGAATAGGTGGGGTAGATAAGATTTTTATCTCTATAGAATATTCAAGGTTGTCATCAGTATCAAAAGGATATAAAAGATATCGGTCGGTTACTTAAAATAAGGAAGTCGACAACTAGAAGCAAAACAGACTGGTCAGTTAAGTTTGCACATCGACACCGACAGATAGTTTACCGAGCACAAGAATTACCGATACCGATAGGTAGTAAACATCAAGCATCAGTATATACATCGAGTAGTTTATACAGTGTTTACCAATGAACATAAGAAATGACATACTAATCAGAAATGGCACATACTTCTATGCAGACAGTTACAATAAATCATAAAACATATTACCAAGATCAAGGAATATTTATTATGATGATATTCATTAAATGCAATGTATATATTTTGTAATAGTTGATCTAGGTTATTTTTGTACACCATAGATCTTAGGGTTATGACTATGTTGTGTAACCTAATTTTGTTAAAGTGGCAAAAAAAAAACACTATATATTTATGTGTTTGCATCATTTTTTGGTGTGAGATAATATATGAATCATGGAGCACTTGAAGCCATTGCCTAACTTCAAGTCTACCAGTTAACAGAGTAGAACAGAGTACAGAGGAATTCAGATTGATCAAAATCAGAAAAGGCTATCGAGAAGTTCAGAGCAGAGATTCATCACAAGTGAGGTGATATTTTATCAGAACTTATAGATCTGTATCAGACAATTGAGTTTTCAATTAGCAGATAATTACCTTTTTCTTTCTGACCATTGTAATAGAGTTTTGGATAAAATCTCTTAACAGAGTAGACTTGGAAGTCTTCTGTAAATCTCTTAACCGAGTGCACACTTCAATAGTGTTGCTAAAATCCTATAACTAGGTAGATCTAGCTGATCTAACATATTACTCCTAATAGGGCAAGATCACCAGAAGTGATCAAAACTTGTAGCCCTAATAGGAAAATCTTTTCTATCTGCAGTAGTGAAGAATTTGTGGGTGTCATCCCCACCGTAGTTTTTACCTTCTAATAAGGGTTTCTGCATTGCCAAAATACTTGTGTTGTGTGATTGTCATATTGATTTCATGTTGTTTACTTTCATAAGTTAAATGAATGATTGATACATGCAATTAGATTCAAGTTATTTTGGTCGGTTATTACTGTTTACAGTCATAGATCTGAAAGGTTTACAAGTAGAAGTTTTTGAAGGCACTGATTCACCCTTCCCCTCTCAGTACCCATCTCTCCTAATTCCAACAAAGTTAGTTGCAAGAGTAGCATCCTTAGGAAGGCTAAGCTCAAGAATCTTTTCTACATTGTAACATTGATAGGATTGAAAGAGATGATCAAGATGAATAGGTGGTTTTTGAGGGAGAGATGGCCAAAATAAATCTATATCAGCACAATCTTGAGGATGTGAAGGTTTTTAAAGGTAATTATTAATGGTGACAACTTATCCTTGGTGGGGAAACTTTATGTAATTTTTTAATAGGAGAGACTATAGCTTGCATGGAGGAAAGCCACAAAATACCAAACTCAACCTAAAATTGTTTTGAAGTAGGAATGACAACAAAGGTAGTGTAAACAACCTTGCCAACAATAGTCACAAGAAGATTGATAGAACCTTGAGGGTGATAAAGAAAACCATTAAAATTTTGAATCCAAACACTAGATGTATCATACGTATCCTTATGAAACCCTTTACTAAAGAGATGTTCTTCAGTGATAATATTCACGAAAGAATAGGGATCAATCAAAATACTGTGGAAAGGGATATGACCAACCCTAACAGTAATGTAAAGAGGACCACTAGGTGCTTTAAACATAACAGAGTCATCAAAGGTGATAGGAAATGAAAATTTAGGTAAAGGTTGAGGTTTAGACTCAACATGATTAACCACATGATTAGCTTCTTCTACCTTATCATCATAACTAATGTTGCTAACTAGAGAAGAAGGTTGATTAATGAAATTTGTTGAATGTGAAGGGAAATGATTGGTGTAGATATGAAAATTCTTATTAGGAGGTGTTAAGTATTTATTTGTACTATTAACATTAACATCAATAGATATAGAATTGGAATCAATAAGGTCTTGAATAGAATTCTTCAAAGCATTAACACCTTTGAGTATCCTGACCAGGTTGACGATGGTATTGACAAAAATAATTTTGATCAAATGGCTTAGGCATTGGTTTTCTAGTGTCAAGAGGACAGATAGGAGGAATTTTAACAATGTTAGCATTGATTAACTTCATCATCACCACATACAAAGGTTACAATAAAGCATTATACTTATGATTAGGATGATACACAGAGGAAAAAGTAGTCATACCTTGGGATGTAGTGACCACTTGATCATCGACAATATTTTTTGACTTGTGAATCTTTATGTAGGTGTTAAGCTTAGAGAACTTATTTTTATTAAGGATGACATCAATCTTATCCATAGTAACATGATCCATTGGAGTAGAGCTCCCAAGCTGGCTCACTTGTAACTGATAGCAGTGAAGCACTACACAAAGATGTGAAAAGGAAGTATACTCAGTAAGGAGAATCTTATCTCTAATGTCCTTTTGCAAATTAGAAATAAAGATATGTTTAATATCATGATCAGGAACATGATAAGAAATTTAAGAATACAAATGATTAAATTTACCAATAAAGTGACTAACTTTTTCTTTAACATTTTGTTACAATGCATTAATTTAGTCAAAGAAATTTGAGGACCAATCTTATTTTTAAATTGTTAAATGAAGGCATTAGTGATCATTTGAAAGGAATAAATAGAGTAAAGAGGTAAAGAGAAATACCATTGTAAAGCTTTATCCCTAAAAGTACATGTGAACAACTTATCTATGAGCCTAAAGTCATGATCAAATTCACTATATATATTTTGGAAAGTCCTAACATGAATCATAGGATCACCCTTACCATTATAAGTCTCAAGATGAGCTATGTCCATATGTTGTGGGATAAAAAAACAAACCATATATAAGGAAAGGGGATTATCAATATCACATGTAGGGATGTTCTACTTGGATTGAGTGAATTGAGATACTTATTGTTGTAAACCAATGACAAATTTAACTAAGCTACTAATGGTAGGATTAGAATACCCAATAGTAGGCATAGAATGTTATTGGATGTGTATGTGACTGAATGTGACCTCTAAATCAGGCACAACACAACATGGTCATTATTCACTTGATAGAATTTGGGAGAGAGTATGAAGAACTCAATCCAAATTCCATGGTGAGGCGACCTGTTGCCTCCTATGTGAATGGGGTGTTTGAATACTCTCAGAACGAGAGCCAACAGCCGGGAGACCAATTCAACAATGGAGGATTTTCAAAAGCATGAAAATGAGCAATCTAATTGAAATTAAACTAAAATGAGATGCAATTAATCTAAAAAGGATGCTTGAAAGTAAAGATGAAATGCAGATTTTTATTTGATTTTGGAATAAAAATGATCTCAATCTAAGAACAATTAAGCAAATTTAATCTAAATGTGAAATGCCATTACACTAATATGAGAAATTGAACTAGATAATGCAATAAAAGAGCTTTGAAAACAATGAAATATGAGACTAAAAAATGCTATAGTGTAGATGCTCTCAAAAATTGCTCTCTTGAATGAGAAAAAGAGGTCAAATAAATAGAAGAGCCAAGAGGAGGAGGAAGAGTTTCTTGATTCGAAACTCCTGACCCTTCATATCCCTTTTGGGACAAATAAGCATGAATTACTTTATTAAAAGAATGGAAAATGCCACATGAGGACCTTTCGAATATCTCAAATTATTAATTCAAGAAAAAGGTGTCCATTCAAATAACAAGCAATTAATTAATTCCTTTTTATGTGTAATTAGCTAAAGAGGGTAGATTTTAATTTAATTAGAAAGCACTTAGGACTTTATAATTAAATTAATTTATCATAGGGGTAATTTAGCCAATTAAGTCTAAGACTTTAGGAATTAATTTAGCGTTTGATTATTGCAATTTATGGTCTTTGCAATTGACATCAAGTCAAATTAAGTCAGATAGGAGAGAGAAAATTGCCTAGGGAACTAGGACTTTGGTGATGTAAAATCGAGATAATGCACCAAAATTGATGAAATTAAATAGGTGCCAATTTTGGGGTATTACATTTGCCCCTCTTTGAATTGATGTGCGAACAACGCGTTGATTCAAAGAATAGTCTGAAGTGACAGATGAAAGCAGATCAAAGCATGAATTTTTCGAAGTCTAAGTTAGATTGCGAAGACAACGATCTTAGAAGAGAACCAGAATCAGGGTTAGATTGCCCCAATACCAATTGATGAAGATGCAGATTTAGGACTATCTCCGAATCAGGGTTAGATTGCCCCAATACGAAGCTTAGTCCTCCGAGACCCAGGTTAGATTGCCCAGATAACGGTCTAAAAGAGATTTTGAGAATCATCTCCAGAATGAAGCTTGACTCCCAGGAATTAGGGTTAGATTGCCCCAATACCCAATAGATTTCAAGAACCATCTCCAGAACGAAGAATGATCCTTGAGGATCTGAGTTAGATTTCTCAGATACCTAAAAGATAGATGATAAGATAACAAGATGTGAGGCACCAAGATGCCCCTAGCGATAAGAACTGATGATTCAAATCAGACTGATTCAAGAATAGATTCGACAAGATTCAAATGATGTAATCATCCTGCCCCCTCGGGAGTGAAATCGAAAGATGACATGTCAGAAGGATGATAAACAACAAGAGATTGCAGAGCAAAAGCAATTAGACTAGATTCGCGAAGCTGCAGAAGTGAATCGGAGCAAAGTAGAAGTCTTGTTGACCAAGTTTGACTAGGTTGACCATGGTTGACCAAATTTGACTTGAGGGTTGACTTGATGAAAAGAAGCAAAGATGTGAGAACATGATGCAAAGATGAGGATCTGGCAGGAAGATGACACCAGAAGGCTGACTACACAAGCATCCGATCTAGGAGGAGTCCAATATGTAAAATGCGATTTTGAGCCACTTAGAGATGTCAGATTTTGATTTCGATCCCGAAAAAGGATGCAGCCAAGATGAGACTAGGATAAAAGATGAGAACCTTTGATGAGCAGATCTAGAAGAAAGCAATCAAGAGAGCAACAAGAAAGCACTCCAAATGCAAGCCTAGAATGAAAGATGCAAGTCTAAATGCAGGCCTAGGATGAACAAATGCAATCCTCCGAACTTGGCTGTTGGACTCATCGTATTTATCATCATTGAGTTATTTTAAGCATGGGACAATCACAAGATGCCATACAATTCTCCCCAACATGAGAATATGATATGACATAAGTGTTAAATTTGTCGGAATGAGGTGTAAGCATTAAGGCACAAGAAGCTAGAATGACCTGAACACCTATTCCTTTTAATTTAGCAAGTTAACATAAGCATCAAAGAACATTTGCTAGAATGACCTGAATGTCTCTTGCGAACAAACACACCAAACACGTAGGAGTTCTTTCTTTTGCCAAAGATTGCTCGTAGTGACCCTTACGTTCACTTAATAGGACGAGTGTTTACAATTTCATCAGTAGCAAAAAGAAGTCACTCAAAAGACAAGGAGAAGAACCAACCTCACCAAAGCATCCATATAAAAGGAGTCAAGGTACGCATGGCCATCCAATACGAGATAGAGGCTCTTACAGATGGACACCCCTCTTAAATGAATTCTTTGGATCATTGGAACTAAACCAACAAGCAGAAAGCAAAGAAAGAAAACAAACAAACACTCAAAGAAAACAAAGCTCAGCAAGCCTCAAAGGAACACACATTTAGTTTTAGTTTCAGTTTAAGTTCATGTTCAAGCGGATTGAAGTCAATTCGGAAAGATAACGTTCGAAGTCTCAATGAGATAATGACAGTAGGCAGACGTAATGAGAATCACTGGTGATTGATAAAAGGGAGAAATCCCGAAGAAGAGAGATCAAACGAAAGCTAGGTATCCGTAGGCAGGCATAGTGGGAACCACTGGCGACCAATGCTCAAAAAAGAGTTTTAAAAGCGATAGGACAATGCCCCCTAGACCAGGCAGGTGCCCCCAAGTGTGAACCAGTTCCAATCCATGAAGAGTCGAGGAAAACTCAAAGACAAGCGCATGAGCTAGCAAACCAAAGCAGGAAACAAACTAAAGCAGGAAAGCAGGAAAACAAACTAAAGCAGGAAAGGAAGGAAACTAAAGCGGGAAACTAAGAGCCAAGCGATGCTGAGATGAGATGTTACTTCAGGAAAACAAGAGGCGCCTGTTTACCAGGTTTTCACCATCTTGGCAGAGATTCTATTTTTGCTACCATGACGCCTGTTTACCAGGTTTTCATCAATGGCACATTTTTCTCTTTTTACAATTTTTTTGTACTTTTCTCTTTTTTTGCTTTTTTTGTATTTTTTGAATATCTCATTTTTTTTGTATTTTTGAACTTTTCATTTTTTTTTATTTTTGAAATTTTCTATTTTTTTTGAGTATTATCAAGGTGCCTGTTTACCAAGTTTTCACCAGGATAATAGATACATCAAAGCGCCTGTTTGCCAGGTTTTCACTAAGATGATCATTTTTTCAGGACATTTTGCAATTTTTAGGATTTTTTGCAATATATCAATTTTTAGGATTTTTTCAGGACCAATAAGTATGTACATGAGCATACTGAGAATGTCAGCTATAGAAATTCTTAGATGAAGAGCGTTGATGGGCTCTTTGAGTTTCTCTCCTTTAGTGGTGATCTCTAGAAACATAGTCATTTGTAGTAGTAGCCAGCTGAGAAGTTGCAGAATCAAAACCAGATGTTGTAGCAGTAAGAGGAGATCCAACCAGTAGTGTCCAATAGTCAAGAGATCCATAGTCAAGGAAAGACCACTTAAGTGAGACCCACAAATATCCTCATGGACACACCTTAACTCTTTGTCGGATTTCCCACGCTCTAAATGCTTAGGAAGAGTACATTCTAGATTTCTCTTAGTCATGTCATTAGCAATGAGGAGATGTTGATATGCACTTTGGGACAAGGCAAGATGGAGTGAAGAAGGTAAAGTATGAGAGGCAAGGGTGATGGAATGGAGGGAAGCATGAGAATTTTGGAAGCTTGAATGAAAACTTTGATTTTTTCTTTCTTTGGAATCCACATAGCTTTTGATTTTTTTCTTTTTTACTTTGAGGTGCTTTTGATGACAATGCCTATAGAATGGATTTCGAGATCCATTTTTTATTTTATTTTCTGGCTTTTGATTGTCTTCTTCTTTTTGAGGACCCTTGCGGTCTTTTGAACACCTTTGTTTCTTTCCTTTCTTCATAGTCACATGTCGATTAGATGGGACATGGTGACCTTGAGATATAAGTGGATTCTCATTATTTTTATTTTTATGTTGCACATCCAAGTTACTTCCAAAAGACTCGGGAATGGTGGATGAAAGAGGCTTATATGACTGGTTTAGGTGGAGAGGTGGAAATGGAAGTGGATGAGCCACTTTTCTGAGAGATGAAGAGGGAAGAGAAATCGATGGGATGGGCTCAAGTGCAAATATATCAGTATCATCCTCATCATTCATGAATGCATCAGGTAGATCAAGAAAGTAATCTTCCATAGAGCATTGTTGATTGTGAGTCATCTTAGAAGAGTCAGATAAGTTTGGAGGAATATTATGTGATCCTAACCAAGATGGTCTATTCCAAGAGTCAGGTCCCCTTTCAGGTGGTAAGAGTGCACGAATAGGAACCATTTCAATTTTGGATCTACCAATATTCCATGAAGTAACAGAATGGGGTCTTACATACCCATGATTTGTTGGAGTAGTAGAAGTATAACTTGGAGCAGATGGCCTAGGAGCCATAGGAATGATCTCCACAGGAGGGTGGAAAGGATCATCATCAATAGCTTGATCTAGAGGATCATAACTTTCTCCTCTTTCTGAGTTGTTAAGACTAGCATATAGGTGCATAGCATCAACTGGTATTTCTGTAGTAGCATCTGATATAGAGTCTGATTTAGCTAGAGACATAGTCGGAGGCAGATTTTCTTCATCACTATCATCTGTCAAAGGAAATATTTCTTCAATAATAGGATCTTGTTCAGTAGTAGAAGCAGCAGAGTAATCTGGAATAGGCACACCTTGAGGCATACCCAAGAGGAGGGAAGCATCCAACAGTTGCTCCCAATCAGTATGTGTGCCATTGGAGTCGGCAGTAGTAGGAGTCTGTTCAATAGCAAAAGTGGTGGAACAATCTAGAATAGGCATACCCAAGATAAGAGAAGCATCCAACAGTTGCTCCCAATCAGTATGTGTGTCATTGGAATCGGTAGTAGTAGGATTTTGTTCAACAGTAGAAGTGGTAGAACAATCTAGAATAGGCATACCTTGAGGCATACCAAAGATAAGGGAAGCGTCCAATAGTTGCTCCCAATCAGTATGTGTGCCATTAGAGGCAGTGACATATTCAGTAGTAGTTGCAGTAGTAGAAATCTGTTCAGTAGAGTGTATAAAATCCTCCTGGTGAGGACCAAAATCATGTTCCTGAAGCACTTGAGAAGGTAGATAAGACTCTTTCTGGTAGTCTAAATCAGAATTTTGATCATTCAAGGGTCTCTCATGTGTCATAGGCTGAATCTGTGTTTCTTCATTATCTGAATCCTTGCATGAGTGAAAGCTGTAGCTAGGTTGGTCAAGCTCATCGCTCTGATAGCCAATACCAAATCCGTCTTCAGAAGGTTCCTCACAAGAATGTGGAGATGGAGGCAGAGCTGTCAGAGACAAGATGGACTCAATCTGATATTCCCCCATGCCAATATCTTTGATCTTCAAGGTCTTTTCTATTTCTTTGAGCTTAGCATCATAGAACTCAATGGACTCTCTATTGGCAGGAACAAAGCTGTCTGTTGTTTGGGTAAGCATCTTAGCAGAGCAAGTATTTAGGCTAGCACTATTTTCAATGAGGACGCGAGGGATACTCTTGGGGCCTGTCATAACTTCAGTGTGTAGGGGAGCATCATGCGGATGGCTTGGAGAGTGATCATCTTCTTCAGGGAAGGATAAATAATGAGGTGAGGTCAAATGACCCACCATAGATTGAAACTGGTTGAGAACAAGATCTTTGGGGACATTTGCCTCAGTGAGGACTTTATCCATAGATAGTTTTGGTTTGGATTTCGAAGGTTCAGGACCTTTGAGAACAATCTTTGCATGAGATCGAGGGATAGCATTCGCACAAGCTAGAGAGTTTGTGTAGTTATAAGAGGGAGGTGTAGGGCCTCGCAAGACAAAGGGAGTTTTGGGTTTAGGAGTATCCTCACTCCTCGGAGCAATGATCGTGTCACATTCAGAGATCCAAGGTTTGTTTCTAGCAAATCTAGAAGGTGGTTGAGCTTCTATCATAGCCTTCTCAGTGGCATTGACTATTTGCATGCTAGAGCTAAGATTAAAGACAGACTTTGAGGGTTTTGGCATGTTAGAGCTGAGATTGAAAACCAACTTTGAAGGTTTTGGCATGTTAGAGCTGAGATTGAAAACCAACTTTGAAGGTTTTGGATCTCCCATCTTGTTGGTAGTATTATGAGAGATCATGAAAGAGTCGATAGGTTCAAAAGAATCAATAGGTTCAATTTTAGAAAGTGACCCTTCAGAGTCTTGCTGGTCTGGAAACAATGGGTTATAATATTTTTGAAATAATAAGTCAGACTGTATCTGAAACAATGGATTGTAATGCTCTTGGAATGAGGAGGAATGTGAGGATTCCTCACGAAGTTTAGATTTCATAAAAAATTCAGGATGACCTATGTCTTGATTATGAGGTTTACTTTGATCTTGATCAGTATTTTGAATGGGATAAGTCTTGCCACTTTGAGTCGTGACAGTCATAGACAAAGATGTAACGAGAAAAGATTCGAGATAAAGCTAGACTCTGTCTCAAAGATAACGAAAGGAGATAAATGGCTAGAACAGCCAAGATGCAAGATGAACCTGGTATGAATTGTCAAAAAGAGATGGCTAGAACAGCCGAGATAAGACAATCGCAACACAAGGTACAAGAGCACAATGAGATAAGGTAGACTAATGAGAGACAATATGAGTCAAAGCAAAGATCGATCGATTCCTAACTCAAGACAACTAGTTTCTGACGGTGAACGACAAGAAAATAGAAAAATAGATCATGGACAAAAAGGCAGATCAGATTTATGTCATTGATCAAGCACATAAGACAGCAATCAAGGAGTTCAAGCAAACAGTCTTCAAGCAATGGGCAAGGGACAAAGCAACCTTGCACATGAACATGAATAGTGACTTAGTATTTCTACTCCCTAAGGACTCTACTTGTGTATGTTCTTGAGAATGTTTTAGCAGGCACTTAAAACACAACAACATCCTAGCAAGTTGTCTACAAGGATATACATGGCTTTTCTAAAGGGAGTCCTCGATATACGCAAGGTACGTGAGGCCCAAATCCGTAGATGAGAAGAATTAGAAATCACACAGCCGGGGGGAGACGGTAACCCAAATCTCCTCCTTCACTTCTCAAAGGTATAAAGTTCTTTGAGGCTTAGCCAAGAGTGAAATCTAACTCATTCCCAAGAGAGGTGTCTTTGGATTCACCTCCCGATATTTATACTCCGCCGGAACACAGGAGTTAAGGTCGTCCCTTGAGGTGATGAAATCCCCAAGCAGGCCTTCTAAAAAATGAAAAGTAAGTAATTCTCTATCAAAAGTATTGGGAAGCACTAAAGGTGGTGCATTTAACCCTTCAAGTAAATGTGAGGTGAGTCCACAAAGTGGTGCATTTAACTCCTCACATAAACTCAAAGTGAGTCCACACCCTAGAAAACAAGTGAGTTCCAAAAAGCACAAAAGGGTTGCCAAGTGGAACAATTAACGCTTCTTTCCTATAGACCCCTCCCCTTTAATGTGGCGCTGGGATTGCAACCACAGGGCGAAAATGAGGGGCCGGCGGATTAGCGAGTCCAATAACCCAAGATAGCAATCTAGATCAATCACAAGTAATCTAAGACTGCTAATCAATACTACTCATAAGTGCAAGAGGGTTTGAATCATGGAATATTTAACTTTCCAAGTAAACATGAAGTGAGTCCACAAAGTGGTGCATTTAACTCTTCATGTAAACAATGAATGAATCCATGCCCTCAATTACTCAATGAGATATTTTGATATTTGAAACCAAGAATTACTTAAGGTGTAAAAGACAAGCATGCACTTAAACACAAACTTGTATGAAAGCAAATCTATGTTCTTTTATTTCCCATTAAGAGCATAAAAAATGTGTTCTATGAAAGCATGTAAACACTCAAGCCAAACACATGAGAGATTAATTTTAATCCCAAAGTCCAAATGTTTTAGAGATTTTAAGAACTCACCTTAGGTCCAAAGATCTACAATCCAGCATTTAGCACACATTCGAAAGTATAGAATCAAAACAAATCAATGACAAACCGTAAGATATGTAACATTGCTGTCTTCAAGACAGTCTTTAAAGATTGATTTATTTGACCCATAAAATCACAATATTAAAATTTATGGAAAGAATGAAGTTTTTAGATAACATCAAGAACTATCATTTCCCAAAGTTACAAGGTCTTATGATTCCATTTGGTTCCTCAACCATTAACCTTTTCAGACTGCAATTTTTCTGTCATAAACCAGATTTAAAACAACAGGCCCTGCCTAGGGAGTCACATATCTTTCTCAAAAATTATTCAAATGAAACCAAACTAATTTAAAAGTAACTATTAATGAATATAGTTTCCAAATATGTAAGCAATTTATTTTTCTCATTCATAAATCATTTTCTAAGAATAAATCATTGCCTGCAACTCCAATGCAGATTGTTAAAAACTAGTTTTCACTCAAATGACCATAACTTTCACAAATCTGCATAAAAATGACTCAAACTAAAAGGAAATGAAAGCTAAGTCACGTATCTTTCTAATGCATATTATTAGAGATCCTGATTCTGCATAATTTTTCCATACCAGACATTTCAATCTGACTGTATTCAGAGAATCTCAAATCTGCAAATACCCAATTTCACCAAAATGATCATAACTTATTCATTTCTCAATAAAAATCAACCAAACGAAAAGAATGAGAAAGAGGATTCATCATTCTATCCATCCATTAATATATTAAAAAAAATTTCAAGCTTTAAATGGCCGTACAAGGCATGAAACCAACACTAAAGCTGAAAAACCAATCAAGAATGAGGCCAGAAATTGATCTTTTCTGCCCCACGGTGGGCGCCAAAATGTATGTGACTGAATGTGACCTCTAAATTAGGCACAAAACAACATGGTCATTATTCACTTGATAGAATTTGGGAGAAAGTATGAAGAACTCAATCCAAATTCCATGGTGAGGCGACCTGTTGCCTCCTATGTGAATGGGGTGTTTGAATACTCTCAGAACAAGAGCCAACAGCCGGGAGACCAATTCAACAATGGAGGATTTTCAAAAGCATGAAAATGAGCAATCTAATTGAAATTAAACTAAAATGAGATGCAATTAATCTAAAAAGGATGCTTGAAAGTAAAGATGAAATGCAGATTTTTATTTGATTTTGGAATAAAAATGATCTCAATCTAATAACAATTAAGCAAATTTAATCTAAATGTGAAATGCCATTACACTAATATGAGAAATTGAACTAGATAATGCAATAAAAGAGCTTTGAAAACAATGAAATATGAGACTAAAAAATGCTATAGTGTAGATGCTCTCAAAAATTGCTCTCTTGAATGAGAAAAAGAGGTCAAATAAATAGAAGAGCCAAGAGGAGGAGGAAGAGTTTCTTGATTCGAAACTCCTGACCCTTCATATCCCTTTTGGGACAAATAAGCATGAATTACTTTATTAAAAGAATGGAAAATGCCACATGAGGACCTTTCGAATATCTCAAATTATTAATTCAAGAAAAAGGTGTCCATTCAAATAACAAGCAATTAATTAATTCCTTTTTATGTGTAATTAGCTAAAGAGGGTAGATTTTAATTTAATTAGAAAGCACTTAGGACTTTATAATTAAATTAATTTATCATAGGGGTAATTTAGCCAATTAAGTCTAAGACTTTAGGAATTAATTTAGCGTTTGATTATTGCAATTTATGGTCTTTGCAATTGACATCAAGTCAAATTAAGTCAGATAGGAGAGAGAAAATTGCCTAGGGAACTAGGACTTTGGTGATGTAAAATCGAGATAATGCACCAAAATTGATGAAATTAAATAGGTGCCAATTTTGGGGTATTACAGGATGCACTAGGAAAGTTGTAGGAAGTGAAAGGAAAATGAAAGGATGTTGGTGGAAGATTAGAAGGAATAGGAAGAGGATTGGAATATGTGAAAGGGAAAACATTGTATGAGGTTAATGAGGAAGGTATGGAGGTAGGAGTGACACTTGAATGAATTGAAGGATTAGGAAGATAGACACTTAAAAGAGTGGAAACTTGTGTAGAATTTGTCATGAGAGGTGGCGTATAAGTAGGAATACTAGGAATGGTTGTAGAAATTGGGATAGAAGGTCCAACGGTTATGGAAGGAGGATTGTATCCTAACTCTTGAGAACATTTAATCAAAGTATTAGCATGAGTATCAATAATATGTGAGATACCATGCAAAATGTTTATGTTATTCTCATCATTAGTAATAACTTTCTTAATGGCCTTAATAGCAGCAATACTATCAGGATTTGGGTTCTCTTGCACAACCCAATTCTTCAATTTATCAAACTCATGAGAAAGCTTATCAACTTGGGAAGGAGGAATTATTAAGGGTTCATCCTCATTGTGGGAGGAATGAGAAGAATCATGCTCCATTATGGGATTGAGATCTTGAGGGAAAATATTAGTATCATCATGGGTCCTAGGAAGGAAAGAGGAACCATGGTCAAAATAGCCCATGAGTCTACGAGTTCTCCTAATGGGAATGCTAGAGGTTGGACTTAGTGTGATTAAAGCTCATAAAAGAGGAGATCACAAAATAAAATTCTAATGAGATCTAACCACATAATTGTCAATGTCATAAAAAGGAAAGAGAGATCTAGCCACAAACATATAGCTAAATCCAAAATAGGGTTCACCAATATGAAAAATTAAATCGAGGGATCTAACTCCAAATTCAAAAGGTAGTTGTAATGTGTTGGGTTCACCAAATTTTTTAGTGAAGGTGAACACACAAGATAATGCAAAGGGACATCTAACATCAAGATCAAAAGGAAGTTGTAGGATGTCGGGTTCACCAAATTTTTTAGGGGGAAAATGGTGTTTATGAGTTTAACAATATAAACCATATGAGGTATATTAATTAATTAACCATTTTCATCCTAACATTAAAAATACAAGAGAAAGAGGGGCTTCCAAGTGTTACTTGCAATATAACCTAGGTTAGAATAGAAAAAACCAAGGAGATAAAGGGATGTCAATGCTAAACCAAAATTATACTAAGGAATTACACAAGAAAGTCCTCTTTCATGCAATGTAAGATTTGATTAAGGTTATGTAAATACACTTGTAAAATTGAACTATTTGATTTACCAAGATAAGCAATAGAGATCTAGGTACTAAATGTAAGCACTCAGTCCAATTAAGATATGAAAATAGATCTAAACTAAGATGTGAAATAGATGATGAGGTACTTACCTTAAAATATGAGGAGGAATATTGTTTTCTTCTCTGAAAATTCTTGTTCTGGACCTGTGACTAAATTTTTTACTTTGGATTTTCCATCACGGTTGAAAACCTAGAAAATTCTAAAATTCTCAAGCTATTGGGAATAGGTTGACCATGTCACCATGTTCCGAAATAGGTCAAACAAGTCACCGTGATTCTGAGAAACTTTTTTTAAGACACCCTTGGTTCTTTGGATAGATCTCTATCTAGACAACTTCCAGATATGTACTTGCATTTTTGAGATCCTACTCCTTCTTACAAAAAACTAGGTTTTGGGGTTGGGGTAGATAAGGACTTGCCTTGGTCAAGCCCTAGATTGAGGAATCAACCTTGAATTTAAATTTAAATGTTTAAATGAAACAAGAAAAATGTAAATATTCACCTTGCTTGAAGAAACCCTTGTCAATAAGAAATTAGTTGTGTTTGTATGTTGATCTTTAACTTTCAATGTAGGAAATATTAAAAAATGCTATGGTTCTACCAAAATAATTTCATGGAGCCATGGATGTACGTGTACATCAAATGAAGAAGATGATGGATTCCTCAATGTAGATCTCATCGCTTGATGGTGAACAATATGCTACATCTTGAATAGGAAAGTTTCTCCCAAAGGATCCTTAAATCTTTGAAGACTTGAATGCTTGAACATGAGATTGATATCATGTATGTGTCTCCAAAATTGTCCTCCAAAATGAGTTTTCTAGGCTTCCTTTTATACAAGTTGTCAAGCGGGAAAACAAATCAAGTCAACAGGGTAACCACATTTTGAGAATTAAATCCCTGAGACAACACCAGGCCCGAGGTTTACAAACCCCAAGGAATAGGTCAAGTTCACCAACCTATTCAAGAAAAGTTTGAATTAGGTAAACATGTTCCTAGGTATAGGTTGACTTGGTCAACTTGTTCCCAGAGTGGCCCACAAAGAGACAACTGAGAGGTCTCAAAAATTGCACAAATGAAAGTGGGAAAAATAGGGTTGAACAAAAGAATAAGGGAATTGAGAATGAATCCATCCATGGTTAAAAATTTTGATAAAGGATGGGAGCTAAAAGGTCTTAAATGAGGAGTGTGTCCATTTTAAGATGGTAAAAGGCTAGTAAATCTATCCAAAATGGCTCTGAAATTTTTTAAAACATAATGTCTAGGAGGGAAACCTCTCTTAAAATATATTGTTACATTCCTTTCAAATCCCTCATGCCACATGAAGAAAAGTGTAACACCATAACAACTTCAAAGATTGATTGGAAGAGGGAGATTTCCAATGAGAATAAAAATCTAGAATGGAACTAGGGAAGACCCAACTCAAATTCCAAATTTGTAGAATCTGATTCCAGACTTCACAGGAAAAAAACACAATAGAGGAGGAGATGACAAGAGGTCTAAGCATCAAAAAGACATACATAAAATTTATTTGGTAAATAAAATCGCCTCTTTCCAAAATTATAAATAATTAAAAGTTTTATAGGAAGAAGAATCTAGGAAAGGATATTATCTTTAGGCATAACACTCTTCACCAAATCACTAGCCCACAAAGGTGGAGGAAATATAGATGTAGACAACAAAGAGATCACTAAAGCCACCAAAAAATCCCTCAATGGAAACCTTTCCAAGAAATTTTATCCTCCAACATGTGTTGATCAATAATAATAAAATTTAATAAGAATTGAATAGGAAAATGATTTGTACTAATTTATGTTTTGATGAATTTTTGATCTTGATGAATCCTTTTGGTTTTTGAAACTTTTGAAAAGATTGGTATGCATCATCACTCTTATGAACCAGATCCATTGGAGTGGTTCTCTCAAATTTAAATAGTTGAAGTTGATAATTATAAAGCCTTAAATGTATAATTGAGTAAAAGAGGAGAATATTGAAAGCAATATCTTATCTCTAATGTCTTTTTTTAAATTAGCAATGCAAATGCATTGAATATCAACATCAAGCATAGGATAAAAAATTAGAGCATGCAAATACTTAAATAAGCCAATGAAATTAGTCACTTTTTCTTTAACATCTCGTTTACAAGACATTAAATTATTACATGAAGTCTTAGGACTGGTAATATTTTTTTGAACTTTTGGATGAAAGCATTAGATTTTTTTTGGAAAGAATCAATTGAATAAGAAGGTAATGGGAAATTCCATTGCAAGGTCTTATCTCAAAAGGCTCTAGGAAATAGTTTATCTATGAATCTATGATAATGGGAAAAGTCACTACATGATCTTTGAAAGTTCTTAACACAAGTCAAGGGATCACCTTTACCATTTTAGGTCTCTAAGTGAGGTATATACATGCATTGAGAGATAAAAACATGAATGATGTCCAAGGACAAAAGGATAGCAATGTCACATGTAGAAATGTTTAATTCATATTGATTCCTTGAGGTAGATTGTTGGTGCAAGGATAAAACTAGCTGAGCAAATCTATTAATAGAGGACTTGATTGAGATAATAGTATGCAACATGTGATAAATATTAGGACCATTATGGGAAATGGAAGGAACATTGGAATATAAAAATGTAACATTTTTGAAGGTAGGTATGGATGAGGGTTGTGAAACACATGGAACACTCAAAGGAAGAGGAATAATAGGATTAGTAATGCTTCCACAACTAACATAATTAATATGATTAGTCTTTGAAAAAAAATTATTCATGAGAAGTGGAGCATAGGTAGAAACACTAGGTGAAAAAGTAGGAATAGGAATTGATGTCTCAACAATAAATGTAGGTTGAGTTGAACCTAGATCTTGAGGAAAATCCTAAGATGTTTAAAATTACTACCAACAAGATGGGAAATAGTTCTTAAGAAGACAATACCATGTTCATCATTATGAATCAATTTCCTTGAACTTTCAACAAAGGAAGTGGATTTTGTTTTAGAATTATCTTGAGTTAACCATTGATCAAATTTGTTGAAGTCATCTAATTTTTTTTTGCACCTAGTTATGAGGAACTCTTACAGACTCGTCTTCACCATGATAATAGTGGGAGGAAGGGTTCTCAACCATAATAGGAATGTAATTAGTAGGCATGTCTGTCTCACAAGATTCCTAGGAAATAAAGAGGACTTGAGATCAAACGAACTCATAAGTCTTCAACTTCTCCTAATAGGAATGTTATGGTAGGACTCAATGTTATAACACTCAAATATAAGAGAAAAAGAAAAGATAGATCTAAAAATTACAAATTGTAAATGTGAAGGAGATCTACAAACATTCATCAAGATTAGGCAACATTAATTGAATTGCACATGAAATATAATGAATAACACATCTAGTTATGATATGAAAAGTGAGGATCTAATTCTCATAAAGGGGATCTAACCAAAAAATCAAAATTAAAATGTCATACATCAGGTTCACAAAAATGTACTTAAAAAAAAGGGATGGAGGGCTTCACTTGGTATGCAAGAGGTTTAATTTATACACCTTTTCCTAATGCACAATCAGAAGAAAGATGATGTAATAGGATTAAGGACTTAAGTGCTAAGAGAATGCAATGATCCTTCACTATATAAGATTAAGATTGAAATAAATTTGGTACAATAATCTAATGATGCAATATAAATGTTTGAAATAAGCTAAATTAAGAAGTTTTAGGGAAACATATATTGGCAGAAATTGGCAAAAGGCTATAGTGACCTGAAATGAAAACTTGAAAATTGTGCTAACTAGTAGACTGATCTGAAGGTATTCTAGTAGAAAATAAATGCCTTGGGTATCTTGTTCCTAGGAATAAGAAGTTTGTTTCATTTTTTCCCTAAGAGTTCTTCCTGAAACTTTGGCAATCAATCTTGTAGATACTAATATTTTTTTGGAAAGTTTCTAATAGCTGCATCACCTATACTTAGACATAGAAAAATAAGGAAAAGGTTGTCAAAAGGGTTTTTCCTTTATAAAACTCTCACACAAGAATCAACCTTTAAAATGAAATAAGATTGCATAAAGAAAAGTAACAAGACAAATAATATTAGATCTACCTTTACAATACTTTTATGAATGGGTATCAATATTACACATATTAATAAAGATGCTTGAATGCCACCTGAATTTTAGTTTTTTTATTGACGCAGAGCTATCTCCTAATTAGGAAGCTCAGTAAATGGTGAGACTTTCAGTGTTACTCTGAACCCAAAGTAGGCTTAGGAGAGTGCTCTACACCTTCAGAAGATCCTATAACAATCACAAGCCACTATCCTCATTGCAAGATTTAGTGTTTTTAACTATTCTTACTCCCCCGAAGCTTGACTGATGCTCATTTGAATCCTTGACCAACTGGGCTCAATAAGTGCTTGGTTTCTTTGATAACCGAGTAGCTCGATAACTTCACCGAGTAGATTATTAATGCTCGATAATCTTATTGTGAAGTGTCTTGATTAATTCAAATTTGAAATGGGAACCTTTATATTGGAAAGGGGATGGAAAGGTTCCATGCTTCCTATATGCCTCCTATGGGAATGATTTCTACAACTTACAAGTTTTGAGACAATCAGTGCTCCGTTCAAGCCTACCGGCTTGTAGCCTTTTGAAAAAGGTTCTACGGATTTAATTCAAAATTATTACAAAGAGACTACAAAATAAACTGTAGATTTGGATACCCTTTTTTTATTTTAGTCTAGCCTCTAGATCGTGAGAGCACAAACAACTTAGACCATGTCAAACAACTCCCGACCCACTAGTCCTAATATAGCTAATTATCTCAGTAACTTAAGGAAAAGTTCACCAGTCAATTTTCCAAAGTAAACCACTTGTTGCACTAATACTAGTAAATCCCAAGAGACAACAATCCACTATCAAATTACATTTATCCACCCCCGAAGTGCTTCTGTCACTTCACTCTTTCATTTCCTACACCAAGCACATAGAGATGCTTGGTCTAGAGTCTGCAAACATACTTCTCACGGAAAACCCCTTTCTCCTGTGCCCCTAGGGATCTAATATAAATTGAACCTACTTGTATTTCCCCACTTCACATGGGAATCCCACAAAGGAAAGGCAAGTTAGGGCATTGTTTTCTTGAAACCCTGGTTCATGAGGGTTTCCTGAAAACCTGGAACACAAAACCTTCTAACTCCTAACTCCAATCTTCAGAATAACTCAAATAAAAATCATTGGAGTCCTAATACATGTCAAATTTAGGATTGAACAATTTCCTTCTTCTCACATCTATACCAATCCATACACGTATTGTTTTGTTGTCCAAAATGTAGAGAAAAATAGGGATTTTTATTGATTGAATGCAAAATTACATCAGTTTCATCACCTTCCACCATCATTATCTTCCACCCCCTGTAAGGGATACTTTAAGACCTTACCCAATGGATCCAACCATTTTTCAAACATTGTGACCATTGGGAGGTGGTTTTACAATTCGGTAGCAACTTTTCGAAGAAGTTGTCGAGCAATATTTCTTGTATTTTGCAACTTTTGAAAAGTCTTGCATTCTTTCTCCTAGAGAGCCTATATGCCTAAGCCATGGATCCTAATGATCCCAAACATTACAAAACATTAAAATAAAAAACACACCTAAAAAGTGCCTTTGTACCATAGTCAAAAACCCATGGTTTATAACCACACTGAGGGTGACTAGGTCTTACAAGTTGGCTTGCTAAACAAAATTTGCAATTTCTAAAAAGCACCTTAGGCATGAATACCCTTGGGTGAATCCTTTGAAGACCATAGAAGTGTGGAGATTGTGAAGAGTTGAGGGGGTGCTCCTGCACCATACTCCCTTGTTTTGAAAACTCAAATCCCACTTGAGCGCAGTTTGTGAATGGAGGTTCCATTCTTGTTAATACACTCTTCATTCATCCATGTGGCATCAATGTATGGTAACCCCTTCCATTTGACCAAGTAATCTTTGTAGGTCCTCTTCCTAGTTTTCTTGACCACTTTAGAGTGAAGAATATTTTCCAACTATAGAGATTGGGTTAGTGGCAAGTCCTTTATCCATTCTTCTTGTTGGTTTTTAGTATCCTGCAAAGTGTCATTAGATCTTGCATCACCCTTAAAAGGAGTGAGATCACAAATGTTAAAGATTGGAGAAATATAAATAGTAGGGGGTAAAGATATTTCATAAGCATTATCCCCAAATTTATAAATTATTTTATAGGGACCGATCTTCCTCATCTAGAGTTTGGTGTGTCCCCTAGGTAGCCTTTCCTTAGTCAGGTATGCCCATACCTGATCTCCTTCTTTGAAAGTAACATGTCTTTGTTTCTCATCTTCCTATTCTTTGTACTTTTTAGTATTCTGACTCAATGTATTTCAGACTTGATCATGAATCTATTTGATCCATGCAAACAATTCTTCTCCCTATGCACTAACTTTAAAGTCAGTCGGTAACTCTCTCAATTCCATAAATCCTCTTGGATGGAGTCCATAATTCACTTGGAATGGTGTTTCCCTATTGACCGGTTTACAAAATCATTGAAATAAAATTCTTCTTAAGGAAGGATAGCATCCCAAGTCTATCCATACTATTTTGTTAGACAGGTTAGAAGTTTGCCTAATGATTTCTTTACTACAGTCTTCCCATTTGTCTGAGGATGGTTTGTAGAACTGAGTGACAGGTTTGAACCCAACTTTTTCCAAAGACTTCCCCGAAAGTGCCCTTGGAATTTCACATCTCTATCTGAGATAATGGATGTTGGAAATCCATAAATTATGACCACTTCTTTAAAAAAAAAGCTAGCAATATGTGAAGCCTCATTAGAAACTTTACAAGAAACAAAGTGTGCCATTTTGCTAAATCTATCAACTATAACAAAGATACTATCAAATCCTTGTTTAGTTCTTGGAATTCCTAGGATAAAATCCATACTCACACTGTCCCATGGTTTTGTTGGAATAGGAAGTGGTTGATAGAGATCCTGATTGGTCCTAATTCCTTTATCCCTTTGACAAATAGTGCATGATTCAACAAACTTTCTGACATCAGTAGGTAACCGAGGCCAATGATAGTTTCTCCTTAATGGTTCAAGTGTTTTATCTATGCCAAAATGACCTCCTAGTGTGCCACAATATTTTTCTCTAATCAAATTTTCTCTCATGGAGCATTTGGCAATATAGATTTGACCTCCTTTGAACAAAAGGCCATTCTGTAATAAATATTCTGAATAAATAGTGTTATATGCATCTGATAGAGTAGAGAAAACCTTATAGATATCACCGAAGTCTAAATCATCCTTGTATAGGTGTTTGAGGCCATTAATTCCTATGATTTGTACCTACACTTCTTCAACCAAAATCACTCTTATGATGAGAGCATCCACAACTTTATTTGAAGTTCCTTTCTTATGCTTTATGGACAATGTGAATGCTTGGAGTTTTTCAACCCATTTCATATGCCTGCAACTTAGTTTATCCTAACTGTTCAGAAAACTTAAAGCATGATTATTTGTAAAGACAATAAATTCCTTAGGAAGAAAGTAGTTCCTCCATTTCTTGAGGGCTTGAACCATAGCATAAAGTTTGAAGTCGTATGTATTGTATTTATTCTTTTCTTCATTCAGTTTTTTAGAGAAGAAAGCCACTAGTCTTCCATCCTAACTTAGGACTGCGCCTATGGCCAGATTGCTACCATCAATCTCCACTGTGAACAATTTATCGAAGGTGGGTAGTGCCAAAATGGGATATTGAGCTACTCTCTCCTTCAAATACTTGAAAGCTTCATCTACTTGTGTTGTCCACTGGAATTTTTTTTTTCTACCACCCTTGATGGTATCAAGTAAAGGTGCACAAATATGACTGAAATTTTTGATAAACTTCCTATAAAAGGTAGCCAATCCATGAAATCTCATGACTTCTCCTAGAGTCTTTGGTATGGTCCAATTAATGGTAGCCTCTACCTTTTCAGGATCCATTTTCAATGTGCCCTTTGAGATAACAAAACCCAAGAATATCAACTCTTGTTACATGAATGTACACTTTTCTAAGTTGATAGACAATTTCTTCTTATGTAGTCTTTGGAGAACTTGTTCCAAGTGTCTCATGTGGTATCCCATAGTTCCACTAAAGAGTAGGATGTCATCTAAATAGACCACCACAAACTTTCCTATGAAATCTTGAAGCACTTCATTCATTAATCTCATGAAGGTGCTAGGAGAATTGCTAAGGCAAAATGGCATTACAAGCCATTCATATAACCCTTCTGTTATTTTAAATGTAGTCTTCAACTCATCTCCTAACCTTATACTTATCTGATGGTAACCATATTTAAGGTTAATTTTAGAGAAATAACATGCTCCTTCGAGTTGGTCTAATAGATCCTCAATCCTGGGTATGGGGAATCTATATCAGATTGTTTTTTTTTATTGCCCCGGAGTTAGTGCATAGTCTCCATTTTTCATCCTTTTTAGGGGCCAAAACACTCAGGACTACACAAGGGATGAGACTCTTTTGTATGAGTCCACTTGTTAGCAATTCACTGACCTATCTAGTGACTTTTGTATTCTGATTAGGAGTGAGTTTATAAGCAACTTTGTTGGGTAGGGAAGCACCTGGGATAAAATCTATTTGGTGACAGATGTCCCTCAATGGTGGGAGTTCATCTGGTGTGTCCCCTGCAACTATTCCTTTGTACTTCTATAGTAGACTATCTACTTCCTTTAGTACTTCATTATGCATTATCTTCTCCTTTGGTTTAAGTACTAGGGCATATCCTACCTCAGAATCTTGAATAGTGTTGATCATCTCTTGTTTTCCTATAAGCATGACTAACTATTCTTTTGGCTTTTCTTGTTGAGGATCAGAAAGAGGGAGCAGATTGTATTTGTGACCATTTTGAATAATTTGGTATTTTTTTGTGACTCCATCATGTTCAGCCTACAAATCATACTGCCATGGACATCCTAACAAAAGGTGACATACATCCATATCTACAACATCACAAAGGACTCTATCCTTATAGTCTTTAATAGAGAAATCTACCCAAGCTTGTTCATTTATGAGGGTTTGTTTCCCTTTTGTTAACCAAGATACATGAGATGGGTTTGGGTGGGGTATCTTTTCCAATTTTAATTTATCTACCATTTCTCTAGATATAAGATTTTCAGTAGAACCAGAATCAATTACTAACTTGCATACATTTCAATGGCTCTTGCAGTTGGTTCTGAAAAGACTTTTTTTTTAGGAGGTTCCACCAGAATGGGTGCTTGGATCAAAGTCCTCTTCATCATGAGGCTTACTCCATCTTCTCAAATATAGTCTCTCACATTTTCATCATAATATTCTTGCACTAGGTTGGTTCTTCTTTCACCTTGGTTATTCAGCTTGTCTCTGTCTAGACACCTATTGGTGTAGTGCCCTATCTAATTGTAGTTATAACATCTGATTTGTCCATTTTTTCTTCCTCCATTTCTATCTGTGTTGTTTCCTCTTCTACCTCTGTATCTACCTATTGAAATTCTTTCTCCTTGGGTGTTCTTATTAGATTCTCCTTGTGGTCTATTGTTCTGTCCTCTTCCTCCAAAGTTTCCTCTACCTCTTTCATTCTTGGCTTTTCCTCTACCACTCTATTCATTCCTCCTTCTAAACTTGTCTTCAAATTTCAATTCCAATGGATAGCATTGGTTAATGGTGGTAGGGCTTGTCAAATTGAGTTCATCTTGAATATAGACCCTTAGGCCTTGCATATATCAAGCAAGCTTTACACATTCTAGTTTAGCAAGCTTGGATTTCATCACCAATCTCTGAAATTCTTCGGTATAGCTAGAGATGTCCATCTCTTTCCATCTTAGACTCATTCTTATTTTATGAAGTTGAACTTCATAGTCTTTAGGGACATAAGTTTCCTTAAGCATGTCCACCATCTTCTTCCAAGTGGTGACTAGATTCTTTCCATTCGTCACCCTATCATCTTGAGTGAAATTCCACCATGTGAGTGCAGAGCCTTTGAGCTTTGACTTAGCAATCTTCACCCTTTGATTCTCATGGATCTCTTCACAATCAAATAAACTATTTAGGGCATCCACCCAATCCATTGCAGCATTTGGGTCCATCTTCCCATTGTATGTAGGCAACTCTAGCTTGGCATCCATGGTTATCCACTCCATAAATTTTAGAGTATTCATGAGTAGCCTCTGGTCTATAGGACATTATTCTTCCTCCTGCTCAAGGGGTTTTGCATCACTCTCTTCCTTGACATCATCAGAGTTTCCACTACTTCTCTTCTGAAGCTCTTCCCTAAGCCTGTCCATTTCTTGCTTCATTTGTTGCATCTCAATGTCTCTTCAATCATCACGCTATGTCCTTTTCTCTCTCACATATCTTACTATCTCTGCATTCGTCATCCTTGATGAAAATCCTCCTTCATCTTCTCCTTCCATGGTGCTAGTATATCTTTACCCTAAGGATCTTAGATGCTCTAATACCACTTGGCGTAGAGCTCTCCCCTAATTAGGTAGCTCAGTAAATGGTGAGACCTTCGATGTTAATTTGAAGCCAAAGTGGGCTTAGGAGAATGATCTACACCTTTAGAAGATCCTATAAAAATCACAAGCCACTATCCTCACCAAAGGATTTAGTGTTTTTAACTATTCTTACTCCCCTGAAGCTTGACTAATGCTTGGTTGAGTCCTTGACCGACTAGGCTCGATAAGTGCTTGGTTTCTTTGATAACCGAGTAGATTACTAACACTTGGTAATCTTATTGTGAAGTTTCCTAATTAATTAAAATTTAAAATGGGAACCTTTATATTGGAAAGGGGATGGAAAGGTTCCATGCTTCCTATATGCCTCCTATGGGAACGATTTCCACAACTTACAAGTTTTGAGACAATCAGTGCTCGGTTCAAGCCTACCAGCTTTTATCCTTTTGAACAAGGTTCTATGGATTTAATTAAAAATTATTACAAATAGACTAGAAAATAAACTATAGATTTGGATACCCTTTTTTGATTTTAGTATAGCCTTTAGATCATGAGATCTCAAACAACTTGGACTATGTCAAACAACTCCTGACCCACTAGTCCTAATACGACTAATTATCTCGATAACTTAAGGAAAAGTTCACCGGTCAATTTTTCAAATTAAACCACTTGTTGCACTGATACTAGTAAATACCAAGAGACAACAATCCACTATCAGATTGCATTTATCCACCCTCGAAGTTCTTCTATCACTTCACTCTTTCATTTCCTGCACCAAGCACATAAAGTTGCTTGGTCTAGAGTCTGCAAACATACTTCTCATGGAAAAATTCTTTCTCCTGCATTCCTAGGGATCTAATATATATTGAACCTACTTTAATTTCCCCACTTTTCATGGGAATCCCATGAAGGAAAGGTAAGTTAGGGTATTGTTTGCTTGAAACCCTAGTTTAGGAGGGTTTCCTGAAAACCCAAAACACAAAACCTTCTAATTCTCGACTCCAATCTTTAAACTAGCTCAAATCAAAAGCATTAGAGTCCTAATAAATGTCAGATGTCAGTTTGAAAAATTTCCTTCTTTTCATGTCTATACCAATCCGTACACGTGTTGTTTTGCAGTCCAAAACGTAGAGAAAAATAGGAATTTTTATTGATTGAATGCAAAATTACATCAGTTTCATCACCTTCCACCATAATCATCTTCCACCCCTGTAAGGGCTACTTGAAGACCTTCCCCAATGGATCCAACCATTTTTCAAATTTTGTGACTATTGGGAGGTGGTTTTACAATTCGGTAGCAACTTTTTGAAGAAGTTGTCAAGCAACATTTCTTATATTTTGCAACTTTTGAAAAGTGTTGCATTCTTTCTCCTAAAGAGCCTATAGGCCTAAGCCATGGATCCTAATGATTGCAAACATTACAAAACATTAAAATAAACAAAACAACTAAAAAGTACCTTTGGACCATAGTAAAAAACCCATGGTTTATAACCACACCGAGGGTGACTAGGTCTTATAAGTTGGCTTGCTAAACAAAATTTGCAAATTCTAAAAAGTCCCTTAGGCATGAATACCCTTCAGTGAATCCTTTGAATACCATAGAAGTGTGGATGTTGTGAATGCCACTTGAAATTTACTTTTTGATCTTGGATGTAAAATAGAATTAGGGACACCTTCACAAATTTATGGATCTATTAATTTCACTCATAGATATCCAATGGTTTTATGCTTGATTGAACACTTTCTATGAAAGAAGAACACATGTAGGTGGACAAATGATCTTCTTTCTTTCTTGAGAACTCTTCTACTTGGCCATCATGGGAGAGTATCTTTCTTGAATGGAGAAGATTTCCTTCAAATTTTTTTAGATGCTTGGAGAGAGACTATATCTTGGATGCTTTCCTTCAAATCTTGAATTTACTTGATTACAAAATAATTGAGTGTGGATGTCTTATCCAAAATGATGAGAGATAGGGTGATTATACACCTCATCTCAAAATTGTTAAAATGGGGGACTAACTAAGAATCTAATTATCATTGCTAACTTTTATAATAGTACAAATATAAATAAGTTGTATTAAGCTATTGATACTTTTGTGTTGAATATAAAATTTAAAAATTAACAAACATTTATCATTACTAAAAAGTATTTAGTACACTTAAGTAGCATATAAGTTTTATTGTAGATAGGAATATGATATTGTACTAATAACAAATTATATTATTTTATTCAAATATTAGGGATTCTTAGATTAAATTTTGATTGAATCTTTTTAAAATTTTAATTTTTGGAAACATAATACTAGACATTTTAGTTTGAAAAGTTGTGTAATAAGTCACACCTTCAAACCTTAGTTGTAGATAGCTAAGTGTCCATTTTACATTTTGAAAAAAATATAAGTCTTATGATATTCCATGTAATAATTACAATTTAAGAAAGTTACCTTGCATGGGTATAGGTCCTTCTCCTCTAATTTTATTTGTAAATTATTTATAAGTGGTTGTAGTCCTACCAATGATAGTAAAAATGTTTTACTAGATTGAAATCATTTATTTATTGTCTATGGTAAGTTAATGGAATATGGATAGTGGTTATTATACATATTTACCTTGAGATTTATCCATGGGAGATTCATTGATGGGGCAATATCATATCATGTGTGTTCATACTGGGAGGTTTTAAAAGCGCAAAAAATAGGGCAATATATTGCCTATATAGTTGGGTTTTTTTCTGTATTGTTTTTGTTTTTTTTGTCGGTGGGGGTAAGAGAGGTGGGGGGTGGGGGGGGGGAGGGGTTTTATATAGGAAAAGTGGTGTGGAGGCTACTAGGTGGGTATTGGAGGGGGTGACAAAAAAATAGTTTGGGGAAATATTTTTGAAAATAAAGGTATTCTTTATTATGTAAAAAATGCTCGTGTTATGGCCCAAGTTAATGAAATGAAGCCCCTGTGAATTTACCACAGGTGTATATGAGGTGCTTAGAATATATTTTTTTCTGTGACA